>OY747705.1:55265297-55662797 GCA_963556495.2 Valencia hispanica | reverse complement strand
TGGTACAAACCGTTCAATTCGGTTTCTATAGCGCAAGTTCACAGCGCATCATCTCAAGGCACTTTACAAAAGGTGATTTGAGTCCAAAAAGGAGACAAAGAAGGAGGAAGTTGAAACCATCCCTTCGACATCGACCATAATGGGCAATGTGAGATCACTGGCTAACAAGATGGATGAACTCCAAGCCCTCACAAGGACTCAGCCAGTCCAGAGTATCCAGAATGCAGTTTAATGTGTTTCACTGAGACGTTGCTGCGGGACGTTGCTAACGTCTCTCTGCCAGGATTCATGACTGTACGAGCAGACGGGGATCTGAAGACTAGCTGGAAAAGAAAAGGGAGGTGGAGTGGTAGTGCTTGTCAACAACAGATGGTGTCATGGGCAGGCGAGCATGGGTATCGGCCTAAATTACTATGGAGACTTTTAGGGTTCTGAGTAGGACACGTCATACTGTTGTCCGACCCCCTGTTGCCTGTTTAAAATCTGAGCTGAAAACGAGCGAGTCAGTGAAAGCCGTGTTATCGATGTAGAAAAAGATTTTGGCCACGCCTACCTTGGCTTGCGCCGCCCGCGTAAAGGTGGGGGCCAGAGAGAAGAGCGAGCATCTTGGCTGGTGGAAGCTAACCGTTAGCAACTCCACCGCGCGGCAGAACACGGTCGAGCTTGTGTTGTTTGGACACAGACATCAGCATTATGTTATTTACCCAAGAAAGAGGAGCTGAGGAAGAAACTGTTGGAAGGTGTCTTAGAACACCGCCAGCGAAATAAGTTAAGATAATTTATTTGTTCAAAGGCAGCATAAGAGTTGCATTGCTGTCAGAGACGAGACGTTTGTATATTATGAGTATTATTGAGTTAGGCTCGTGATTTCTTCCCCCCCACTCCTTCGACAAACTGCAGCCTCCTGAGACAAGATAGAATTACTTTCACATAAAACGGCTCACAAAGCATATAATTGGGCTAGAGACCACGGGAAGGTAATTGAAATATCGAGTGAATGACTTTAAAATAGAATTTAATTCTCCTGGGATTTCTTGATCCCCCATATGTATTTGAAACGCTTTCGGGAGTGATACGTGTTTATCACGCTCCCGGTGGGAAGGAACGCGCTGCTGAATTCACAAGTAAAATGCGTCTATTACGTTACGCACCGCTTGCGCGTTTGGTGGAAGCAGGGGTAAGCCTTACTATACAGACAGTAGGCCCTGTAACATCTCCAATAAACAGCTTCAACCAGCCTTTTAACTCCTTTAATTCCTACTCCTTTCTGTATTCCTGAGTATCCATCTTAGACGGAGACACGATGACTGTTCAACGTCTGTCACAGAGAGTGTCGGAGTGGACAAGGCGAGTGACTAAGGTGCAATCTGTGATATATTTCAGTGTGCAGTTGTTTATTTTAGGCAAAGGAAGATTATAATTACATCTTGCTTTTACTAAGCACAGGAACGGGTAGAATCTGCCAGTTTCAGGTGAAACTGAAAAAATTTGAAAATCATGCAAAAGTTAATTTATTTCTGTAATTCAAGTTAAAAGGTGAAACTGATATGATATAGACTCATTACATGCAAAGCGAGATATTTCAAGCCTTTATTAGTTATAATTTTGATGATTATGGCTTATAGCTTATGAAAACCCCAAATTCAAAATCTCAGGAAATTAAAATATTACATCAATAAAACAAGGATTTTAAATGGGGAAATATGGGACCTCTGAAAAGTATAATCATGCTTATGTAGTCAGTTCTTGGTCTGTGCTCCTTTTGCATCAATGACTGCCTCAATGCGGCGCGGCATGGATGCTATCAGCCTGTGGCTCTGCTGAGGTGTTATGGAAGACCAGGATGCTTCAATAGCGGCCTTCATCTCTTCTGCATTATTCTGTCTCATTTTTTTCTTGGCAATGCTCCATAGATTCTCTATGGCGTTCAAAGGTCAGGCAAGTTAACTATCCAATCAAACACAGTAATCCCATGGTCATTGAACCAGGTTTTGGTACTTTTAGCAGTATGGGCAGGTGCCAAGTCTAGTGGACCAACACCAGAAGATGACATGGCTCCCCAAATCAACACATACTGTGGAAACGTTACTGTGGACTTCCAACCATCTTGGATTGTGTGCCCCTCCATTCTTCCTCCAGACTCTCGGACCTTGGTTTGCAGTTCGTTTTGTCTTTAGCTCAGGTAAGACGGTTCTGATGTTTGTTGTTCAGGAGCGGCATGACAAGAGGAATAGGACATTGGAACCCTATGTCCAGGATCCGTCTGTGTGTGGTGGCTCTTGATGCAATTACTCCAGCCTCAAGCCGCTCCTTCTGAAGGTCCCCAACACTTTTCAATAGCCTTTTCCTGACAATCCTTTCCAGGCTGCGCTCATCCCTGCTGCTTGTTCAACTTTTTCGGTCGCATAACTTTCTATTAATGTACTTGATACGGCACTTTGGGACCATCCAGCTTTTTTTGGAATTACCTTTTGAGCCTTTCCCTCCTTACGAAGGGCATCAATGATGGTTTTCTACACAACTGTCAGGTCAGCAGTCTTCCCCATGATTGTGATTCCTACTGAACCAGACTGAGACCATTTAAAGGCTCAGGAACCCTTTGTAGGTAAAGTGAGTCGGGCGAGGAGCCCAGGGCAGCACCGCTGCTCGATGAGACGACACCAACTAGTGTGAATATCAGGCGGCGTGAATATTTGCTTCCCATCAGAGTCTCCAAGAGTTAACCCCTGAAAAAGTTAACTAGATTTGTCATTAGGCTCTTTTTTTGAGGGAGAGTCTCTTATGGCTGAAAATGCAGCTCTTCTAAAACAAAGAGGAAACTGAGTCCCAGGAAGCGTTTCAAGTATTTAATTCAACATGTCTGGCCAGAACATGGAGGGGACAGAGATTACTCTTGCATCGCCCTACCCAACCTTTCTGACTAACAGTTTAAATTGTATTCAGCCATCACTGTTTGTCTCTCCATGACGTCTTCTCCAATCTTCTTGTCCAGCTCCTGAAGAACTGGTTCATGCCAGCTTGATTTTTTGCATGAAGCAGCCCATACAGATCAGAACGTCCCGTTGATATCTTGCTGCTCTGGTGTCGGTCTCTCCGGTAATCTGACACATCTTTTTCAGGAACATTATGCTGGAACAATAAGCTTGCTTCCCCTAACTTGTCATCTTGCCCTAGATACATTCACTAGACAGAGAATATGTAATTAAATCCTAATTACACTGGAATATTACGGCAACAAGTTGCTAGTGGGGTCAAAAAAGTCGCTACGTCTGCAACACTGCTTGAGACATGTTCACAACTAGCGCAGAATCAAACCAAAGCGGTTGAAGGTGTGGGACGTGCGACACGGAATATCGCAAGAGTAAACCATGAAGGAGCAAAAATTCTGATTATTTTGTTTCTATGATCGTTCAAAACCCAGATTGTAATTGAGATTAACATTCAGTTAATTGACCAACATTAGCATCTTGTTATCCCAGAGTCCTTAAGTTCAAAGTAAATTCAAAAGTAATATTAAAGTAACTCCGGAAGCTGGTGTTGAAATCCAGCTGTGATTGCTGGACCAAAACACAGACCAGCCGGTAGGAGTGCTAATCACACATTGCACTCTTAGTTTCAACAGTAGGAGAGGGAGCTGTGAACGCCCAAACCCGAAATAAGGTAGCTGCTGTCCTCAGGCCTCTTTGTCCCCAGGCAACCGCAAAGGAGAGACGCTCGCTTTAAACTATCCTTCCTTCACTGGCGAGGGGGGGGGGGGGAGGGAGCAAATCCAAACTCATTGGATCTAACAGACAAAACAGTCTGTTGATCGTTGATCAGGTGAACTGTATCTGGCTCTGGTGGAGGCCTTGAATTACAGGCTCCACCAGAGAGGAAGAGAAAGCCTCGATTGCACAATGCTGCATGATACAGGAGCCGTGGGCTGCTAACCTGGAGCTACTCAACCGACGCAGCTGACCTGAAGACTGCCTGTGAAAGGGACTGCTCTGTGGGAGAAGATTGCCGAGGCGAGGTGGGCGAACCGGACAACCCAGAGTTCTGGCTAACGGTGGCTAGCTAGCCCGCACCCCGTAGCCTCACTGTTAGCACCCCACGCAATTGCTGCTAACGTGGGTCTTTTCAGACAATGGAGCCATCCTTCAATGGAGATCTAAGAATCGTTCAAGTAAGGTTGTGTCTGGGCTGAGATAAATTAGCTTGGGATGAATAAATTAAGGTTTGTTTCGATTGTATATTTCACTGTGTTTTTGCTGCATTTGTAAGAATATGTTCTTCAATTGTTTGGAGTATGAACAGTGTTTTCAAAGGTTTCTGACTGAAAGTCATTTTTAATCATGTAACATGAGTTACTCCATCCGACTGCAGGTTTTCCTTTGTTCTTTGGTGCTAAGCTAAACATGGTGGCTATAAGCTTCGCTCGCTTGTTCTGATTAGTTTGGCTTTTAGCAGACCGCCGGCGTTCATCAATTCAGTTCAGTTTTATATAGCGACGATTCACAACAGATGTCGTCTCAAGGCACTTTACAAGAAAAGCATTGGCGTTTTTCATTATTTTTTACGGCTAGTCTTAAACATGAGCACGTCTGGGCCAACGCTCGAACTCTGTAGCACCCAGATCATGTCTGCCCTCTCTGCAAGCGGCTTCTGCCTTCAGTCCCCTGATGTTATGTCTTCAGTGCAAGGTTAACCAAAACACTCCTCACTGCGGACAAGTCAGCAGTTAGATCAAAGTGGATGAACGGGCTCTTCCCTGACTAATAATTAGGCCATATTCCTGAAATGCCTTTACTAATAATTACTTAATCAATTAATTGACATAACATTGAGATATTCTGTAACATTACCTAAGCTACTCTAACTATAAGCTTTCTCTCAGACTAAAGCTGGGAGCTGGTTCCACAGGAGAGGAGCCTGATAACTAAAAGATCTGCCTCCCATTCTACTTTGAGAAATCCTAGGAACTACAAGTAAACCTGCAGTCTGAGAGCGAAGGGCTCTGTTAGGAACATATGGACCAATCAGATCTCTGATGGATGATGGAGCTTGATTATTATGGGCTTTATATGTAAGAAGAAGGATCTTAAATTCTATTCTAGTTTTATTTTCATGATTTGCTCTTGTTAGGTTCACTTTTAATCCATTTGATTTTGGCTGTGGGCAAGACACTGTCTAAATGGGGTAATGGGGGGGGGGGTAACAGTACAGAAACTGCAGAGAGGTGGGTTACACTATGACTCTGCTTCCTGGTCTGGACCCTGGTTTGTCAGTGTTTTGGAGGACTAATAAATTCAGCCAAATTTCTTGAAAGAAGAGCTGCTCCATCCAAAGTGGGATGGATGTCTCTCCGGATCAGACCAGGTTTTCCCCAAAATGATCGGCAGCTATTGATATAGCCCACATCGTTTGCAGGACAAAACATGTTGTCTCTGGTCAGATCGGGCAGGGGACCAGAAAAGATTACCGAGTCATACATTGTTTTGGCAAACTTACACACCGAAGCAACACTCATTTTAGTGACCTCCGATTGGCGTAACTGGGTGTCAACACCACCAGCATGAATAACAATCTTCCTGTATTTACGCTTATCCTTAGCCAGCAGTTTCAGATAGGATTTAATGTTGCCCATTCTTGTTGGCTTTGTGCTGGCTAATGGGCCTTGACTATCTGCTGGTTTTTTCACGGAGCCTCTAATTCCGACACCCTCGCCTCCAAAGCTACAAAAATGTTTCATTTATTACAGTTACCATTATCACTAAAGGAGGCAGGGAAGTAACTCAACATCTGACATGGAGAGCGAGAGAGAGAAGATTTAGGCTGAGATTGAGAGATAGGAGAGAGAGAAGAGAAGTAGCCATAGCTGCAACGAAGCTAAGCTAACTAAATTAGCAAGACCTTACCACTGGAAGAAAAAGCGTGTGTGAAACAAACATTTCCCAAAACATAAAGTACACCAACAGAAAATATGTTGTACTTGTACTACTTTTTTGGGTGTTGTCCAAAATATATTGTCATGTGTTTGACGTCCTTTAATAAAGCTAATTCGGTCTTTATTGATCAGAGCCAGTATTAAAGCCTCAAATCTTTTACAAATTGTTGGTGTAAATATCTTGTAGTCGACATTTACAAGTGAAGTCGGCCTAAAGTTTTTGCAGTCTACTTTATCTTTGCCTTTTTTAGGTAGTACGATAATAATCGCTTCCTTCCATGATGATGGGGGCCCGCCTTCGCTGAGAGTCCAGTTAAAGCAAGGCAGAAGCAAGGTTGTTATAGGTCCTTCTGAAAGACCTTGTACGATTCCGAGAGGTCCCCCTCGCTTCCCGGTGATTTGTTTGATTTTAAAACTGCCTTCTTAGTATGTCTAAATACTAAATTAGATTAATTACTGTGGTGACTGATCCAAAAAATACAATCAATTCTCCAAAAGTGATTGATTTCTAATTCAACAAATGATTTAATGAAACATTACTTCTTCCAAAGAAGGTTCTTGTTTTCATGTCTGCTTTGCATTGTGAATTGGTTGTTTAACCACAAACCATAATTTGCTAATTTGTCTTAAACTAATTACAATCGGTTTAAGACTAACTTAACTCCCCAAAACTCTTCAATACAAGCCTTGGTCTGTAAGAATACATATTCATATTGAACTATGACATCACAATCAATTTGATTATTGTTTCTACTTCTTTGCATGTTGGTACACTTTTACTGTTTTCTTTACTTTTGGTTGTTCCTGGATCCCTGTATGGTGCCCCAATTTTAGTAATTTTGACATTAAATGATTAATCTTAAAAATAATTTCCCTAAGCAATAATTCATAATTATTTATAGCCAAAACCTGCCTATCTGTATCACAACACTGGGTAATAAAATAAAAAAATTTAAAGCATTTGAAAATCTGAAATAAGGAGATAGATCAGGGGAGATCAAGAGAGGGTGCTTTACTTTACAAAGAAAATAAACTGTATTTTCCATCAACATCAAAAACGTACGTTTAAATGAAATTTACAGGCGTAATGTCAGATCAAAAGTTGTCCATCATATCATGTCCAGGTAACCAACCTTCTATATAGTAGAGGTATTGGAATTCATTCTCTCCTCAGCTTTAGGCACATACAATACCCCAAAGACAAAGTGTCAATAATTCATTGGGTACACATGTTATATAACGGATGACATGGAACTAAATTCAAGTGATTGGCTATATTACAGGTGCGTAAGATCCAAGGTTTAGCGCCAGTTTCAATCTCTTAACAACCCACTACACCACCACCAGCCTACCCCCCAAGAAATGAGAAACAATAAAAAGATCCCAGAAACTTTAGGCTAACATTTTTATAATAATTTGTGTTTGTTTTCTCTTTTCTTCAGATCTTCCACATGATGTCTATTAAGAAAGATGTTCCAGCTCAACATTTGATCCTCAACCAAAACAAGATTTCTGTTCTGGACCAGAGGGAAAAAGAATCTGTAAAAACCAACGGAAGAGCAGAAGACCTAGAATGTACAAAAGTAAAAGAAGAATATGGATCAGAACCTCCACAGATTAAAGGAGACCACATAGAACTGAAGCAAGAGACAGAAATGGAACCAGTATCTGGACGTCTTGAAATAAAAGAAGAACCAGAGGAACTAGAATTGCAACAAATAAAGAAAGAGGATCATCAATCAGAACCTCAGCAGATGATAAAGACTGAGGCTGAAGCCATGGGTCAGGATGACAACCAGGATGTACCAAAGCAGGAGATTGATACCCTAATGTTAACTGTTTCTGGATCTCTTGACATCAAAGACGAACCAACAGAGCTAAAACCAAAACCAGAGAAAGAACAGGAGCATGGATCAGAATTTCAGCAGATGGTCGAGAAAGAGGCCAAAGTGATCGGTCAGAATGAAAATCGGGAGGTGTTGAAACAAGAGACTGATACCTTAATCCCTACATCTTCTGATAAAGAAACATTCCACCAACAACCTGACCTCAATGGAAATCAAATTATCTTTGAGAACTTCCCTGAAGCAGAGCCTCATCAGTTAAGAAAGGCTGAAGAAGCTTCAGGATCCAGCAGAGATAAACAGAATAAGAAAAAAGTTCAGAAAACTGGAGGTGAAAGTGTAGAGAAGTGGATAAAGAAAAAGAAAATTCACAACGGTAAAAAATGTATACAATGTAAAGTATGTGGTAAAAGTTTCAAATGCAGTGGGCATTTAGGACCTCACATGAGAATTCACACAGGTGAGAAGCCTTTTTCTTGTGTAAGCTGTGGGAAAAGTTTCTGTCACAAAAAGAGTTTGAATATCCACATGAGAACTCATACAGGTGAGAAGCCTTTCTTATGTAAGACCTGCGGAAAAGGTTTCAGTGAAAAAAGTAGTTTGAATAGCCACATGAGAATTCACACAGGTGAGAAGCCTTACCTATGTATGACCTGTGGAAAAGGTTTCGGTCACAAAAGTAGCTTGAATAGCCACCTGAGAATTCATACAGGGGATAAGCCTTTCTTATGTGTAACATGTGGGAAAGGTTTCAATCATAAATGTTCCTTAATAAGCCACATGAGATGTCACACGGGTCATAAGCCTTTCTCGTGTATAACCTGTGGAAAAGGTTTCAATCATAAGTGTTCTTTAATAAGCCACATGACAACTCACACAGGTGAAATGGCTTTCTCATGTAAAACTTGTGGAAAAGGTTTCAAACAAAAAAAAGGTTTGACTGACCACATGAACAATCACACAGGTCAGAAGCCTTTCTCATGTATAACCTGTGGAAAATGCTTCAGCTGGAAAGGCCAGTTGGAAATGCACATGAGAGCTCACACAGGTGAGAAGCCCTTCTCATGTATAACCTGTGGAAAAGGTTTCCGTTGGAAAGGTACGTTGGATATCCACGTAAGAACTCACACAGGTGAGAAGCCTTTCATTTGTATGACCTGTGGAAAAGGTTTCCGTCAAAAAAGTATTTTGAATTGCCACATGAGAACTCACACAGGTGAGAAGCCCTTCTCGTGTATAACATGTGGGAAGCATTTCAGTCAAAAAAGCAATTTGAACAGCCACATGAGGAGTCACACCGGTGAGAAGCCTTACTCATGTGTAACCTGTGGAAAACGTTTCTGTCAAAAAAGCAATTTGAATAGCCACATGAGAAGTCACTCAGGAGAGAAGCCTTTCAAGAGTCGGCACACAACTTCGGTTAATACAGCTAGAAACTACTGATCAGACCCTAGGTGTAGTAAAGGACTCAGACCTGAACCTCCAGGGTCACTTAAAGGCAATAACAAGGTCAGCCTTCTATCACCTGAAGAACATTTCTAGGATTTAAGGACTGATGTCACAGCGGGACCTCAAAAAGCTCCTCTGTGTGTTTATCTTTAGTCTGATTGGTTACTGCAATGGTTTCCTCACAGGTCTGCCTAAAAAATCCGACAGCTGCAGCTGATCCAGAACGCTGCTGCTCGTGTTCCTCACTAGAACCAGGAAAGTAGAGCACATCACCCCAGTTCTAAAGTCCTTACACTGGCTCCCTGTAGCTCAGAGAATAGACTTCTATGAAAAAAAAACCCAGACCACTCAGGTCCCCTAATTCCAGTCTACTCAACATCCCTGTAATAAGAACCTAACATGGAGAAGCAGCTTTCAGCAACATCCAGATCACTGCAAAGCTGCTGAAACATCGAGGCCAATACCCCATTTGTTTAGAGCTGCCTTTGAGTAATGTAGGTTTTGTATGTGTCATATGTTTTGTGTCTCAAATGTTGTTTTATGCCTTGACTGTTGTGTATTGATACTTTTATTTTCACCGAAAGCATCTTGCCTTGTTGAAAGTGTGCTATACAAATAAAATGGCCTTGTCTTTCTTTTGTGGTACCTGTGGAAATGGTTTTATTTATAAAAGAAGTTTGACTTACCAGGTTAAAACCCACACAAAATAGAAACCTTTCCCTTGTTGTACTTATGGCAAAATTATCAAATATAGGTATAATTTCCATTTTGTGAGATGTGGAAATGTTGGATTTGATGAGGCAGTTTGGAATACACCATTAGAAGTCCACACAGGAGACTTGTCACTATGAGTTCTTACATTTCCCACAGCAAGGTTCTATTTTTTTATGTTGTGGCCTTTAGGTAAACCGTAGTTTAATGTTGGAAAATCTTTCAATCATTGCTGCATCTTTCAAAAATGAGGATATTAACCATTGAGATCTATGGTAACAGAGTAGAAAACTTTTAAACTGCTTGGAATAATGAAGTGAAGGATTAATTAGAATGTATGTACAATAGCATTGAGATGCCTTTTCATGTAAAGTGCCTTGAGATGAAGTGTTGAATTGGTGCTATATAAATAAACTGAATTGAATTGATTTAACGGCTATTTTCACTGTTTTATTTACACGAATCAAGATAGTTTGTCTTGCAGCCAGCAAAGACAAAATGCAAAGAAAATTACAAATACAGCTGAAAGAAATACAAAAAGAACCACAACATTCATAAGTTATAATTTGAACCACATGGAACTAAATTGAGTTAAGTGAATGTTAACAACCACTCACAATCACCACAATACACCAAGAATGCAGTAATAAAAAATGCAGTTAAGTCCTGGTTCTAGTGGTGTGCCGATGCATTAATCGATTAAATGCGATGTGAAAGTGGCAAATTCATGTTAATTTTTATTTAAAAAAATAATGAATTTTAAATGATAAGAACATAAAACTATGGCGTGCCACTCTGACATTTTATGGGGATGGAGTGGCAGAAACATGATTGCAGCAGCTAGCATTTCAGCCACACAATGTGAAACTTTTGCACTGTAGTTATGAAAGGAGCATCTTTGGTGTGGATTATCTTGGATGACTAACGTCCTTGTATGATGTTAAAGAAATTATTTGTATAATGGTGCATAAAATAAGTATTTAGCATCTACAAACAAGCAAGAATTCTGGCCCTCACAGACCTGTTACTACTTTAAGAAGCTCTTCTATCCTCCACTTGTTACCTGTATTAATGGCACTTATTTGAATTTATCTGTATAAAAGACACCTGTCCAAACCTTCAAACTGACAGACTCCAACCTCCACCATGGCCAAGACCAGAGAGCTGTCTAAGGACACCAGGGACAAGATTGTACACCTGCACAAGTCTGGGATGAGCCAATCTACAATAGGCAAGCAGATTGGTAAGAAGAGATCAATTATTGGAGCAATCATTAGAAAATGGAATAAACACAAGATCACTGACAATGTCCCTCAACCTGGGGCTCCATGCAAGAGCTCACCTGGTGGGAAACACATGATGTTGAGAATGGTGAGGAAACAGCCCAGAACTACACGGGGGAACTGGTCAAAGACCTGAAGAGAGCTGGGACGACATTAACAAAGGTTACCATTAGCAACACATAAAGTCATAGATTAAAATCCTGCAGTGCTCGAAGGTCCCACCTGCTTAAACAAGCACATGTCCAGGCCCGTCTGAGGTTTACCAGAGACCATCTGGATGATCCAGAGGAGGATTGGGAGAATGTCATGTGGTCAGATGAGACCAAAATAGAACTCTTTGGTATAAACGCCACTCGCCGTGTTTGGAGGGGGAAGAATGCCGAGTTGCATCCCAAGAACACCATACGTACTGTGAAGCATGGGGGTGGAAACATTATGCTGTGGGGCTGCTTTTCTCCAATGGGGACAAGACGACTGATCCGTATTAAGGAAAGGATGAATGGGGCCATGTATCGTGAGATTTTGTGCAAAAACTTCTTTCCATCAGTGAGAGCATTGAAGATGAAACGTGGCTGGATCTTCCAGCATGACAATGATCCCAAACACATCGCCCGGGCAAGTCTCCAGACCTCAGTCCAATAGAGAATCTGTGGAAGGAGTTGAAGGTCCGTGTTGCCCTGCGGCAGCCCCAAAATATCACAACTCTGGAGATCTGCATGGAGGAATGGGCCAAAATACCAGCTACAGTGTGCAAACCTGTTGAAGACCTACAGGAAACGTTTGACCTCTGTCATTGCCAACCAAGGTTACATTACAAAGTATTGAGGCAAACTTTTGTTATTGGCCAAATACATTTTTCTGTACCATTATACAAATAAATTCTTTAAAAAATCAGACAAGGTGACTTTCTGAATTTTTTTAAATATTCTCCCTCTTACAGTTGAAGTGCACCTATGATAAAATTACAGACCTCGCTCGTTTTTTTTAAATGGGACAACTTGTACAATCGGTGGCTGCTAAATACTTTTTTTGCCCCACTGTAAATACATGCCGTGTGATGTGTTCAGAGCTCTGAAAAGACGCACAGGAGTGGTTTAGCAGAAGAAGAAAACTTCTGACTTTCAGTTTATTAGGCTGCTCCAACACTGTAGCTACAAATTACTCTGTTCACTTCAGGCTGGGAGAGAAGAATAATGCAGCCTCAGTCAGTCCCTCCGCTCTATGTCAGGTAGCCTGCATCGCTTTGATATAAAAAAGTGAGCGTCCATGAATAAAATGAAGTCATTGCTGTCAGTGGCGTAGCAAGGGCACCAGGGGGCAGATCCTATGATATATTTGCCTTGTTTACATTGATATTGCATTGCATTATCTGACCATTTCTGTATTTTCTTTCAAAGTACAATCACTGCTAAATTATCCAGCCACAGTAAGACCACTATAAAAAAGCGTTTTCTAGGGGACAGTTCAGTAGAAACCTTTAAACGTATTTATCCTTCCACCACATCCCTCTCATCTCCCAACTCAAACTCAGTAAACAAGCTGGTAGATAATTTCCTTGCGAAAATCTCAGACATCATGGATTCCATTGCTCCAACTAAAGTGAAAGTAGTCTCAGGTAGAAAGAAGTCTCCGTGGACACGTAATCCACTGGTACTTAGTGAAAAAAGAGAGTGTCGACGAGCCTAGAGAAAATGGCGGAAAACTCGACTCCAGGTTCACTGTGAGATCTACAAAGAGAGACTGAATAGATATCAGCTAACTATAAAAGATGCTAGGGAATCGTTCTTTTCTGAAATCATCAACAGAAACATTAATAAGGCACGGACTCTATTTGCAACAGTGGAAAGACTAACTAATCCTTTAGTGACAGTAGCCCCTGAACTAAACTCTACCAGGGCCTGCAATGAATTTGCAGCTTTTTCACTGAAAAGATTCTAACAATTAGACGGTCAATCTGTACCTCAATATCGAACCCACAACCAGTGCCATCCCCAATCAACAACAATGTAGAGAAAATGTCTGAATTCCACGTATTAAACCAGAACAGCCTTGAAAAAATCATTATCCTACCCACAGCTTTTCTAAAGAAAGTTCTTCCTGTTATTGGTTCTGATCTTGTTCAAATAGTAAACTCATCACTGCTATCAGGTGTCTTCCCTCAGGCTTTAAAAACAGCAGTTATTAAACCACTGCTAAAGAAGAAAAATCTGGACAACACGTTAATGCAGAACTACAGGCCAATCTCTAATCTCCCATTCATCAGTAAGATTATTGAAAAAGCTGTGTTTCAGCAGTTAAATGGCTTCATAACAATGACAAACCGTTTTGATGCTTTTCAGTCTGGTTTCCGCGCTCACCACAGCACCGAGACTGTCCTCGTCAAAGTATTTAATGACATCCGCATAAATACAGACTGTGGAAGAACCACAGTGGGGGGGGGGGGGGGGGGGGGGGCTGTGGTGGAGGCCTTGAAGCAGGCAGGCACATGACATGTCTCTAGTGAGGAGTTGAAAATGTCCGTGAAACACTGGGGCCAACTCGTTTGCAAAGTGTCTATGGGGGTGTTTACACGACAATGTTTTTCAGCAAAACTGAGGTTTTGCTGGAGGGGGGGCAAAAACGCAGCTTTTCCTAAACGGCTTCCAGAGTGTCCACCATAATGTCTAAATTGTTGGGACTGGTGGAGTTGTGTGGGCTGCTTGATGGGTCATTAAAACATCAGTGAAAGTCGTTTAGGCTGTTGGCTAAGAGCAAGTCATTGTGGAGTGCGGGGTTTTGGGCTTGTAGATTGTTATTTTCCTAAAACTTTTCCACACAGAGGCTAAATCGTTCTCTGAGATCTGCTGCTGCTGCATATTCTCAACGTGCTGGTGTCCAGCAATGTCAACTTCTTTGCTAAACCTGCACTTGGCTTCTTTGTAGCAGTCCCTGTCTCCACATCTGAATGCCTCTCTCTTTTGTAGGCACAGCTGTTTGAGTTTAGGAGTCCACCAGGGTTTTGTCGTTGTCATAACTCACCCTGGTGCATGATGGCACAATGCTGTCCTCGCAGAAGTCGAAATAGGAGGTCAAAGTGTCCATAAGCTCATCCAAGCTGTCAGAGGCAGCCCTCATTGCGTCCCAGTCTGTAGATTCTTAACACGTGCGAAGCTCCTCCACAGCCTCGTTGCTCCACAGTTTTATAGTCCTAATGACAGGTTTGGAGAGTTTCAGCCTTGCTGGGATCAGGTGGATCGTCATGTGGTCAGAAAGTCAGAGTGCAGCACGGGGCACTGTGTGATAGGCCCCACTTATTGTGCTGTAACAGTGATCCAGTGTCCTCTCCTCTCTGGTCTGGCATTCAATAAACTGTTTATATTTGGGAAGTTCCTTGCTCAGGTTGGCTTTGTTAAAGTCCCCAAGAGTTAGTGCATTTAGAAGATGAATTCTACAATGGAGTATTACGGCCATTGTACATAAAAGAAACAAAAATTGGGAGTGAATTTCCACCCAAAAACTCTGATATTTTTTAGATTAATTTCACATATTTTCAAGAAAATAATTTAGTGTCAAAAAGTTGTACATTTGCGAGCAAAAACTCTGACATTACCATAATTAAATGCTTACATTTTTTATAGGCTATTTAAACTAAGATATTTTCTGACATTGTAAAGTCAGAAATGTTCAAGAAACAAAACAACGTTTGCTGAGAATGTAGGTCTTGGCAGAAGTAGGTCTTACTGTGTTGCTAAGTAAAGTTACACACTGGCATCGTTTTCAATGAAAACTACTTGATCCAGCCAGGTTGCAACTTCTTCTCCACACTCTCTCCCATTGAAGGTGTTCAAGGCAAGTCTGAACCCAGGAGATGTTTTTCTGATATGGGAAAGGGGGTTGTTATTTTTTTTATTGCAAGTGTCTGATTTTATTATGTCAAAAAATGTATGCTTTTAGTATTGTACATTTCTGAGATTCACTCAAAATCTTCGACTTTTCTATTTTTTTCCGGAAAATTTGTAAATTTAATCTCAAGATTTATTGCGATTTTGGGCAGACATCTACTCCAACATTTTTCTTTTGTCTCCAATAACCCTAATACTGTCATAGAATTCAGTGTTAAATGATTTTTTAACTGTGTGGACAAAGCAAAAAAAAAAAAAAAAGGGGGGGGGGGGGGGGGGGGGGGGGGGGGGGGGGGGGGGGGGGTGTAGTTCAAGACGGAACCAAAAGAGTGGTGTTTGTGTCTGATGTAAATCTCCGTGTGGGACTTCCGGCTGAAGCGAACAACGTGGTGGCAGCGTTAGCTTCCCGCCTTCCTTGTGTTCAGCGTCGGTCAGAAGACGGTTCCGCTGTGTGAGCTGAATATCTCTGTGTCTGCAGTAACAACATATGAAGTTAATCACCAGAGAGAAACCGACCAGAGAGCGACTAACTGCTGCTGGAGAAATATTCAACAACGTCGTTCATTAGAAGGAACCCAGAGAACCCAGAACATCTCAGGAGCTACAGGTAATGTTTGCTGATCCAGGCTTTCCGATTCACATCTTGATTTAAAAGGCTATTCCGCTGCATTTAACAATCAGGATTATCTTTTATCTGCTCTGGGTTGAAATGATAAAACTCGTTGCATGTTTAAATTTGATCTGCATTGTTTTATATCAACAAAGAAAATCAGTATGTGATTTATGAAACTCTTATTGTATCTGTGACACTCAAATGAGCGATTTTTGGGGGGATTTAATGGTGTAAAACTACATTAAAGCTGCAGTCAGCCGTTGACTCAATGCCACCCAGTGGCTGAATGGCCATCGGGACATTTCCCGCTTTTCTTTTTCAAATAAACCAGACCCGGTGTTCTGGCGGAACACTATACCCATCAGAACAGCATACCTTCGGCTAATGCACATGCGCAGCAGTGAAACTTGTGGAATTGCGCATGCGTTAAAAGCAGACCATCAATTCAGCGTTCCTTAGTCTACAAGCGGTAAGATTTGGTGTATTACCACATATTATATACTCAATACCTAGCTGCACGCCTTATAGAACTACTAGAAAGGTTAACAAATGTTTTCCATATATTAGGCTATTTTTTAGCAAGTGGAGTCGTAACATTGTGTAATGTCGTGTTAAATTGGATGCATTAGGGCCATTGTAAGTAAAAAAAGAAGAAAGAAATTGAGTAAATTTCTGTCAAAAGATTTTGAGTTTAATTTAACACATTTTCAAGAAAAAAAAACTAGGAAATACTTATCAAAGTCATACATATATTTTAAACTAAGATATTTTCTGAAACTGTAAGGTCAGGGGTGGGGGGGCAGTTTTATTTAGCCCCTTAACGTTTTTACCTCCCGTTAAATATTTCCAGGTCAAAACTGCCATTTTTGACACTCATTCTATGCACATTCATATTCTACATAATTTAAAAGGGGACTGGCTGAGGTAGGATTTGGAGTTTTTCCGAACGATTGCTCTGGTTTAGATCGGTGGTCAGAACTCCTTTTTTTGTTCTCCGGTTGAGCCACTGTCACGATCGTGCTGTGTATCTGCTTGTGTCTGTGATTGAGCCACCTTCCTTTTATAGATGATCTTTGTCGCGCTGATTCAGAGGGAAATGAGTCACCAAAGAACCGGCTTTGTAAAAATGAGAAGTGTTGCTCGCAAACCAGTCAATAACAGAAAACACAGCAACAAGCTTCTTCCATGTCGATTCTGTTATTTTTCTGCTGCTTTGGTCAGTGTCGCTACTTGTTGCTGAAACTGTCCTGATACACTGAGATGTCCAACTCACCCTTCTTAGCTGCGCCGGCACACCCACAGAGCCATCATCTCGAACGAAAAGTCATTTTATGTCCAGTTACTGTACTCCAATGAAGTACTTACTCTACAAGTCTTCCTCAATCCAATTCTGCTGCTTAAAACGTTATATAGCCTATTCCTTTTTTTGGTTGTATTTTTCCAAATGTTCACATCATGACTACCAGTTAGCATGCTCTTAATTGCGCTGCTTTTTCTTCTCGATAATTATTCACGTCTGGCAAACAACGAATTGGTTCATTACTGCCACCAACTGGTAAGAAGTGTGGACCAGAATGTCATTTAAGGGTCAAATTCTAGTATTCAACTGTGTGATAAGTATTCCTTTCGGCAATGTGGCCAAAACACTTACCATGGCGCCGGTCCTGAAAGAAACAATCCTTTGTGCGGCTCATTAGGGCATCTGTCCCGCTGAACATTGGCGTAAAACACGTTTTTCAGCCCTTTAATCGTTTAGTATGGGGCAACGTATTTTTCCGAGCTGACTTTAAATGCACCTTAAGCTTTCCACATGCTAACGCTGGCAGCAGTGAATCACAGACCAGTGCTGCTGAGCAGAGCAGCATCTTCCGTAAATATAAATTGAGCCTGTTTTACATCCCTTACTAGTCAGTTTATGCTAGGAATAAACCCAATCCTCTATAATTTCTGTGTAGAACTTGCACTCATACTTGCTGTCACATATTTGAAAGAAATATTTATTGTCACAAAAGACACAGCAGGGCCAGGGAGGATCTGAAAAGGTAAAAAGAGAATAGAAATAAATGAGGAAAAAACTATCAATGGCAAAAACGGTACTTTGAGGCTAATTTTGACAGTAATCTCACTGCTTCTCGTCCTAACTCTATTTTCATATTTTGCTTTCCGCGTTTCCATATGTTTATTGCCACACTGGAAAAATTAGAGTCAGGGAGGAGAAAAAGACTAGAGGCATGTAACGGGGAAGATGACACGGGGTCTTTACAGGTAAGGAGATATGGCTGAGACTTGCTGAGAAAGAGATCGGTTGTATGGGAGAAACCAGGCTGGAATCAGGACAGGGTTGTTACTGATATTTAGGAAGTTAGGAGTACAAGTTGTTACAGCAGAGCCCAAATATTTATTTTGTAGGGGGAAAGAAACCGAATAAGCCGTGTGTGGACGCATGTTTTGCCTTTGTTTTATTATTCTACACTCTCACATCAGTAGATGCCCAACCTAACTCACTTTTGGCGTTTTGTGTTAATTGGGTTGTGGTGGCCTGAGCCTGATGATAAAATCTGCATGACAAAAGGAACAAAATGGGAGCTTAAGACCAAAATGGTGTACTACCTGTTCAGTGTGGACACTGGCTTTAGACTTTTTTTGTAAAGAAACCACAAATATGCACAGAATTTCACAGTCCTGGTTGAAAGCATTGCTTGCGGCTAATTGTCTTAATGCTTCTCTGTGCATGAATTAGACCACACCCACCAACTATTTGCATACGTATCTGTTGGGGCTTGGACTAATATCTGTGTTGTTTGAATTTGGTGCAGGTCGGATATGGTATGTTGAAATAAGAGCCAAACATATTTCCATGGCGTGATACGAGGCTTCGCCATGCTGCCACATCCACACCCTCTTTCTAAACCTCTTAGTTCTGGAAACCAAGTTACACCAATTTGTTTTCAGTCACTGTCCCCGGCCAGATGTTGATTAGGTAAAAGGAGGCGAATACAGACCTTTCTAAGTAAAACATTGCACTTCCTGTTCTCGGGGGTGGGGGGTGTTCACTGGTGGTATGTGATGAGACCCAGGAAGTTTAGTACAGCTGTGTCTTTTTTGTGGAAGTTATTATGCCTTCTACTTTTATGGTGAGAAGCTTTGAGGCTTGGCCATGCCCACATGCTATGACGCCGCAAAAAACCTTGAACAACTTTTGATTTCCATTGACTGAAGGCGAACCTCACAAATTTTTAAGTGTGTAAGTCATTTGCATACATATCTGTTAGGCGTTGGACTAGTATCCATGTTGTTGCATTTGGTGCAGATCTGATGATGTATGTGGAAATTAGAGCCAAACATATTTCCATGGCGTGACGCCATGTCCGCGATGGGTACAGGAACAACTGATTAAAGTTTGGGGTATGGGCCGATATGAAGCGCGTATCCACCCACCGACCGACCAGCGGTGCTAACCTCTACGCCTCTGACGTGTCAGAGAGCTCATAAGTGACTCCCCCTGCGCAGCAGCCCCGAATCTCCGCTGGAAGAGTGCAGCCATGCGTCTCCTTAACCGACATTTTATTGGAAAAGTACCGAAAGTTAGAATTAGATCACAACACAGGGATGGGGGAGGTCTGCGCTCTGAGAGCTTTTCTAGTTTTAATTTAAGACGTGCTTTTTTTCTTTAAATCTCTGCCTGAAAATCAGCAGTACAACACCAACTCAACAAAACCGTAACATGTCTGGTTAGAAAATAAAACTGGCTCTAGCCTACCAGAAAGGTAATTGGTGGCCATCTTCATCTTCCTCACTAAAGTCGTCTTTTGTCTTTTACCACTGTCTCAGATCTTCCCGCTGCCTCCTCCAGCATCTCACCATAGATTCATTGATGCCAAGCTAACATGCTGCAGCTCTATTTCCTTCTTTGATGGCCAGCTCCATCGCCTTTAACTTAAAAGCTGCATCTCTTTGTGTGTTTTCCATGATGAGGGTGTATGCATGAAAACTACCGGTAGTATTTTTTCATCATCTTTCCCCATGTGTCTGTCTCACTTATGCGCCTTCTGCTATAGTGCCCCCCAGAGGCCGTTGGCCAGTAAAACTCTATAAATTAGCCGCATTGTTGCGCAGGGTCCAAAGGGTGTGAGAAAAGTAGCGGCTTATTGTCCAAAAATTATGGTAGATGAAAACAATTAGGGCTGGGCGATAAACCGAAAATTTACGGTTAACGAAATGTATTACTATAACAGACGCTGTTTTGCCCATGTTGGTACATTCCGTGTTTTTGTTTGTTTTTATGCAAGGATGCGCATAGTTTTGCGATGCTCACTCCACCCAGTTTGTAACAGGAATAGTGTTAACTTGGCGAATTTTTAGACCTTTAATGACTTTTTTTTTACTTTCAGAAAAGCAAGCAACAAATCTAACACGTGTTTTGTATTATTGGTGACTTTTGGAGACTCTCACTTGAAGCACGTATCCTTGTTTTTCTTATCACTGATCAGTGGTGCTGCCGTGGGCTCCTCTCCTGTCCCAGAGCGCTCACAGCAGGCGGCCAGTTCCGAGCTTATTCAGTGCGGGATGTAAATGTAAAAATGTCTTTGTCTATAATAAATGAATGACACTAAATAAATCACCTATTTCACTATCATAACCTCGGCCACTTAATTCATTACCCCATTGTGTATGGGCTTCTCTGTGGCAAACGTTAAGCAGTTGTGTCTCAGTCTAAACTGGACTCAGAAATACAGAAAGTAGTAATACTGGATGCGAAGTATGGTGGGGAAATGAAGGAGGATTCAAATATTGAAGCAGCGAGGGCAGATCTGGTCAAGGAGGAAGAGGAGAAGCCAAAGCCTCATCTAGAGAAGTTTATTTGTTTTTGGTGGTGGGGTAGTTATTGTCCATTCATTGTCATCAAGGTGAACATCTCTATATATTGTGATATCGCTTTGCGGCCTTATCGCCCAGCCCTTGTATGTATGGTCCATATATCCATAGTGCCATAGTAAAATGGGATATATGTCATGAGCATATCCACAGTTGTCCCCAGAACAGAATCAGAACCTTCTTTATCAGGTTGTTTAACCTTTTAAGTCCCTGGCTCTGATGCTGCTACCCCAACAGATGATGGCTGAAGAGATTACACTCTCCACAACAGACTTGTGGAAGATTTGCAGCATCTTGCTGCAAACGTTGAAGGACCTAAGCTTACTCAAGAAGTACAGTCTGCTCTGTCCCTTCTTGTGGACAGCTTCATTGTTCAGTCTTCAGTCCAGTCTGTTGTCAAGGTGAACTCAAAGGTATTTATACTCCTTAACCACCTCCACTTCTTCACCCATGATAGAAACAGTGTTTGACGTATCTCTGGTTCTTTTGAACGACGATTGTTTCCACACCATGTCACAAAGCGGTCCACCAGCTCTCTGTATTCATGTTTTTGTCCATCTTTGATACACCCGAAAACTGGAGTCAACTGAGTATTTCTGCAGATGACAGGTCTTTGATTTAGAGTCTGAGGTGTACAGAGTGAGAAGGAATGGTGAAAGTACGGCACCTTGTGGTGCTCCTGTGCTGCTGACCACCTGGTTTGACACACAATTCTTCAGTCTCACAAACTGGTCTCTTTGTCAGGTAGTCGTTGATCCAGGCGATTGTTGAGGGCTCCACTTGTGTCTTCAGAAGTTTCTGACAAAACAAATCAGGCTGAATTGTGTTAAATGCACTGGGGAAATCAAAGAACAAGATCCTCACAGTGCTGCCTGCTTTTTCCAGATGACAGTGGGTTGATTGGAGGAGGGGGATGATGGCATCTTCAACCCCAACTCCACAACGATAAGCAAATTGCATCTGGTCCTGATACGTCCTTGTTTTCTTGTCCAGACCTCCATCTATCCAATCCTTCCTGCCCTTAAAGCCTGTGATCTTTCTCATTCCTGACCAGACATCTTGGATATTGTTCCTCTGTAGTTTGTTCTCCAGCTTCTTCCTATATGCCTCCTTGCTGTCTCTGATCTTGACCTTAAGTTGCTTCTGTATACTCCTCAGTAATTCCCTGTCTCCCTCCCTGAAGGCTCTTGTTTTTCTTGTTTAGCAGTTTCTTCAGGTCACTGGTGATCCAGGGTTTGTTATTAGGGAAGCATCTCACTGATCTGTTGGGGATGATGTTGTCCACACAGACGTTATTATAGTCAGTCACACACTCAGTCATGGCATTGACGTCCTCTCCATGGGCTTGGCAAAGAGTCATCCAGTCTGTGGTTGCAAAACAACCCTGCAGGGCTTCTTCAGCTTCCTGTGACCAGTTCTTTGTAACAGGTTGCCTCTGAACAAGTGGTTTATATTCTGAACAGAGAAAAACAAGATTGTGATCTGATTTTCCCAGAGGAGGTCTTGGTTTGGACGTGTATGAATCCTTTACATTTGCATAAAACAAATCCAAGGTCCTGTTTTCTCTTTTGGAGCAGCTGACAAACTGTTGAAATGTTGGAAGTGTAGTAGAGAGCGAGGCATGATTAAAATCACCAGATATTGCCACAAATGCATTGGGGTGCTGTGTCTGTAGCTTAGCACAACGGAACTGATGACATCACATGCATTGTCGGCAACGGCTGAAGGTGGAATGTAAACTGCTGCCAAAATTACACTGGTGAACTCTCTTGGTAAATAATATGGCCGAAAACCCACTGCTAAGAGTTCTATATCTAGGCTGCAGAGACGACACTTCACAGTATCCTGTCCTGGATGACACCATCTGTTGTTGACAAGCACTGCTACTCCACCTCCTTTTCTTTTCCTGCTCGTCTTAAGATCTCTGTCTGCTCGTATAGTCAGGAAGCCTGGCAGACAGACGTTGGAGTCGGGGATAACACATTTCATACATGTCATACATATGACATCAAGCATTTGCCTTGCCTTGCCTTGCCTAAGGGCTTCGAGTTCATCCATCTTGTTAGCCAGTGATTTTACGTTGCCCATTATGATCGATGGAAGAGATGGCTTGAACTTCCTCTTTCTCTGTCTCCTTTTCACTCCTGCTCTGCATCCACGTCTCCTCCTTATCAACTCATCAAGGATTTGTGGCTTCAGTTGAGGTATTATTTCAGCTTTTGCGATGTTAATCAGCGGCTCCCTTCTGTGAACCACATTGTTGCCATGGTTACGCATCATAAGTTGCCAAAAAGTGAAGCATTTACAGCAAAAATCCTTTCAGCTTCACAGCACCAAAAACTAGAAAGTATACAGGTAAAAAAAATTGCAATCTTCCTCAAGAAAAAAGAGGAACCAATGTACAAAAAACCAAAACTTAATATATAGCCAACAGAGCCACTCCAACATGCAGCCACCCAGAGCAGCGCAATTCTAGATCGTAATTCTAGTCTTACCCATGATTGTCATTCCTATACTGACCCAGACTAAGAGACCATTTAAAGGCTCAGGAACCCCTTTGTAGCTGTTTTGGATTAATTAGCTGGTTAGAGTTTGACACTTTGAGCCTAAAATATTGAACCTTTTCACAATATTCTAATTTTGGAAGATTTTGAATTTGGGATTTCCATAAACTGTAAGCCATGATCATCAAAATTATGACAAAGGCTTATCTAAAAGGTTTGCAAAATACTGTATATTAAAATCCTGGAGTGTAGATTCCAACAACTCAAAACTGAAATGGAGAAAACCTGCTTTAAAACAGCAGTGTGTCCCTTTAAGCCTGACAAACCAAGCGTACACAGAGCCTCTTGTCACAACTGTCCAATACTGGATTGCCCCTCATTAAGGGTTTGAGCTATAATTTATTCCGCTCAATTTTCATAATTTTTCTGTCAGACAACTTTGCATAACGCTGCACCACACTCAACACAATTACTAATCACACAAATGAAATCAAACAAAACGCACACTGGAAAAAGTTCATTTTAAATGAGGCCAACCTTATTTAAAAAGCTCACTCTGACGACTTTTATGCAAAAAAAAAAGTTATCCGCCTTGTTAGTCATGTGATTGATGGATGTCAATCTTGCCTGCCGCCATATCATCTACTGTCTACACAAGATGACACCCATAGAGACTTGGGATAAGGGCACGTAGTTGTACATAAATCGTAATTGGCTAAAGTATAAGGCCTTCCTCTGACTCTGGGCTGAGAAGGATTAGCCCCATGAGCAGTAAATACAGGGGGCGTGGTAAACAATTTGTCAGTCACTCCATACCACTAATTGCGTTTGATCTAATGGAGCTGTGTGGGGTTTGAAATGTTAAACCTTTGGAGAGATTTTGCTGTGTTCTTGTGACGGTTGGGTAGGACTGTGCCGGGTTGGATTTTTTTCTTACTGCGGTCGGTAATCAACAAATTCCCACGGTTTTGCGATATACCCATAAACATATATATACACCTTTGTTCTTCATCTTTCTTTCTTCCTCATAATTTTCCGTCTACGTGTCCATAACATCAGGAAATAAAAACCCCAACAATTCATAATAAAGATTTTTCACACATATATCAAGTGGAGGACTATAGCAAAAGCTGTAGTGCTTCGCTTGTGAAAGTAAATCTGTTGGGCTTCTACTTGGTACTCAGACACCAATTCTGAGCTCCACACGGCCAAACAGGACACGAAAAAAAAAAAAAAAAGACAGCTCTGTCTGTGGTGAAGGCAGAACGCGTCGCGCAACAACTTATCCAGGAGAGGAGCTCACCGCAGCTCCTGCTTCTGCACTTTTGCGCACAGAGAAGGCTTCGGCCCCCATATATAACTTTCATCTTCCCATTCTTTTTACTGGGCGACTGACTTTATTTGTGCATGCATCCACGGCTTGGCGGTCCCAATTCTCCGGTGGGGTTGGAACATTGCCTCTGCGCCTTCGCTGTTGTCAGGTCCGGGAACCCCAGCTCAAAAATGCCTGCACCTCGCCTGCTCAGGGCGGTTGCTTTTTCATTTTATTTTCACCTGTGGCTCTGCTTTCGGGAGTTCTGACACGCTGTGCGTCACACATGTTATGCTTTCATGCGTGCATATTAAATCCAAAAATACAAAACATTACACAGATTGTAGGATAAGGCTAGAAACGCACATGAAATGTTATGCATCAGAAAAAATTTTGCTCACAAACAAGTGTGCAGGGCTTTTTTGGGGGGAGGGCGGTGATGGCGGTGAGATGCTCAAACCCGCGGTGGACATCACGTGGCGGTAATCCGGTTACCGCCCCAGGCCTACGGTTGGGCACCAGCAATGTAAATTTCACCAGATGTAATACAATATTTTAAATGTTTATTTATTTTATTTTTCTAAACAAAGGGGAGGTCTTAGCCCTACTAGCCCACTTATACCAGCTGTCCCTTGCAGGTAGGCTCAGCCAGAGGCGGCCTTTAAGCATGTGCGATTCACTTTCAGTCTGAACGCAGTGGGGTAAATATCTGCTCTGACTGCAGCTGGACTGGCCGTCTGCTGTAAGCGCTCTGAGGCAGGCAAGAAGCTTACAGCAGCACCACTGCTCGATGAGAAGAATCACCCAATTGACTCATACTGGTGTGAATCACTCCGTGTTAAGAAGTGCTTCCCGTCAGTCTGCATGAGTCTACAATAACACAAAAGTCGCTCGATTTGATGTTGGATGCTTTTTTGAAAAATAGTCGCTAGTGGGGTCTAAAGAGCTGCTAAATATAGCAAACAAGTTGCTAAGTTGGCCTAATGCCAGATCAAAAATTGTCCATAATATCACATCCAGGTCACCAACCTTCTATACAGTAGAGATATAAAAATGCATTCTCTCCTCAGCTTTAAGCACATACAATATCCCAAAGACCAAGTGTCAACAATTCAATGGGTACACATATACAACGAATGACATGCAAGTAAATTCAAGTAACTGGCTATATTACAGGTGTGGAAAATCTGTGGTTGAGCACCAGTTTCAATCTCTAACGAACCAACAGCACCCCCACACCCCCCCTTTAGGCTAAAGTTTGTATAATAATTTGTGTTTGTTTTTCTCTTTTCTTTAGATCTTCCACATGATGCCTATTACGAAAGATGTTCCTGCTGATCATAAGATCCTCAGCCAAACCGGGATTACTGTTCTGGATCAGAGCGAAATGGAATCTGTAAAAACCAAAGGAAGAGCAGAGGACCTAGAACTTAAAAAAGTAAAAGAAGAATATGGATCAGAACTTTCCCAGATTGAAGGAGACCACATAGTACTGAAGCAAGAGACAGAAATGGAACCAGTATCTGGATGTCTTGAAATAAAAGAAGAACCAGAGGAACTAGAATTGCAACAAATAAAGAAAGAGGATCATCAATCAGAACCTCAGCAGATGATAAAGACTGAGGCTGAAGCCATGGGTCAGGATGACAACCAGGATGTACCAAAGCAGGAGATTGATACCCTAATGTTAACTGTTTCTGGATCTCTTGAAATCAAAGACGAACCAACAGAGCTAAAACCAAAACCAGAGAAAGAAGAGGAGCATGGATCAGAATTTCAGCAGATGGTCGAGAAAGAGGCCAAAGTGATCGGTCAGAATGAAAATCGGGAAGTGTTGAAACAGACAGCTAATGACTTAATCCCAACAGCTGCTGAAAATGAAAAAGTCCACCAACAACCTGAACTTTATGGAAATCATATTATCTTTCTAATCTTCCCTCAAGCAGAGCCTCATCAGTTAATAAAGGTTCAAGAAGTTTCAGGATCCAGCAGAAATAACAAGAAAAAGAAATCCCAATGTATACAATGTGAAGTATGTGATAAAAGTTTCAAATGGAATGTGCAGTTAAAAGCTCACATGCTAACTCACACAGGTGAGAAGCCGTTTTCTTGTGTAAGCTGTGGGAAAGGTTTCCGCCATAAAGGCAATTTGAATAGACACATGGAAACTCATAGAGCTGAGAAGCCTTTCTCGTGCATAACCTGTGGAAAAAGTTTCAGTTTGAAAGGTACGTTTGATAACCACATGAAAGCTCACACGGGTGAGAAGCCTTTCTCGTGTTCAACCTGTGGAAAAGGTTACATGAGTAAAAATACTTTGAATACCCACATAAAAACTCATGCAGGTGAAAAGCCTTTCTTATGTAAAACCTGTGGAAAAGGTTTCACTTGGAAACCTACGTTGGTTAGCCACATGAGATCACACACAGGTGAGAAGCCTTTCGTATGTAAGACCTGTGGAAAAGGTTTCACTCAAAAAAGTACTTTGAATAGCCACATGAGAACTCATACAGGTGAGAAGCCTTTCGTATGTAAGACCTGTGGAAAAGGTTTCACTCAAAAAGGTAGTTTCAATTGCCACATGAGAACTCACACAGGTGAGAAGCCTTTCCCATGTAAGACGTGTGGAAAATGTTTCGGTCAAACAAGTAGTTTGAAATGTCACATAAAAACTTGTACAGGTGAGTAGCCTTTCAAGAGTCGACACACAACTAGACGTAGTAATGGACTTACACCTAGACCTTTTCTGGGATTAAAGGACTGTCTCAACTGAACCTCGAAAAACTCATCCATCTTCATTTGGATTGATTGCAACAGTGTTTTCACAGGTCTGCCTAAAAAGCCAAAATAGCTGCAGCTGATCCAGAACGCTTCTGCTCACTTCATGACTAGACCCAGGAAAGTAGAGTATATCACCCAAGTTCTAAAGTCCTTACACTGGCTCCCTGTAGCTCAGAGAATAGATAAAAAAATACTTTTGATAGTTTATAAATCATTGAATGGCTTAGCACCACCAAAATATGTTGAAGATCTGTTGTCACTTTACCTACCTCCCAGACCACTAAGGTCCTCCAACTCTAGCCTACTCATCATCCTTAGAATCAGAACCAAACATGGAGAAGCAGCTTTCAGTTTCTATGCTCCCTCTATCTGGAACAAACTTCCATATGAATGCAAAGCTGCTGAAACTGTTTTTTTAAATTTAGGCTAAAAACCCCATCTGTTTAGAGCTGCCTTTGAGCAATGTCATGTTTTGTGTCTCTTGTGTTTTGTTTTTTTACAGTTGTGTATGGCTACTTTCATTTTACCCCTAATCACCCAAAGCACCTTTAATTGCCTTGTTGAAAGTATGCTATACAAATAAAATAGCCTTACCTTTCTCTTGTGGTACCTGTGGAAATGGTTTTATTAAAAGTAGTTTGACTTAACATGTTAAAACCTATACAAAATAGTAACATTTCCCTTTGTCATTCTTGTTACAAAAGGTTCTAATGTAGCTGTAATTTCCGTTTTCTGAAATGTGGAAAAGTTTATTTGAGGAAGCCGTTTGGAATGTAACATTAGAAGTCCACACTGGAGAGAGCTTTTGTTGTCACTATCACTTTGAGGTTGACTTGCTCTTTAACACTACAGTTGGCCTCAACATCAAATCAACTTGTTTGGCTGATCAACTTTAAAAATGAGTGTTTAAAAGTTGGTCTACATGTCTGGTCATTATTTTTGGTATTTTAGTACGTTTTAGTGAAAATATTTTTTTTCCAAAAACTGTCCGTGTAACACCCTCTTCAGGTTAAAACGCTACACTGCACTTTAATTTGAATCTGGCATTGCTATTCACTCCGCGGTGATGGCCGCCTCCCTCGGTGCACAAGGCAACGTCATATTTGGTCGCATTTTTCAAACCGGAATCATAGATTAAGACTCTGGTAGGGGGGTGAGTTTCTTTTGGGGTTTTTTTAAGGCAACTTTTTCAATCATTGCATCTTCTTTCAAAGATAAGTTTAACCATTGAGATCTGTGGTAAAAAAGGGAAAACTTAAAAAAATATTTGGAAAAATGAACTGAAGAAATTATTGGGATGTATGTACAATTTAATTGGAATTACCTTTCTTGTAAAGTGCCTTGAGATGACATGTGAATTGTTGCTATACAAATAAACTGAATTGAATTAACACTATCTTCACTTTAATTTATTTACATGAATCAACATCCAGATAATTTGTCTTGCAGCCAGGCAAGAACACTCAAAATACAAATAAAAGAAATAAAAAAACAGCAACAACATTCATGACTTAAAATCATTTAAACCACGTGAACCTAAATTGAGTTAAGTGAATGTTAAATCAAATACAATTCACCAAGAATGCAGTAATTATAAATGCAGTTAAGTCCTGGTTCTAGTGGTGTAGTGATTCAATAATTAAGATGTGAACAGTGCCAAATTCATGAGTGTGATACAAAAAAATTAAGAATTCTTAAATGACAAACTGGTATGCCACCTGGAAATTTTATGGGGACGGACTGGCAGAAATATGATTGCACCAGCTAGCATTTCAGCCATGCATTGTGAAACTTTTGCACTGTAGTTATGAAAGGAGCATCTTTTGTGTGGATTACGCTGGGGTGATATTACAGAATTATTTCAAAGTTATGTCAATCGATTACGATTATTATTAAAGGGATCTGGGGAATATGGCATAATTACTAGAGTTACCCCTCCGTTCCACCGGAGGCGAAAGCAGCACGAGTCTGCCGCGTCTCCTATTTTCTAGTCCTATTTTCAGTCCTATTTTCTACGCAGTACGCCTCTGAAACACGTAAATTTCTACATTTTGTATAGGGGAAGACGGGAAATATACGGCTCGGTATCTGGAAATTCTCAAAATAAAAGAAACTTGCTGCTTTGCGGTTGCTTTACTTTAAAAAAAAAGTCACTACCTGTGCGGCCCGGTGAGAAGTTGTTGTTGTACATTGTTGTTGATTGGGGATGGCACTGGTTGTGGGTTCGATATTGAGGTACAGATTGACCGTCTAATTGTTAGAATCTTTCCAGTGAAAAAGCTGGCAAATTCATTGCAGGCCCTGGTAGAATTTAGTTCAGGGGCTACTGTCACTAAAGGATTAGTTAGTCTTTCCACTGTTGCAAATAGAGTCCGTGCGTTATTATTGTTTCTGTTGATGATTTCAGAATAGAGCGATTCCCTCGCATCTTTTATAGTTAGCGGATATCTATTCAGTCTCTCTTTGTAGATCTCACAGTGAACCTGAAGTCGAGTTTTCCGCCATTTTCTCTCGGCTCGTCAACACTCTTTTTTTTTCCCTACGTACCAGTGGATTACTTGTCCACGGAGACTTTTTTTCTACCTGAGACTACTTTCACTTTAGTTGGAGCAATGGAATCCATGATGTCTGAGGTTTTTGCAAGTAAATTATCTACCAGCTTATTTACTGAGTTGGAGTTGGGAGATGAGGAGGATGTGGTAGAAGGATAAATACGTTCAAAGGTTTCTACTGAACTGTCCCCTAGAAAACGCTTTTTTATAGTGGTCTTACTGTGGCTGGATAATTTAGCAGAGATGGTACTTTCAAAGAAAACACAGAAATGGTCAGATAACGCAATATTAATTACAGAGATGTTGGAAATATTTAAACCTTTGCTGATAATTAAGTCCAGAGTGTGTTCTTTTTTTTGTGTGTTGGTTGTTTGACATGCTGGATCAGGCCGAAGTTGTGGAGAGTATCATTAATGTTTTTGCTTGTCTATCTTTGGGGTTGTCGGTATGGATGTTAAAGTCCCCCACGATGATTAGTTGGTCATAGTCGATACATATTACAGAAAGAAGGTCATTGAAATCATTAAAGAAGTTAGTTAAGTTTTGGTGGTTTATATAAACATAGAAATAACGCTTTGTTAGGCTCATTTATCTGGGTGGCTAGGTATTCAAAAGAATCAAACGTGCCCAGAGTTACCTTTTTAAAGTTCATTGAGTTGTGAAAGATGGTGGCTACACCTCCACCTCGTTTGTGTTTTCTGTTCTCGCTTAAGAAATTGTAATTTTGAGGACTAGATTCTATTAATGAAGTTGTTTCGTTATTTTCATCTAGCCAAGTTTCTGATAAGAAAAGGGCGTGTAAATTTTGCTCAGTGATGAAGTCATTGATAAGAAAAGACTTCCCGGATAGAGACCTAATGTTTAATAAAGCTAACTTAAGTATTGTGATGATGGGCAGCTGAACCTTCTGACAGGTTATCGATTTGAGATTTTGTTTAATATGAGAGCGTGTGGTTAACGGTTTACGTTTCCTGCTGCTGATAATCACTGATATAGCCTCAGGGGTGCCGGGCGAATTCTGGGAGACGGTAGGGGTGGATTTATTGCCCGGTTCCCTCAAATATCAAATATCTGTAATAATCAGTGGGGGGAAGCTCCCAGGCTTACTGACACTAGTCCCAGGGGTTTGGTGTAGTCTAAGTTTAGTTGTTAATTGTGTCCCAAATTTGATTTGCTCGTTCAGTCTGTCTGTAAAGTTTCTAAATGGAGACTCATTTGATGTGGCTGAGTCACAGGAAGATGAAGACTTAATCTCTGATTGTTGTTTATCTGCTCGGTCCTGTGGTGTCATCATGACTTGCTGTTTTTGTTCTCTGATATCCATGGGCGCCTCAAGGTCAGCTTTTGGGAGCAAGTGTTTTGCTTTCTGATTTTGATAAGAAAAAATGTTTGCTGCTAAGAGCCTTACTCCGGCCTTGTTCAGATAACGCATTCCTGCTTTAAACAGATGATTAGCACTTCCAAATACTTTGAAATTATTAATAAATGTGAACGACTTCTCAGATGATTGTTTCTTCAACCATTTATGGAGCATGCGGAGTCTGCTAAATCTTTCATCATTCCCTTCAGGGACTGGTCCGCTGATGAGGATGTTTACGTTAAGTCCATCAAGTCTCTGTAGGAGATCAGAAAAGTCTCTCTTCAGAATCTCTGATTGTCTCATCGCGATATCTGCTGATCCAGCGTGAATGACGAGCTTTTCCAAAGCAGGATGTTGGTCCAAGATTTTAGGGATTTTTTCTGATATTTCTCACTGTATTTTTGTAGCAGCTATAAACTTTGGTATTCTTGCGACAAAAAGCCTCAGTTCCATTAATTGATCCATCTTGTATAACAATCTTTGCTGGGGGGGCTCTTACTTTGTTATGTGTCCGTTTGATGCGGCTGGGTTTCTCCTGGTGGCTTTGACTGGTCCCGGGGGATGCGTCATCTTTCGGGGAACTCAAGGCTGCGAATCTGTTTTTCAGCAGGATTCCAGGTGGAGAAATATCTCTTGTTTTTGGCTGAAACCTCTTGTTTACTTTTAGCAGAAGCGGCAGTTCTGGGTTCAGAGCTTTCTCTGTGCTGGAGTTTCTTTTGTTTTTTCTTCCTCGGAGAACAGGCTGGGGTTGATGATTCCGTGCGTTTTAATGCTGGCCAGTCTTCATTATAGTGCGGAGTTCTGCCGCTCAGACGCCTGTAGGGAGTTTCTGTGACACGGTTAGACCGATGTAACACCGGGCTGATAGGCTGTTCCCTGTTTGTATTCAACAGTAAAGTTGTGGTTACATCAGCGTGCAAGACGTGGAAATCAAAATTAATTTCCAGACGGCGTAGCTTCGTTTCAATGCCCTCAATTCTGTGGAGCAGTTTTTCAAAATCCTCAGCTGAGCAAAAAGCCATGTTGATAAGTCCATAAAAAAATAATCCAAGAAGAGCTCCGGTCCAATACAGAAACTCCAGGGGCTGGGTAGATAAAGTAACTAAGAAAAGGTTAAGAAAAGAAAAACAGAAAAGAAAATAAAGTGAACGGATCTGGAGAGAGACAGAGAGCAGCTGCTCCTCCTTCAGCAGTCACAGATATTACTTTCATAAACTTATTGGCGAATATAAAACGGACATAACATAAAACACCAACCTTTTGGAGCCATGTTGTTTTTTCCTGGTTATTGTTGTCATAGATGTTTAAATATGTCTATGGTTGTTGTGTTTATTGATGAAACCACGCGTGATTTTGCGCTCTCTCGGTGACAGTTGCTTCCCTGCTGCTATGCGCCTCATACGCACCCGGTGGAAAGGGCCAAGCAGCAGATTACGCAAGTGAAACGTGCTGCTCCTGTAACGCGCTGCTTACGCGTCCGGTGGGAAGGAGGGGTTAGGGTAGAGGCCTTTCACCCACTCTCATCTAACTGCTGACTCCTCAGCAGTGACGAGTGTCCAAGACGGGCTCATGTACAAGATTGGCCGTAATAAAATTTAAAAAACGCCGATGCAGACTCCAGCCTCATCTATTTGAAGCAAAGAAGACATCTTTTCCCCGAACAGGTGACCGATGTCCTCTGTTCCCTGAACATGTCCACATTTCAGATGCTGTCCAAGGCATGTGGGGACCATCCATGGATTGATGAAATGTCTGGGTTTTCATCCTCTCCATTGGACCAAGAGGCAGAGCTAAATTCACTGGTGCAACACATGGAATTCAACAGTGTTTCTCTTATTTGCTGTTCTTGCCGAGCTGTTGCCCTGTCGGGGATTGGGATCTTTTCATTGCACGTGCAGGGGGAAAATAAGTATTTGGTCAATAACGAAAATTCTCTTTAATCTTTTGTAATGTAACCTTGGTTGGCAATGACGGAGGTCAAACCTTTCCTTCAGGGCTTCACCAGGTTTGCACACATTGTAGCTGCTATTTTGGCCCATTCGTTCATGCAGATCTTCTCTAGAGCTGTGATGTTTTGGGGCTGTCGCTGGGCAACATGGACTTTCAACCCCCTCTAAGGCTGCTCGATTACAGAAAAAATTATAATCATGATTATGTTAGTAATAATTGAAATTATGATTATTCAAACGATTGGTTGCCTTTTAAAGAAAATTACATCTAAAAAAATATGCAAGATATTTTCTTTGGACAATTAAAAAAAAGAGTCCAAATTATATTCAATATGCTGCAGTTTCTGCTGGCAAGCCCTCACACCCGCCCAAGCAACCCAAGCTGCGTGGCCTGTTTACATCATCACACAGCACTGTTTGTTTATGTCTGACTGAAGCTTGCGATGGAGATGAAACCAATAAATTGGTAAAAGGTCTAACACCAAAATGGACGTGCGTAAGCGTCCGCCATGACAAGAAGCGTCCAAATAGTGCTGTCAGTTAGCATGTAAAATGCGAAGGGAACAGAAACAAATCATCACAGTGGCATGAAATAATACGAGTTTGCTTTGAGCTGCGTTTGTGAGATCTGCTCATCTGAAGCGTTTTAGACTTCTCTGCAACAACCAGCCCTCGGTAAAGGATATAGAGGCTTCCAGAGGTGTGGACTCGAGTCATGTGACTTGAACTCGAGTCATGAATTTGATGACTTCAGACTTGATAAAATGTACAAAGACTTGCAACTCGACTTGGACTTTAACATCAATGACTCGTGACTTTACTAAGACTTGTGCCGTTTGACTTGAGAAGACTTGCTACTTCCCATGAAAACTGGGGGGAATATTTTTTTTTCACACATCACGGAGGCTCAATGTTCCCTCTAAGCTGCGCGCCTGTGCAATTGCGCACTGCTGACACAGTCTTCGCGCACAGAAAATCTGCTCTGCGCACAAAAAAATCTAACCGGAATTGGAAAAAAACAAACAAATAATTATGTGCTATTTTACAGATGAATCAATGAGCATATGCACCGATTTACAGTTCCAGCGGTGGCCCTGCACCGGTCCAATTAGAAAAACAAACACTCGCCTGAAACCGTTATCCATGGTTATTGCCATATCAATGCGGCAGAGACCCGCACACTGACACAACACAGATTAAAGATAGACACGGGTATGCAAATAAGACTAAGGTAAAAAAAAAAAAAATCTAGACACAAACTCAGATCCTCCTGTTTATATAGGAGTGCACCGCTTTCGCCTGTGCACAGAGTGGCTGACAGCGCCAAGTTCGTGCGCTGTGAAATGTGCTTGATTTATTTAGAAAGTCTGTAGCGTTTTGGTAGAATTTTCTTTAACGAAAAGGGGGATTATGGAATGTTCTGAAAACATCTGAAGTTTTCGTTTTATTGCACTCAGAAACGTGTTTGGTCTCGCTGTTCGATTCTGCATTTGGGTTCAAAGATTTCGCTTCAATACAATAACGTTTATGTCACTGAGTGACTAGCGGCTGGCTGCTCCAGCCAATGATGCGATTCACATACGTATTTACGCAGCTAATCAATCGATATCTGTGCTACATTTCAAGCATCCAGCGCAGACTGTGAAAGAGGCTTTAGTTTAATGAATCGTATCAAAACAGCATCGAGAAATCGTCTTGAAGTGGAACATCTGGATCGGCTGATGTGGATAAAGTCAAAGCTGCAAGCAGATGATGCCATCAACAGCGTGTACAACCACTGGATACGTGACATGGACAGACAACAAAAATAAAGTTACATTTAAGTCCTTAATCAGATTTGTGCTTATCTAGTGTCATGCATTTACAATATTCATTTATGAAAATTGATCATTAAATACTGTCACCACTTTATGAGTAGCAGAAATACAGAATAATGGTGTGATTATATACTGTATTTTGCAGACAAAGAGTTACTTTTACCCAGTGCTCAGCAAGAGCTTCTCACAATGGCTCATGCTTATAATACAAGTCAGACCTTTATAATAAAATGTTAAGTGTGTTTTCTAAATTTGAGTTCATGGTTAGCTTGGCTTACGTGGCAGTTCATGTTTCTCCACAGTTATAATTAAATATATTTATACTTACAATAGTGTTAACACACTACACAGGTCATGAATAAGATCTTTGTCATTTTCATTGTAAGTGGGATAATGTACTTAATTAAAAAGTGTTCTCACAGAAATTTTAATTAATCACTGGTGGAAGAATGTTTTTGCTTAAAATCTCACCATACATGGCCCCATTCATCCTTTCCTTAATACAGATCAGTTGTCCTGTCCCAAAGCATAATGTTTCCACCCCCATGCTTCACAGTGGGTATGGTGTTCTTGGTATGCAACTCTGCATTCTTCCCCTTCCAAACACAGCAAGTGGCATTTATACCAAAGAGTTCTATTCTGGTCTCATCTGACTGCATGACATTCTCCCAATCGTCCTCTGGGTCATCCAGATGGTCTCTGGCAAACGTTAGACAGGACCCGGACATGTGCTGGTTTAGGCATGGAAACTGCAGGATTTTTAATCCATAATGACGTAGTGTGTGTTGAGAATATTTTAATTACAATTCAATTCAATTCAATTCAAAAATACTTTATTGATCCCAGAGGGAAATTAAGTGTTGGTATAGCTCATATAATCAATTCTTTAAGGAGTTGTTGTAGATAATGATGGCTGTGGGCAGGAAGGATTTCCTGTAGCGGTCTGTATTGCAGCGAAACTGAAGAAGCCTCCGACTGAAGATGCTCTGTTGTTGTGTGACTGTCTCATGAAGAGGATGTTCAGGGTTGTCCATAATTTTTTTGATTTTATGAAGCATAAGGTTGTTTCTTCTGTCATCATAAGAATGTTAAGAATAAGGCAAGAGGTGAAAAACAAGAGTAAAACAAAACACAATGCATGCTTAGTATGGAATAACTGGTTTAGACTGGGTTTAAAGATGTTTATCTGTGTGTGCTGTGTTCTTTAAAGATATCCTTCTTTAAATGTACATAAAGGGTGTTGACCCTAAAGGAAATTTGCCCTCAGCACAGGGCTGCATGGGTCACAGGACACTCCCAGATACCTGATAGCTGGTAAGTCTGACACTGTTTAAAGATGTTCACATTCTGTGTTTTCTCTAAACTCAACTTAAATGTTAATTAAATTAAAGGGCCTATGTATTTTACTTTTAAGGTACATGCACTCCAAAAACAGATGTTACTACACCCACCTACACTATTTTCTTTTGACACAAGTATTGTGAATTCTCTAATCAATTAAAGTTTAAAGGCACCAATTATTTAAAATATCTCACACATAGAATGTGTGAGAATTAACTCAACATGTGTAGTCCTTGATTATATTTAGGACATGCGCAATGTTTGACACAACTGTTCTTCTAGAGTAAGTTTAATACTTTATTGAGAAATTGGGATTTGTTGTTTAAAGTGACTACATGGGTGTGAAGACTTTTTACCTCAGGGGAAATTCTTCCAGCAAGCTGATAAGAACTTTTAGGAGCATAGCATTACCACAACTGGTGTATTATAAGGTGTTTGTTTCTAATTGGTTGACTGTGAGTAGGGGAGGAACCGCTCATCTGCAGGGTGTAACTTTGCTGGATGTTGCTTATAAAAGGCTGAAGTAAATAAAGGATCTTTGAATAGAGTGAATGCTCTATTCCCGATATATATATGTATATCGTAATGAAACTGTTGAGTCCTGTGTAATTTGTTCGGTTGTTTCCAGGTTTTCAGAGAATATAAGAACTTGGGATAATATGGGGACTTCAGTGTCTAGTATGGGAATTAGACTGAAGTACAACATGTGTTACTAATAGTAACCTTTGTTACTGTGGTCCCAGCTCTCTTCAGGCCTTTGATCAGTTCCCCCAATGTAGTTCTGGGCTGTTTACTGACTGTTCTCAAGATCATGTGTACCCCACAAAGTGAGATCTTGTATGGAGCCTCAGGTCGAAGGAGTTTGTCACTGATCTTGTATTTATTTCATCCATCCATACATACATGCAGACATACATACATGCCCATCTATCCTCTGCAGGTTTGCATTGGACTGCTCTGTATTCATCAGGTGAGCGGTGGGGTACACCCTGGGCAGGTTGTCAGTCCATCGCAGTATTTATTCCTTTTTCTAATAATTGCTCCAACACTTGATCTCTTCTTACCAAGCCACTTGCTTATTATAGATTGGCTGATCCCAGTCTTGTGCAGGTGTACAATCTTGTCCCTGGTGTCCTTACCGAGCTCTCTAACCATGGTGGAGGTTGGAGTCTGACTATTTGAAGGTGTGGACAGGTGTCTTTTTTTTTTTTTACAGATAATGAGTTCAAACAGGTGACATTAATTCACATTAAAACACTACCACTGTTGGCAGAGGAATTGGTCATCTCTGAACACTGGGCTTTCCTCTGCCACCGCAATGCACATGATTGGTTATATAGGCAACTTTAAAATCGTCTGGGGCAGATGGGCTTCACCTAAACAGACAGGGCACCCACATGCTGGCAATGAGTCTGGCATACTAAATGTTAAAAGTGCACACTTAAAACTTGCATCGGTGTGGAGAAATGAAGACCTCAAAAAGTCGAAATTGCAGAGTGGCAGAGAGAAAATGGAGGAAAAATAAAATCACGATAAACTATCAGATATACACAGAACTTCATAAAGCATATAATAATGCAGTAGAAATTCAAAAAATACACACTTTTTCAAAATCACCTCGGATCATAAAAATAATCCCAAAATTATTTTTTCTACCATTGACAAAACTTTTAACTGTGTTTCTAATGCACTTCAGAAAACCCCCTCTCACACTCTCTGTGAGGAGTTCACAGACCACTTCAGAGGGAAGGTAAAGACCATAAGACGTTATATTTTATCTTCTCAAAGTAACATGGTTTTAGACAAAGGTTTTCTCCTTAGTGAGGTCCACCACATGTTTTTTGGACCCAAGTCCCACTTCATTTTTAAGCCATTTTAAGGATCTTTTAGAGATCAGATTTTAACCTTGATGAATTGCTCTCTTCAGATGGGGGACTCTCCTGCTGCCTTTAAAGGGGCGGTAGTGAGGCCCCTGCTAAAGAAGAATAACTTAGATTTTAATGATCTTAACAACTTTTGACAGGAATCTAACTCACTAAAGGTGGGGGTTTAGGTGATCTGTGCAAGAATGTATATTAGATATTGTTTAAATAGGGAATTACTGCAGAGATTAAGCGTCAATCAGTTATCAAACAATTTTTTGAGGATTAATATCAGGGTTATAACTAACTTAGACATACAGAGTGTCAAGTTGATGTTTCACTCTGAACAGCAGGCTGAAAAGTCAGGTTTTAAGACCGACACTGTTTTTCTGACAAATAAAACATTCTCTCTCTCTCGCTCTGTTGATCGGCTCCATCACCAAGTAGGGGTGGGGGACCTTTGGTTTTGTCGTGTTGGACATTGTTGCTGATGTGGGGGTTTTTGGGGTTAGGGACCAGCGTTGGGTATAGTTACTTTGAAAAGTAGTTAATTAGGTTACAGCGTTACCATCAATTAAAAGTAATCAGTTACGTTACAGCGTTATACATTCATAAAAGCAACACGTTTTAAAAGCCAGTTCACAGCGCCTCACACATGCTGCAACTTAATTGACAGACGCAGCCTACTTTAAATGCACCAAGAAGTTGTGACGATGAATAACGTTAGTCATCCAACTAAATTAACTCTGCAGGATAACAACAGGAAAGACAGCCAACAATAGGCTATTCCACATAGCGTTTTATTAATAATTTTGTTGATCACAGAACATATGAATCGAAAACATTTATGCAGCCCGGGTAGCCTGATAGAGTGGTGTTTGGATACAAGATGTTTAAAATTTGAATTGGAATTTTTTGCGGTCCACAGAAACTTCCCCAATGCAGTGTGTGGATTTTACCGTTATATTTTTTTCTTTTACGTTGACGAAATTAAAATCAGATCCGTTCTTCCACGAAGCTGTGGTACTGCTCTCTGCTATCTTGCCAGAAGTTCAAAAACACAGACACAGGGTCAGGAGGAGCAGGGCATAGATGAATCCCAGCGCTTCGGCTTCGCTGATACAGCCGCAGGTGGCATCGTTCCTAGTCCTACTGTCTAACAATCCCGGCTGCAGTTGGAATTTTCCTTTTCTTATTGAGAGACATTCTTAAAATAACAGATTACATTTTTTTTTAAATAACAAAGTTACTGATTGATTAATGCACAAAACTAACGCGTTAAGTTAAATATTTCACAGAAAAGGCAAGGCAAATTTATTTATATAGCACAATTCTTGTTACAAGACAATTCAAAGTGCTTTTCATAAAACATCAAAAGCATCACAGCAGGCTGCAGAGAAAGCAAAAGTACAGGAATAAAAACCATGATTTAAAATGAAAAAAATAAAATAAAAAAATCTTAGAATCTTAAAAGAAGCCGTGCAGATTTAAAACTTAGAATAAAAACCTAATCAAAAGCAGCTGAGAACAGGTGGCTCTTTAACCTGGATTTAAATAAACAGTGTTTCAGCTGATCTGAGGCTTTCTGGGAGTTTGTTCCAGACATGTGGAGCATAGAAGCTGAACGCAGCTTCTCCATGTCTGGTTCTGACTCTGGGAACTGATAAAAGAGCGGATCCAGATGACCTGAGGGGTCGAGTAGGTTCATACTGGGTCAGGAGATCACTGATATATTTTGGTCCTAAACCATTCTGAGCTTTATAGACCAGCAGCAGAACTTTGAAGTCTATCCTCTGACAGACAGGCAGCCAGTGTAAAGACCTCAGAGCTGGACTGATGTGCTCCACTTTTTTGGTTTTAGTGAGAACTCAAGCAGCAGAGTTCTGGATGAGCTGCAGTTTCCTAATTGATTTTTTAGGTAGACCTGTAAAGACGCTGTTACAATAATCAAGCCAACTAAAGATGAATGCATGGACTAGTTTTTCCAGGTCCTGCTGAGACATCAGATCTTTTATCCTTGAGATATTCTTAAGGTGATAGTAGGCTGATTTTGTGATTGCCTTAATATGTTTTTCAAAGTTTAGGTCCGAGTCCATCACTATACCCAGATTTCTGACGTAAAAAATGATCTGTAACTTGAAACTTGAAACCTGTAACTTGAAACTTGTATTTTTAAAATGTGTACAAGTTACAAAACGTAAGTTACAAGTACAAATCATAAGTTACAGGTACAAAACTAAAGTCCCAATTCTAGCTCCATATGACCATACGTCCTCTTTTGCCCGGACATGTCCTCCTTTTTGGCCATAAAATTACATCCGTTTTTTTTAATATCATAAAATGTCCGGGTTTACCCCCATATTGCACCTGGTTTACCTCACTGTTGTAACTATTAATAATAAAAAGTGTTGTCTGGTTTTCTGAGCATCAATAATTATAATCAATATGTTAAAAGTCCGGTGATATACTGAGTTAAGCGCCCGTTATTATAAAGGGAAAACTACTTTAAGTTATCACCTCTAATAGGGAATAACCAGCTACACCGATCCTTTTTAGGTTTGGACTCCTATTTTACTGGAGGATCTTTCGACCCTTACAACAGGCCTACTTTACACACCTTCCAGTCTCCACGACTGACCCAAGTGGGTAAAACCGTTTGGGCCTCAGCGTACGTTAACCGGCAGATAGTCGTAATACCCGCCCGATTCTTTCGGCGTCTAATATTGGCCTACTCCCCACACGTCAGTCACCGAGTAGGAGTCGCTATGTTAGCGTTAAAGCGTATACTTTACATGCTATAACGAATGTAATTTGTTTTACATACGCCCCATACAGAACAAAGCCTTCGGTCGCAACTCAGTTAGAAAATGTGCGTAAATACTTACTAACTATTTGAGTCTATTGACTTACGTTCTCTCTGTCCTAGTACGGTTAAAACTTCTCTGCTCTGACTACTTATACAGTTCGCTATAAAACCGCTCCAGCTCCGGATACTGAGAACAGTCAAGTCTTACAACCTTCTAAGCAATACATATATTTTATTCACTCATATATGCAGGTACATTAGATGCGGTCAAAAAGCTTCCCTGAGCTCTACCCATACAAATGACCTCTCCAGAGATTGTCCAATTCGTGTCACTGGAACCAAAATGAGATCGCACAACCTCCTAGGTGTAACTATGCTTCCCTTCGACACAGATGTTAATGAGGCTTCACTGAGAACTTCCTGGGTCGGGTTTTCTATGGTCGCTCCACGTCTCGCCGGCTGATCCTGGAAACCTGGGCCTCCGTCTCACTGTCACAACACGAGGACAGAGGCGCAGAATCTCCTCGGGACCCAGCGATCGCAGAGTTGAGCAAATTTAAGATGCCTGACTTACCAGTCCGGTGTCACAGTTACGGATTTGGGCTACTCTGGTCCCAGGGTTGGTTTCTCTGTCGTCTGACCGCTGTCACTACGAAGAGTTAAGAAGCACCTCTGTCTTCCTATCCCCTGGAGTTAGGCATTCCCAAACCCCCGTGACCTGCTAGTCCCTGCAAGCACTGCCGTCTGATAAGTTCAAAGCGAATGCCGGTCAGTCCCCAGGTCTCTCACACATAGGAGACCCCCTTAACGGGAGTCTTTATGAGGCTCTCTCAGAGAATTGAGTCAACACTCTCTAAAAGGACTTGCTTAGAAAAGGAAGTCGATTAAAAAGTTTTAATTTTAACTCAAAAGCAATTACAACACAAAATCCAAAAGCTCACAATGAACTACAAGAGCAGCAACAACCTGCCACTAGTTCAAAACTCCAAAAGCTGCAAACAACCCCTTACAATCCAATGCACACGAAACTCTCTAGGACTCTATGAAACTGTGTAAACTCTAACATTTTGTCTCTGTTTATTACTTTTATACTTGGGTAAACCCCTTGAGGGGGTCGTGGCTTATGTAGATTCAGAGTCTTGGGATGCTGTCTTTCAGGAACAGGGCGAAGGTCTCCTCCTGGTGGTTTGCTGCTCTCACACACATGATATACTTAGCCTAATGCTGATTATATATTTAAAACACACACCTTATAAGCATATACAGGAGTATACATGAGTATATGTGTACATAGGTAAGCATAAACTTCAATAAATGCATTTTATAGAAAGAAAAATGACATGAGACATATTAAGGAAATCTTTATTATCCTCCTCCCCTGCGTGCCAAAAGTCCAGCTCATCCTATTGGCGAAATGGTGATTATGTAATTCCCATTTATAACTCTAGGGAGTTCAACAAATAATTTAATATTAATATAATTATTGATGACGTTCAAGTTGAACCTGTTTATTAAAGATTTCGGGGCACCAATCTCATAAATGAGATAATTTTAATTTAACCAGACGGTCAGTCTCTCTCTTAAAAGGCGTAGAGTCCGCCCGTGGGGTTAAAACAAACTTCACAGCACACACTGAAATAGCACAGGAAACTTCTCGTTACTTAAGGGACTTTATTAATGAAATAGGTCACCTTACAGATTACATTTAATTCATAATTTCCATCTATTCTAACGCATGCAAAAATATAGAACAAAGTTAACAGACACGCGCCGACCGCAGCGGACAATAAACAAACCAGAAAATTATACAATATAATATATTGCTTCTGGTTGCAACCAAAGTCAAATAATAAAACACAAAAAGCATGCACATTCAGGGTCGGTGTACAGCGACAGGCGACCAAGAATAACAGTGGTTAACAAGTTTACAGACTTATTTTAACCAACAGAAAACGGATATTAACCGTTAGACCTCTCCACTACCCAGACAGAGGGATATAAACCAGATGGATCCTACTTGTACTGGGTGATGATTCTCTCCACAGTCCACGACGAAACGTCTTGAAAGTGTCCAGTTTAAAGGAGAGCGGTTTGCGCAAAACCGAGGTCGGAAAAGCGGACGTCCGACTTTAGGCACTGAGGGACTCAGGGCCGGTTTTAATAGAGCTCAGATGGCCAGCGGACTACCTGGTACAGGAAAGTCTGTTTGCTCGGCCGATTTACTTTGAAGTTTAAAAGGGAAGTTCTTCCTGGTCCAGAAGGTTTGAACGGAAAAAAAGGGAAAATGCTAGCAGTGGATTAAAGTGTCTCCTTGCGGCACCCCTTGGGAACCAAAAGACGAAGATTTCAATCTTTGCGCTGCCCTTTATCAAATCTGTGATGTCATCACTGGCCACAGACCAATGAGAATGGGTTGAGGGCAGCGCAATGGGTGCTGAGAGATGCAGTTCGTTCAGTGAAAGGATGCTGGGAGATCCAGTTTGTTCAGTAAAGGCCAAAGCCTCAACATCACTTTAAAAGCAACCACAAAGTTATCACCGACAATCATTTGACTCTGAGACGTCGCAGACAAAACAGTTCGACTTTGGATCAATATTTCATCCCTTCCCCAGTAATCAATCTGGGCATATTTAGTATCAGTGGATTGCTCAGGATCTCAGGATTATAAATATGCTACCGTCATCGCTCTATCTGAAAAACTGAACGCAACAGATCTAGAATCAAGTGATCTCGGGTAAAAATAGATAAAACAAAAAGGAGAATATTCCAATTTTAAAGCATAATGAATGATGGATGCCAGAGTCTGATTATTATGATCTAGATTGGTGCATATGAGTCAGATTTAATGTTTAAAATAATCTATATTATCTTGAAAACTTGCTATAGTTTATAATGATGATAATATAATAATGCTTAATATTTTAATCTAATGCATCAACTAGAAAATAAAGTTTTTAAGTCGCACACATCCAGCCTGCATGTTATAAGATACAGAAGAAGTTCTCTGTCAGACAGCAGGTAAAACACTAAACATGACTCAGTGATTTACTGGAGAATAAATTCCTACATCATTTTAAAAAAGCATATTTTCTGGAACACATTTCCAACAATCAATAATGATATTTTTCTGCAAATATGAATAAACATTCTTTATTCTATTTGATTTATTATGCTGGTTTTTCAAAGCAATCCTTCAAATTCATGTCAGAGATGGAAATGACATCTGACTGTATTTACCTCATCAATCTAATATTTGAGTATTTTCTAACCTGAATCCATATTAATTTATAGATTTCATTCGGGGGGTAGTCACGCCCATGCTGGGGAGGGTGTCCTCTTTTTGGATTCTCAGAACCCTATTAAATGGGTGAGCTGTACTCAGTGAGTTACAGCTGTTAGATTTGTGCTAATCAATAAAAGCCTCGGGGGGAAATAATGCACAAAGGTAAATGGTAATATAAAATTTGAACTATTGTAACTGATTCAAACTGGTTAGACCTAAACCTGTAACACTCTGTGTTCATGAATAAGGGGCGGCTGCATTTGGCTCGGGAACCATAGCTGGAAAACTTTCTTTTAAGATCCTATGTGAAACGATGCAATTCAGCTATAAACTAGATTCAATTCAATTCAGTTCAGTTTATTTATATAGCGCCAATTCACAACAGATGTCATCTCAAGGCACTTAACAAGAAGTCATTTCAATACATTTATACAAACATTCCAATCAGTTAAAAAGTTTCCTATTTAAGGAATCCCAGCAGATTGCGTCAGTCATTGGCGTGAGGTTGGGCCCCGTTGATGCAGACTTTCCAACCACAGCAATCCTTCAGCAATCCCTCATACTGAGCAAGCATGTAGCGACGGTGGAGAGGAAAAACTCCCCTTTAACAGGAAGAAACCTCCAACAGAACCAGGCTCAGTAGGAGCGGCCATCTGCCACGACCGTCTGGGGGTTTGAGAAGACAGAGCAGAGACACAGAAGGAACAGAAGATCCGATATAAGAGAACTTTCTATGTTACAGAAAGTAAAAAGTTGATAACAGGACACAGTGGATGTTCAGTTACTGGGAGCATCATCCCAGTCGATGCCCCCCGTCCAACAGGGCATTGCAGCCAAGCAGGATACCAGACCAGGTATATCTTCTATGGAGAGAAAAACACTGAGAGAAAACAAAGTTAACAGTCGAAATAACAGGATGTACTGTAATACAACTGGAGAGTCGTACGAGAAAAGGAAGTAGCAGAGTGAAGAAAATTGGTAAGTCTGTCCTCCAGCAGTCTAAGCCTATAGCAGCATAACTACAGAGATAGCTCAGGATGACCTTAGCCACTCTAACTATAAGCTTTATCGAAAAGGAAAGTTTTAAGCCTGGCCTTAAAAGTAAACAGAGTGTCTGCCTCACGGACTAAAGCTGGGAGCTGGTTCCACAGGAGAGGAACCTGATAACTAAATGATCTGCCTCCCATTCTACTTTTAGAAATCCTAGGAACTACAAGTAAACCTGCAGTCTGAGAGTGAAGGGCTCTGTTAGGAACACATGAAACAATTAGATCTCTGATGTATGATGGAGCTTGATTATTAAGGGCTTTGTATGGAAGAAGAAGGATCTTAAATTCTATTCTGGATTTAACAGGGAGCCAATGAAGGGAAGCTAAAACAGGAGAAATGTGATGTCTCTTTTTAATATTCATCAGAACTCTTGCTGCAGCATTTTGGATCAACTGAAGGCTTTTAATGGCATTTTGTGGACTACCTGATAGTAAAGAATTACAGTAGTCCAGCCTTGAGGTAACAAATGTATGGACTAGTTTCTCAGCATCACTCCTGGACAGGATGTTTCTAATTTTAGCAATATTCCGGAGGTGAAAGAAAGAAATCCTAGAAACCTGTTTAATATGGGATTTAAATGTCAAGTATCGGTCAAAAATAACGCCAAGGTTCTTTACGTTATTACTGGGGGCCAATTTAATGCCATCCAGATGAAGTGATTGACTAATCAGTTTCTGTTTAAGAACTTCTGGTCCAAAGACAGCAACTTCTGTTTTGTCAGAATTTAAAAGCAAAAAGTTTAGGGTCATCCATGTTTTTATGTCTTCCAGACATGCCTGTAATCTACCTAACTGACTGGGTTCATCAGGATTTATGGATAAATATAGTTGTGTATCATCTGCATAGCTGCGGAAATTTATCCCATGCTGTCTAATGATTCTACCAATTGGGAGCATATATATGGTGACAAGAATTGGTCCAAGCACAGAACCCTGTGGAACTCCACAAGTAACCCTTGAGAGTGAAGAAGATTTATCATTTAGATGAACAAACTGGAATCTATCAGACAAATATGATTTAAACCAGCCTAGTGCTGTTCCTTTGATCCCTGCAACATGTTCAAGCCTTTCTAAGAGAATATTATGATCGACTGTGTCAAAAGCAGCACTGAGATATAACAAAACCAGAACAGACACAAGTCCATTATCTGAGGCCATGAGAATATCATTAGTAACCTTCACCAGTGCTGTTTCAGTGCTATGATGAGCTCTAAAACCTGACTGAAACTCTTCAAACAGCTTGTTATTGTTTAAATGCTCACAGACTTGATTAGCAACAATTTTCTCAAGGACTTTGGATAAGAAAGTAAGGTTAGATATAGGTCTGTAATTCACTAAGTCATCTTGATCAAAGGAAGGTTTCTTGAGTAAAGGTTTAATTACAGCTATTTTAAATTCCTGTGGTACGTATCGGTTTACTAAGGATAGATTCATCATATCCAAAATGGGGCCAGGAACCAAATGGAACACTTCTTTAAATAATTTGGTTGGAATTGGGTCCAACATACAAGTTGAAGGTTTAGATGAGGCTAATATTTTTGATAATTCCGAAAGCTCGACTGAATCAAAACAGCCTAAGCACAACTGAGGATCTACAGTTCTTTCCGATACTGCCTCATTTACTGAGGAAGAAGTAATCATGTTTGGGAGGATGCCAATGATTTAATTTTTACTAGAATTAATTTTATTTATGAAGAATCCCATAAAATCATCACTGCTAAGAGCTGGGGGAATAGTTGGCTCAACAGAGCTATGACTCTGTGTATGTTTGGCAACTGTACTAAAAAGAAACCTAGGATTGTTTTTATTCGCCTCTATTAATGATGAAAAGAATGCTGTTCTAGCTTGTCGAAGGGTCTTTTTATACAGCAGTAGACTTTTATTCCAGGTTAAATAGGAATCCTCTAGGTGTGTAGAGCGCCATTTCCTCTCCAACTTCCTAGTATTCTGCTTTAAAGTACGCAACTCTGCGTTGAACCAAGGAGTCAGCCTCCTATGGCTAGCCACTTTCTTTTTTAAGGGGGCTACACTATCTAATGCCAAACGCAATGAGGACGTGACGCTGTGAACCAGACCATCAATTTCTGAAGGGCTAGAGACAGAACCGCCGCCATCCACCGTGCCACCCCGAGAGACTAAGGAAAGCAAGAATGGAACAGATTCTTTAAAAATTGTTACAGCATTGTCTGAAAAAGCTCTACTATAATAAAATTTTCTTTCAGATTTAAAATGGTCAGTTAAAGAAAATTCAAAAGTTATTAAGAAGTGGTCAGACAGGACCGGGTTATGTGGGTGGACTGTTATTTCCTCACACTCAATACCGTATGTCAGTACAAGGTCCAAAGTGTGTTTGCTCGAGTGGGTCGATCCCTGTACTTTTTGAGTAAAGCCAATTGAGTATAAAATAGCACTAAAGGCTGCATTTAGGCTATCACTTTCAGTATCCACATGAATATTGAAGTCCCACACTATAATGACCCTATCAGTATTTAATACTAAATCAGATAAAAAATGTGAGATCTGATCCAAGAATTGAGAGTAAGGGCCTGGTGGACGATACAAAACCACAAACAAAAATGGTCTTAATGTTTTGCAACTTGGATGAGGAAAATTAAGGGTCAGATGTACAAAAGAACTGTAGCTATCAATTGGTCTGGGACTAATTAGTAAATCAGAACGAAAAATGGTTGCAACTCCTCCTCCTCGCCCAGTATTTCTAGGAATGTAAAAATTTAAATGACTGGAAGGAGTTGACTCATTTATACTGACATAATCCTCCTGCTGCAACCAGGTTTCTGTGAGACAAAGGAAATCAATGTGATTATCACCAATCAATTCATTTACTAACAAAGTCTTTGAGGAGAGAGATCTTATGTTTAATAAACCACATTTTTCTGTTCAGTCAAAGTTGTATTTATTTTTATGAGATTTCCATAATTTGCTTTTGTTGGCTTAACTTTTAATCCATTTAATTTTGGCCGTGGGCAAGACACTGTTTCTATAGGGTAATGGGTGGGTAACAGTACAGAAGCAGCAGAGAGGTGGGTTAAACTACGACTCTGCTTCCTGGTCTGGACCCTGGGTTGTCAGTGTTTTGGAGGACTAATAAATTCGGCCATATTCCTAGAAAGAAGAGCTGCTCCATCCAAAGTGGGATGGATCCCGTCTCTCCGGATCAGACCAGGTTTTCCCCAAAATGTTCTCCAGTTATCAATGTAGCCCACATCGTTTGCAGGACACCACCTAGACAACCATTGATGGAATGACAGCATGCGGCTAAACATGTCGTCACTGGTCCGATCAGGCAGGGGACCAGAAAAGATTACCGAGTCTGACATTGTTTTGGCAAACTTACACACCGAAGCAACACTAATTTTAGTGACCTCCGATTGGCGTAACCGGGTGTCATTACTGCCAGCGTGAATAACAATCTTACTGTATTTACGCTTATCTTTAGCCAGCAGTTTCAGGTAGGATTTGATGTCGCCCGTTTTGGTCCCTGGCAAACATTTGACTATGGTCAATGGTGTCTCTAATGCCACGTTTCTGACTATGGAGCTGCCAATTACCAGGGTCGGTTTCTCAGCGGGTGTGTCGCTGAGCGGGGAAAATCTGTTAGAAACGCGGACCGGTTGGTGGTGGCCCAGGGGCTGGGTCCTAGAACTATGCTTCCTATGTACAGTCACCCAACCAGCCTGAGGTCCCGGCTGCGCGGGCTCTACCGGAGGACAGTTAGGGATTCTATTCTTGTTGGCTCCGCGCTGGCTAATGGGCTTCGACTATCAGCTGGTTTTTCAACAGCGCGGAGCCGTCCTTCTAATTCTGATACCCTCGCCTCCAAAGCTACAAAAATATCACATTTATTACAGTTACCATTATCACTAAAGGAGGCAGGGAAGTAACTAAACATCTGACAGAGAGAGCAAGAGAGAAGAGAAGAGTTAGAGACAGGAGAGAGAAGAGTAGCCATAGCCGCAATGAAGCTAAGCTAACTGAGCTAGCGAGACCTTACCACCCCAAGAAAAGCTGTGTGAAACACAAGGAGTTCCCAAAACGTAAAGTACACCACCTCAAAACGTTGGTTTTAGTGTGCTTGTGTGTTAAAATAACTTAGAAAGGCCTCAGCACAGAGAAAATAAGATAAATTCAAGAGAGTCTGAACACCAAACAGTTTACAGGGAGCGCAACAGTGACAACAGGAAATGACGCAATACGGCTTACCCCCGTCGAATCAGCTGAAGATGAATGATGTTTAACTATGTTTAACTAATACTTTTGACAAACGTAGCCTACTCAGAAGTAAATAGAAAACAACGCGGGTAAACACTCTAAGGTTAATTTTAGCCAGCGAGTTATTAAAAATGATCTGAAATAAAGTCTGTTGCAGGTTTAATATGATTCTCTAGTTGCTAATCAGCTAATTGAGCCACAAACTTCTTTCTTACGACCGATGTGCTGCGATTCTCTGGTTGTAAACAATCATAGATCCCGACACTGATGAAGCGTTAATAGCGCTCTGCGGCTGGAAGTCTAAAAATAGGAACTTACACACTTGTTTTGACGAAAAGTTTAGTCTTGAATTTTCAGTTACTTCCTGGATGTTAACGAGTCCGGGTTAGTTAAACTGTTTGTTTTGCGCAAAACCACTTCCTGTTTCAAACATGAGCTTTCCAAATTAAAATACAGTAATGCTTAACTTCATGAATAATCCTTTTATTTTCCCACAAAAAGGAACTTCTGCTGTGCCGGCAGCAAAGTGACAGATAATAGAAGCATTTAGATCATAGACTGTATATAAATTTAGATTAGATTCACACAAGTGAGAGCATAAAACAAATTTAGGATTAGAACATTAAATGATAAAGAACAAACCTTTAGCCAGACCTCGACCAAAAAGAACTTTTACTTAATGATAGTGTTTAATAAAAATGTTAAATAATGACGTATTTGGGATACACTAGGCTACCTGTTTCAGCTGCATATGTGAAAATTATGCAGTTAGTGCAATCTTTATGCCAACAAGTGTGACCTACACACACAGTGGGGTTTAAAATTACTTGGTTTCTATTTTTAAAGTTTAGTTTACTTCATTAAGACAAATGATGACTAAAATAGATTCAGATTTTCGGTCACTGTTCTAAAGACGGGACAAATGTGGAAAATATTCAGTTAACACCTGTGCACATTATATGCTATAGATCACATAAAAAACAGGGTGTCAGAATAATAAATGTTAGACCTATCAAATCGCAGTTAATTCTATTCAATTGTAGCATTCTTTGATGGTTGATGGGTTTTTGTGTGTTGCTTTTAATAAAAGACTAAATGAGACAGGAGTAACGAGGCTAATTTTAAAATATAAGCTGTCTAAAGTACTGAGTAGAGGTAAAAAGTAGGCAAATGGATAATTACTTCGGTGAAGTATAAAGTATATCTCAAGTCCTACACAGAAAATTCAATTCAAAATACTTTATTGATCCCAGAGGGAAATGAAGTGTTGTTGTAACTAATGCAAGTGTTACCGGTCAACCAGGGATGGCTGAGGGTAATTTAATTGTCCTCTCAACGTTTGATACTGTGAGACAGAAACACGAGACACAAACGTTGAGCTTCCTTCAGCATTCAAGACGAAGATTTATTCTTCTCAACATAACTAAGAACACAGATTTCCAATACAATACTTCATATTCAATACTTCAGGCATCACAAAGTAACTGTAGTAGAAATATCTTAAGAGCAAAGATTCCTTATATTATCCCTTTAAACAGGACAGAAAATATTCAAACAGGCACAATTTAGCTGAATTTAACATACAAATCTTCCCATATGGCTTTAGTTCTACAAATTACATAGCATTTTAGAAAATACTCAACTTAAATTCCCAGTCTCTAAAACCTTTTTAGAATTTTGAGAAACAAAATATGAATTTATTTTTAGCTCTTTTAAAGTTTTTAACCATTTTACTTTTTTTATTCAATATATGAAATGTATTTTTACATTTAACCAGTTCAACCTGGATATTTCCATCGTTTTAACAAAATAACATCTCTTTACACAACTAAATCTACTCCCTAGCTACAGAACAGAAAAATACAGCAATGCTCCTTTAATGGCATGCTTCTCTAATAAGCGTTAGACATAGGCAGCCATTACTGAAACACTGAATCACATTAACATAGTATTTGTGCTTATGGCAATAAACCATGAAATAAATGTCCATTCTGCCACAAATAAAGACCAAAACAATGTCATTAGTATAAAACCACTTTAGTAATTCTGCAGCAAAAGTGCTCCAAAGTGAACTCAGCAGTCTTTAGCTCTCCCTTAGTGAACTCCACACAGAAGGCCCAAGTCCGTTAGCATTAGCATTTGTTAGCATAGCGCAACAGTCCGGTTTTTCACAAAACACTAATCAGAAACGGCATCAGTCGACTTTATTAATCTTTATTAATTTAGTAATCTTTAGTTGATTACTAATTTAACAACCTGTTCATCTGCACCGAAAACTCAAAATAACACTAAATATTAAGAATAAAACTGAAAAGTTTATGTTGGGGTGCCTATTTTCTGTCTTTATACCTTGATTAGTGCTTAACTCAGACTTTACTTATTTTCCACCCCTCTACACTTTCCCTTACTTAAAAGAATGTCTCCTGACATTAACAAACAAATGTTCTTGTGTGTATGTGAATCTCACTGTACATGGGTGCATAAACTTGGATGATACAGTTGGGGATAAGGAAAGTAGGGAAATGACGGTAAACCATGTGTCATTGCTAAGGTTTGACCGAATAGCAGTGGGTTCACACCTACACTCCAACAGCTGTATGATGGCTGACCAAGCGTCTCATATGTTAGTCTTTCTGTTGGTCTTCCCCTTCTCTGTGATTTCCTGACATCACTTTCCCCTCTGTCTTCATCCTCCAGCTCATTCTTTCGATCCTGCTCTCTGTCATACAGTTCTGGTTTTTCCTCAGTCTCAGCAACATTTCTTCCACTGACAGAAACTTCTCTCTCAGAAGGACAGAACTCATCAGCTGTTGCTCGTAGATCAGTTTGACTTTCTAGGTTCTGCCTGGTAGGAACATGATGTATGATTTTGATGTAGGTTGGCTGGTGTTTGCTGTGGGTTTTCAAATACATAACATGGGATTCTGCTCTGGAGATTATGATAGTATGTGTACTCCTCTTCATCATCAGAGCCGTCCATGTCAACTTGGTTCTCATCTGTTTCAGTTTGTCTCAGTCTTTTCTGTTTTGTCTGTTCTTCAATAGGAAGTTCTTGCTCCAGGGGCAGGTCATTGACAGGTAGCAGTAAGTTTCTATGAAGCACACGCATAGCTTTGTTCCCCCTCTCCAGCTGTACTTTATAAACAGGTCCATCCCCCACTCTTTCAATCACGCGGTAAACTGCCCTTTCCCAGTAAGAGCGGAGTTTGCCTGGGCCTCCTCTTTCTGATAGGTTTTTTCACTAGCACTCTATCACCTGGCTGGAGAGTGACACCTCTGACACGCCTTTCATACTGGTTTTTTCCTTTAGCTGAGGACTTTTGACTGTTGTTGGCAGCTATTTGGTAAGCCACACGCATCCTGTCAGCCCACTTTTGCACGAAGGTTTGATGGTTGTGCTCTTCAGTCTCTCTCCTGGTGCCAAATAGCAAATCAACTGGTAGACGTGGAGCCCTGCCATACAAAAAGAAGAAAGGGGCATATCCAGTTGCTTCGTGCCTTGTGCAATTGTATGCATGCACGATCTGCGGCAGATGGTCTTTCCATTGACTCTTTTTCTCTTCATGTAAGGTGCGTAACATCTGGAGAAGACTGCGATTCAGTCACTCCACCGGATTGCACTGAGGATGATAAGGAGTGGTGCGTGAATGAGCAATTCCTTAGAGTTGTTGTAATCGTTGGAACAGGCTATTCTCAAACTCACGTCCTTCATCATGATGTAGTTTCTCTGGGTAACCAAAACGAGGGACAAAATCTTGGAATATCTTTTCAGCTGCTGTCTTTCCGGATTTGTTTCTCGTTGGGTAGGTTTGTGCAAAGCGAGTGCAGTGATCGACGATAACCAGAATATACTCGTATCCTCCTTTGCTTGGCTCCAAATGCATATAATCAATAGAAACCAACTGAAACGGTGCACTAGTTGTGATGGATCCCATTGGAGCTCTCTGAGGAACATTGGGGTGCTTCTGTTTAATGCACTGACATTTCTTTGTCACATAATCCTCGATGTCTTCTTGCATGTTCGGCCAGTAAAAGTGTTCTCTGGCAAGATGGATCAACTCTTTAACACTAGTGGTTTGAGATGTTCTGTGAGAACCAGTTGTCTGTTCAGTTCTGTTTCCCGGAAAAGTAATCCATTTTCCACGACTAACTTGCTCCAATCATACAACAGTCTCCTTGTTTGTTTACACATGGCTCTTTTATCATTTTCATTTGGATTCCAGTTTCTCTGTTTTAATGACACAATCACTTTAATAGCTGTATCCTCTTGTTGTGCTGCTCTGATGTTTTCAGGCATAATCGTCAGGACTCCATCCGGTAGTTTAACATTTTCATCAGTGAGTTGCAATGCAGCAATCCAAGGAACATCATTGCTTTGTTGCCTTCCCACACAGCAGAAACAACCTCAGGTGAGAGTGTCTCACTATGATATTTCATTGATTGTTCAAATTCCTGGATATCTGGACAACATATCAGCCTCAGCATTCCTCTTCCCCGGTCTATACTTAATATCGAAGTGGAAGTCGGCTAACTCCCCAACCCACCTATGACCCATAGCGTTTAACCTTGCAGAACTTAACAAATAAGTCAAGGGGATATTATCAGTATAGACGGTGAATGTTGGTGCATAATACAGATAGTCCCGAAACTTATCACAAATGGCCCACTTGAGAGCCAGGAACTCAAGTTTACCCGAGTGGAAATGATAGTTTCTTTCAGCAGGTGTTAAGGTCCTAGATCCGTATCCAATAACACGCAACTTGTTGTTTTGGCGTTGATACAGAACTGCTCCGAGTCCTTCATTTGATGCATTTGTATGTAAAACAAATGGGTGATCAAAGTCTGGATAGGCTAAGATGGGCGAATTTGTCAACAGCTCCACAAGCTTGGATAATACAGTCTGATGTTCAGTTGTCCATGTCACAGCTGTGCGAGAGGAAAGCTGACCTGCCTTTTCTTTCATCTTTCCAACTCGACTCTTCTGGGGCTTGTTGGTGTTACTTGTGTCAGCTGGGTGCTGAAGAAGTTAAAACAGAGGTCTTGCCAGCCTTGAAAAGTCTTTGATAAAGGATCAGTAATAACTAAGAAAACCTAGTAATGTCCGAACCTCTCCGACTGTGCTGGGTTTCTTCTCTTTCAAAGCTATTACAGCTTCCAAATCTTTTGGGTCAATCTGGACACCTTCTCCTGAGACCATTCGTCCAAGGTAATGGATTTGCTGCTTGAAAAGCTCACATTTCGCTGGACGAAGTTTAATGCCATGTTTTCGCATCCTGCAGAAAACTTGTCTCAGGTGATCCACATGTTCTTCAAATGTTTTTGAGTAGCAAAGCAAATCATCCAAATAAGGCACACAACACTCGTCCCTGATGCCCTCCAATACACTCTCCATGCATCTCTGGAATGCAGCTGGTGCATTAGTAAGTCCGAATGGTATCCTTACCCATTCGTAAAGACCCCATGGTGTGCTGAACGCCGTTCGATGTCTTGACTCTTCACTCACAAAACCTTGGTGATATGCACTTCCTTGGTCCAAAATGGAGAACCATAAATTTCCCTCCCAGGCTGTCCAGCAGATCTTGGATCCGTGGCAATGGATGGCGATCAGGAGTGGTTTTACGGTTGAGCTCACGGAAGTCAACACACAGACGTAGACTGTGATCTTTTGTTCGCACACAGACAACAGACGATGAATAGGCTGAAACTGACTTTCTGATCCATCCTTTATCCAAAAGATTGGAAACATAATCCTTGACTTCTTGGTATAGTGGTCGGGGAATGGAGTTTGGACAGGGGTGTTGTCTGTTGTGGTGATCTGAAGCTGTAAACCAGGAATGCATCCAATATCCCCTTCTTCACGTGCAAACACATCTGATTCTTTGTACAGCATTTGTCGTATCACATCCTGCTCATGCTCAGACAGGTGATCTAAATTCACATCTGGATGACATTTCTCTCGTGAGTGGACAGGTGTGTGGTTTCTTTGTTCATTTCCAGCTCCATCATTTAATGAACTCACCTGAGCGGAGCACAAGAGTGGGTCATTCTGTCCGTTGATTTCCTAGAAGATGGAGGGATGTGGACAGGTTTGATCACATCTATTTCCTCAATGAATCCTAATACTGTCCTTGCAGGTAAGACAATGTCATGGTTGGTTGAATTCTGAACTGGAATCCATACTGTTTTAGAAACTCCAACAGCTACATCAACCAGAGCAGGAAATAACTCCAACCCATCTGGCACCATGCACTGGATGTCTGGTTCAAACAACTTTACACCTCCTTCAGGGAAAGTTCTGATGCAACATTTTACTTCACAAATGTGGCCACTTTGAACATTAAAACCCTTCTTTCCAACCCTCACTATTGAACCTTTTGATTCTTCTTGGAACGGCCGAGTGCAAACTACAGAGACTAGAGTTTCAGCACTACTCTTTTGAATATTCAAAGCCTCTGGAAGTAAGTCCACCAGATTAATGTTGTCCGTCTGATCTGTGTTTCCCATTATGATCTCTTGGATTACACTGAAACCTAACAAAGGGCTACTTACACTCTCTTGACTTACAAGTAATGGAACATAGAGGGCTACTGAACCATATTTGGTACTTGAGAGTTTAAGCAGAACTTCTATCCATCCAACAAATGGCACCTTTGTTCCATAAGCTTCAGTGATTTTAAGAGGGTGTTTAGGTAGTAGGCTTTCAAGTGGCTGGATTTTTACATTTGGCAAAGCTTTCTGCAACCAGGACTTCTCTACTATACTCACTTGTGCCCCGCTGTCCAGTAACATCTGCAGTTTGACTCCATTTAGCTGGCATGTCACAGTGCATCTCCCACCAATCAGCTGTGCAACATGTCTTTTCTTATTAACATTGTTTTGTTTGACAGGCTTGGTGGCAGACGGCGTGTCTTCCTGAGGATGCAGTCTTTCAGTGGTGTGGGACTCTGCATTCACTCTGGTCACTGGTGGTCCCGCTCCAGTGACCTCACCCAGCTTCCCGACAGATTGGTCTTTACCAGACAGCCAATAGCTCTGTGTCCCTCTTTCCCACACTTGAAACAATGTGTGCAGCTATTATTTCCTTGGGAGACGCATTGCTGACATCTTCGCTTAACTTCTGGTCTTGATGGCGGCTTTTGATGTGAAAAAGTTGTATGAGTGTTATCTGTTACTGTTCTAACCATTGGTGCTAAAGCTTTCTCTAAACTCTTTGTTAGTGATGAAACCTGTGCTGTCAACTCCTGTATACCAGAGCGGTTAGCCGGGACTTCTGCCTGCATCTGGACTGCATTCTGACTTTTCTTATCCATCTGCACTGTACTGACACTGACCGCTTTTGGTGTGAAGGTCTGACCCAGTCTATTTTGTCTCTCTGTGTCTTCATTCACTGCCTTAGTTATCACTTCTAGGATAAAATCATCAGTAGCTTTCTCATCTGAAATGTAGGGTTTCAAATCACGCCTGATATACGAGTATTTGTCATGTATACCCTGGTACAGTGAATGCAGGAACACTCCCTGTACTAATTTCTTGTCATACTGAAAACCTGTACTTAAAGTACACACTGTTTTAATCCCATCAATCTATACACAAACTGTTGTGGGCTTTCCTTGTCATATTGTTTTGCATTGCTCAGTTCCTGGAATAATTCAGTACTGCTCTTATCTTTAAGATGTGTTTTGAGAAAACACTTCAGTTCAGCTGTAGTCAGACTATCTTTGGTGATCAGCAGGTCTTTGAATGTACCAGGTTTAATTATTCTGAGCACTGTTCTGATAACTTCAGCCTCTGTGAAACCTTCACTTAATCCTTCATCAATTTGCTTACTCAGACAGTTAAAGCTCACATCTGAGTCAGAGTCGGAAATTTGACCACCATGAATCCTAAATTCTCTACGTGGGAGTAGTGCAGCAACATCTGTGACTTTTACCAATCCAGGTACCTGATCAGCAACCACTGGCGTTGACACTGTCTTATTCATCATTGATGCTGCCACGGTCGGCTCAGTCTCAGACACTGAGGCAACTTGGTCTTCATCCATGTTGTGATGCAGGTCCTCTGCTTCTTGGGGTGACTGCAGTTCATCAGTGAAGTCACGAAACACCAGCAGGCGAGACATCCCTTGGTCCTCCAGACCCCTTAGCTGTTTACTCCTCAAGAAGTCAACAACAAAGTCAAAGAGTCCCTCCGCAGTCGAATCCTCCCTTGGTGCCTCTTCTTCCACGTCATCTTGGCATGATACTGCTAACTGGTGAAGCAGGTCTTTTTTTGTGTCCTTGATCAGTTTGTGAAGCTGCTGTTGGATTTCCCACTGTAGCTCATGTAGAGTGGACATGTCTGGATACCTTTAGTCTTGCTCGTAGGTCATCAGCTCAAGAACAGGAAGTCAGGAACCCACGGTTCTTTGATGGATAGCACCGGTCCAGCAGGTGGCGCTATCCCGGACGAGCCCCCAAATTTGTTACCGGTCAACCAGGGATGGCTGAGGGTAATTTAATTGTTGTCCTCTCAACATTTGATACTGTGACACAGAAACACGAGACACAAACGTTGAGCTTTCTTCAGCATTCAAGACGAAGATTTATTCTTCTCAACATAACTAAGAACACAGATTTCCTATACAATACTTCATATTCAATACTTCAGGTATCACAAAGTAACTGTAGCAGAAATATCTTAAGAGAAAAGATTCCTTATATTATCCCTTTAAACAGGACAGAAAATATTCAAACATGCACAATTTAGCTGAATTTAACATACAAATCTTCCCATATGGCTTTAGTTCTACAAATTACATAGCATTTTAGAAAATACTCAACTTAAATTCCCAGTCTCTAAAACCTTTTTAGAATTTTGAGAAACAAAATATGAATTTATTTTTAGCTCTTTTTAACAGTTTTTAACCATTTTACTTTTTTTATTCAACATATGAAATGTATTTTTACATTTAACCAGTTTAACCTGGATATTTCCATCGTTTTAACAAAATAACATCTCTTTACACAACTAAATCTACTCCCTAGCTACAGAACAGAAAAATACAGCAATACTCCTTTAATGGCATGTTTCTCTAATAAGCGTTAGACATAGGCAGCCATTATTGAAACACTGAATCACATTAACATAGTATTTCTGCTTATGGCAATAAACCATGAAATGAATGTCCATTCTGCCACAAATAAAGACCAAAACAATGTCATTAGTATGAAACCACTTTAGTAATTCTGCAGCAAAAGTGCTCCAAAGTGAACTCAGCAGTGTTTAGCTCTCCCTCAGTGAACTCCACACAGAAGGCCCAAGTCCGTTAGCATTAGCATTAGTTAGCATAGCGCAACAGTCCGGTTTTTCACAAAACACTAATCAGAAACGGCATCAGTCGACTTCTTTAGTTGATTACTGATTTAACAACCTGTTCATCTACTGATAACCAACCACATATGCATTACAAGGCCTATTTTCTGACCTGTGACACAGAAACACGAGACACACACGTTGAGCTTCCTTCAGCATTCAAGATGAAGAATTATTCTCTTCGTCTGTGTGCCCCTAGACCTACTCCGTGCCACCAGTTCGAGGAGCACCCCCCAGTGGTCGGAAGTTGAACTGCACCAAAAACTCAAAATAACACTAAATATTAAGAATAAAACTGAAAAGTTTATGTTGGGGTGTCTATTTTCTGTGTTTATACATTGATTAGTGCTTAACTCAGACTTTACTTATTTTTCACCCCTTTACACAAGTAGGACTAAATTTTTAAATACATTAGGTAACTATGTGGGATAATTCATTATTTTGTTTTGTTTTTGCAAGGCAAGGCAATTTTATTTGTATAGCACACGTTTAACAACAAGGTAATTCAAATATAAGAACCTAATTGCGAACCTAAATGATTGGGATATGTTCATCTGGGGGTTGAAGCTGCCTCAGCAGCGACAGCAGCAGGATACACAAGTTCTGAGGTTATGTCTTATGCATGACCTTTAACCCCACTATGTTTCTTTTCTGGACACCGGAGAAGCAAGTGAAGTTATTGTTTCCTTGTTTTTTTATTTTTTCAAGGCATGTGCAAGACGATGCCTTAAAAAAGGGGGGGAATTGGATTTGATAGCAATTGGAACAGATTTTTAAGAGATTATGAAGAGAATTGTAATTTGCAGGTTTAACTGGGTTCCTTGTGAATCATAACTCTGTCATAAATTAATGGGGTTGTTTTACTACCTGGACTTGACGTCTGACTTCATATTCCATTTCTGTTCGGGTTCAGACACGTAGTACATATTGTGTCTGGGAACTTTACAAAGTTTTAATTTGATCTGAAAACCTTCTTTACTTCTTGCTGGGAGTAGTGGATTCTTGGGATTTTGGCTCTAACAAGTTGGAATGGTTGGTTGTCTTTTTCTTGGTATGGATTTAGCACAGAGTGATTTGGAGACGTTTAGCTTAATTGTAATCTAGCTTCAGTTGATGAGGTTTGGCTCATTAACCTGGTTGTGAGTTGTTTAGAATTGCTTTTGTACACAGTTGCATCAGGTTGATCTGAAACCATACTCCGAGGGTGTTGGTTCTACTCATTCTATTCACCTTTTGTGAATTGGTTCACCTGTGTTTGAACCTCAATGCTCTAATACCTAATTAGCTCAGCTCCCAAGGGTCGCATTGGGAGGTTCTCACTGGAGGACCTTCTGAGGGGTGACCACTCTCTCCTTTCCGGAGAACGACTGATCGGTGGCTACGGGTCACTGAATGCTGGCGGATGCTGACTTCATGGCAACAGAAAACAGCTCAAGGGAAGCGTACACGTTTCAACATCTAGTGTTGATGTAATACCCTCTGAAGTGTACTGGAAGATGCTACATAATTTCTCCTTTATTCTGTGTTTTATCTAGAACATCCTGACCGATGACGAGACCTGTGGATGGCCGCCTCTGGGGCGAGGGGCTTTTGAGATGACATTTTGCCCACAAGAAAATGGCGTAAGAAGACCCGGTGGGTTTTCGGTCTCAATGCACAGAAGTCTCAACAACGTCATCTGGACGGATCTAATATCTGTCACTGTGAGCTAATTCCATGGCCAAACATGTCTCATGTCGGATTGTAATTTGTGTTTTGAACATTGTCTTTTTTTTTGTTGATCAACCTACCAACCTTTTAGGGAGATTTGTGATAGCACTTTAGAATTTTCCTTTTATTTTTATGGTATTAATTAAGTTAATAAAAGCAGGGAATTGTGGTGGAAAATTGTTTTGTAATTAGGAATTAAGTGTATATTCTCTGTTTAGTGAATGCATCTAGGGTAAAATGACAAGGTTATTGCTCCAACTTAATGTTTATGATAAAGATGTCTCAGGTCACAAGAGAGACAGACGCTGGGGCAGTAAGATAACAGTCTGGCCTTCGGATGTGCTGTTTTATGCGTTGCTATCAGACTCGCGTGGAGCAGCTGTCCAGAGGCGGGGCGTGAAGTTTGGAAAACACATCTACAGAGATAAACAGTGATTGCTGAATACAATTTAAGTGGTTAGTTAGAAAGGTTGGATAGGGTGATGCACGAGTACCTCTGTCCCCTCCATGGTCTGCCCAGACATGTTTGTATTAAATACTTAAACGCCTTCTGGGACTCAAGTCTTCTTTATTATGGAAACCCTGAGATACTTTTTTTACCATAACAATACACGAGGCGTAAAACAAGTAAAACAGACCTTTAAGATTGACGGAAGGGGATAATCGGGACAGAAATTGTTAGAAATATGTTGCCGTGGACTATACACGAGGCGTGTCTGTGTGTAGTCGAACTTACCTTGTCCTCTGACTCTGGAATCAGTCTCCTCAAGATGGATCAGTGCCTGTACATTGCAGTGTTTCCCACACATTGACAAATCTGTGGTGGTGCGCCACAGATCAAACTCCGACCGCCACAGATTCAACACCGACCAAAAAGAAAAAATTCAACACCGACCGTCACCTGTTGCGTTTTCTTTTTCACGCTATTTAAAACACGCAGTGTATTCGTTCAGCTGCATTTCCTTTCCATGCTCTCTCTTCGTCTCTCTGTCACTCACGTGTCTCTCTCTCTCTCTCTCTCTCTCTCTCTCACACACATACACACACAAAGCCCCTCCCCTCCGTGCACACCACGTCTGTCTGGATCACGGTTCACACCGCATATCCTGACATTTATCTTTAGTTGGATTGATTACTGCAGTGGTGTCGTCACAGGTCAAAATGTAAAAAGTCAATCAGACAGCTGCAGCTGATCCAAAACACTACTCACTGGGACCAGAAAAGTACAACATATCCCCCCAGTTCTAAAGTCCTTACATTGGCTCCCTGTAGCTCAGAGAACAGACTTCAAAATACTTTTACTAGTTTATAAATCATTGAATGGCTTAACACCAAAGTATGTTGAAGATTTACTGTCACTATACCAACCTCCCAGACTGCTCAGGTCCTCTAATTCCAGTCTACTAAACTTCCCTAGAATTTGAACCAAACATGGAGAAGCAGCTTTCAGCTTCTATGCTCCCCTTATCTGGGACAAACTTCCAGACCGCTGCAAAGCTGCTCAAACACTGACCTGTTTTAAATCTGTTCAGAGCTGGCTTTGAGAAATGTTTTGATGTCATATGTTTTGTGTGTGTTTTATGCTTTATGGCTGTTTTTATGTAAAGCACATTGAATTACCTTGTTGTTGAGTGTGCTATACAGATAAAATTGCTTTGCTTAAAGTTGAAGGAGTCCTATTGGGTCTTTTTGCCCTGTGGGACCCTGTAAACAGCTGATAGGTACCAGCAGGCCAAGTGTAATGAGGCTCGGATGGTCACTTAGACAAAAACCTGGGCGTGGGAAGAGTTCATTGAGACCAGGGAGAATGACTTCTGTATGTCTTTGAGGTGATTCTGGTCCACCATCCGGAGTCTCAGGATGGGCAAGCGGTGCATCACCAACACTGTTTATAGTAGGGATGGTGTGCCGCTGACCTTGACTTGGGTCAGTGGGTGGAGTACTTTGAAGACTTATTCCCTATTCATGGATTTTGAAGAGGAGATAGTTGAACCTCTGATTGAGGAGGAATAATGTGTTTTTTGTCCTAGCTGTGGAACACTGGGCCATCTCTACACCCTATACAGGGTCCTGGAGGGTGCAAAGGAGTTTGTCTAACAAGTCTACATGTGTTTTGTTAACTTGGAATAGGCGTTCGACCATGTCCTTCAGGGAGTTCTGTGGGGGGTACTCTGAGAGTATGGTGTACCAGGCCCCTTTCTACGGCTGTTGGGTCCCTGTACAATTGGTGTCAGAGCTTACTGCATTGCCGGCAGTAAGTCGGGCTCGTTTACGTTGAGAGTTGGACTCCGTCATGGTAGCCCTTTGTCACTGATTCTGTTCATAACTTTTATGGACAGGATTTGTAGGTGCTGCCAAGTGGTTGAGGGTATCAAGTTTGGTGCTTTTTGTAGATGATGTGGCCCTGCTGGCTTATCAGGACATGAGCTCCAACTTTCGCTGGAGCAGTTCGTAGCAAGTGTGAACGGGCCAGGAAAAAAATCAGCACCTCCAATCTGAGACCATGAACCTGAGCCAGAAAAGGGTACATTGCTTCCTCTGGATCGGGGACGAGGTCCTGCCCCAAGTGGAGGAGTTTAAGTATCTCAGGGTCTTGTTCATAAATAAGGGGAAAAATGGAATGGAGCAGGAGATTGATAGGCAGATTGGTGCGACGTCTGCAGTGATACGGCCACTGTACCGGTCTTTTGTGGTGAACAGAGAACAGAGTCAAAAGGCGAAACTCTCGATTTACTGGTCGATCTACCTTCCTATCCTCATCTATAGTCACGAGCTTTGGGTAGTGACCGAAAGGATGAAATCCCGGGTTCAAGCAGAATCAATTAGCTCTGTAGTGTTTGGGCTCTCTAGGGTGAGAAGCTCGGTCATCCGAGAGGGGCTCAAAGTAGAGCCACTGCTCCTCCAAATCGCGAGGAGCCAGTTGAGGTGGCTCGGGCATCTGGTAAGGATGCCTTCCAGGTGAGGTGTTCCAGGCATGTCCCACCAGTAGGAGACACGGAGGAAGACACAGGAAAAACTGGAGGGACTATGTTTCTCAGTTGGCCTGGCGTTGGGATTCTTCTGGAGCAGCTGGCCCAAGTGGCTGGAGAGAGTGAAGTCTGTGTCTCAGTGCATAAGCTGCTGCCCCTGCGACCCGATAAGAGGAGAACAACCAACCCTAGATATATGGAGGACGATGGATGGACATTTTGCTGTGTGAACCAGCCTCAGTAGAACATGTTTCAATAGAGCATTGTTCTGCAAACTGATCCAATAAATCCAGCATTGTCTTAGGAGGCCAGTAAGTGGTTAAAAATATTAATATAATGTATATTATAACATTAAAGCTGCAGTCCAGAGTGTGTGAGGGAGATAGATTTTTGTACCAAGGCCCCTCCCAAAACACTTGCCCCTCCCCTCCCCTCTCTCTAGCCCTACCGCAACAATTGTGCATGTGCATCACCTGGTGCGATGAAATCCCGGGTACCCCACCAGTGTCCCCCCTCCCCCCATTATTTCTAGAATTAAAGGACTGATGTTGCAACAGGACCTAGAAAAACTCATCCATGCGTTTATCTTTAGTTGGATTGATTACTGCAACAGCATCTTCACAGGTCTGCCTAAAAAGTCAATCAGACAGCTGCAGCTGATCCAGAACGCTGCTGCTCGTGTTCCTCACTAGAACCAGGAAAGTAGAGAACATCACCCCAGTTCTAAAGTCCTTACACTGGCTCCCTGTAGCTCAGAGGATAGACTTCAAAATACTCCTACTGGTTTATAAATCATTACATGCCTTAGCACCAAAATATGTTGAAGACCTGTTGTCACGGTACCAACCACCAAGACCACTCAGGTCCTTCAACTCTAGCCTACTAAACATCCCTAGACTCAGAACTAAACATGGAGAAGCAGCTTTCAGTTTCTATGCTCCTCTTATCTGGAACAGACTTCCTGACGAGTGTAGAGCTGCTGAAACTTTGAACTGCTTTAAATCCAGACTAAAAACTCATCTGTTTAGAATTGCCTTCGATTAAATGATTGATGTCATATGTATGAAATGTGTTCATGCTCTTGCTTTATTGATCTTTCTCTTACTTTATTGTGTATCGTGTGTAATGTGTGTTTCTTTTACTTTTAATTTCCATTGTTTCTTTGTTTTTTAAATCACCAAATAATGTAAAGGACCTTGAATTACCCTGCTGTTGAAAGTGTGCTGTACAAATAAAATTGCCTTGCCTTGCCTTGTGGCGACACAGCGAGTCAAAGAAGTAAGCAGCCAGCGCTATTGAGCACCACCCGAATGTATTTTTGCTATGAACATTTCAGAGGTGAGCAACTTCTGCATGACTGATGCTCTCTCACAATATGGCGACTTTAAACGGGAAGACAGGGAGCAGTCTGTGTGCGCGGCCCCATGTTCACATGTTTGCGTGATCCGCATGCAAGTTGATTGACAGCTGACTATGCGGAAACTCGAATTCTATTGGCTAAAAAAATTCGGCGCTCAGTGTGAAATGCATAGGGGTCTATGGGAAGATGGTGGGATTAAGAAAAATAAGTGTTGTGGAGCACTAGCCCTTTATCGTAGTATTGAATCCCACTATCATTTTAAAGATTTATAAAACTTTGATACATAAATACATTTTCCGGACTGCAGCTTTAAAAAATATTAATGTTGAAGGAATAAAACGCAGGTTGCACAGTGCTGCAATTGGTAGCACCATTGCCTTGCAACAGTGCAAGGCAACAGTGAAGGTCCCAAACAGTTCCTGGATTAAAATCCCAGCCTGGGGTCTTTCTGCATAGGGTTTGCATGTTGTGCATGCGTGGGTTCCATCTGGGTACTCCTGCTTTCTCCCACAGTCCAAAGACGTGTCTGTTAGGTTAATTAGCCTTTCCTAATTACCCAAAGTAATAAGTAAGTGCATGCCTTGTTGTTTGTCCTGTGTGTCTCTGTGTTGCCCTGAGATGGACTGGTGACCCGATTATTAACCCCCCCCGCCCCCCCCCCCCCTTATTTATTGGATCCTTTTATGTTAAAGGATTATAATGATCCTTAAATAACACTCTACCACCATATCCTTTTCCTCTGTCAATCAGTCAGACTTTATTTATGGAGCAGTTTGTTAACCTTTGATTGTCTGGAAGTGGTCTGAACAAAAAGTAAGGAATCAACTATCAGCAATCCCACCTAAACGCACAGAGTAAATAAATATTTGGAAACCTAAAATAAAATGTTTGTAGAATATGTAGACCAGAAGGAAGCCAGCTAAACATAAATACCAGAGATATAGGTGTTGCATTTATATTTTTGTTGATTGTAGAAGCGATGTTAAAACATTAAAGCTTTTTTAGCTTTAAACAATTTAAAAACAAAACAGTGGTGACATAATAATGTGAGCTCTGTTTCTGGTCCTTTTCAGCATCTTTCAGATTAATGTTTGTTAAATTTGTAGTAAGAAATCAGTGCCAACAGAACTGATCTGATGTACTGATCAGTTACTTCTTGAGTAGCCTTTTACATTTTTAATTAGTAATATAATATATATAATATAATATATATATTTTTAATCTTACTTTAGTAATTTATTGATTGTCTACTTTATACTTTTATTTGAGTAAAATATGTTGAAGTAGTGCTACCTTTACTTGAGAAAAAACTTTGGGTACTCTACCCACCTCTGGTTGCAAGATATTTACAAACCTTGTGGAATCAATCACAGCCAGCAAGAGAGACTTTTCTCCGGCTGATTTGGTGATTGAAAAAAAGGAGAAAATAGCTTAACCCAGAGATTGTGGAACCTATTTTGTATTTGTAGAGCAATCTCCAGATCAAATAGATGGCATCATTAAGTAGCAACATTCCAGAGAAAGGAAATGGAAATAATTAATTGTAATATGTTATATTCAGCATGTTAGAGAAAGTTCAGCTAAAAATATATTACTTTCAAAAAATTGTTGCCTTGCATGGAAATCTTTTAACCCACATGCAGAATTACAAATGTCCAAATAATTATGAAAGATTTATTTACAACATAAGTACTTAAACTGCAGCCCTAGAACAAACCCGCCGTTCGGAAAAACTCCCAAACCTTCTTATGGCCACCCTGCCCCTGGCGGTACAGTAATCAATTCATTGTGTAATAAAAATGCTTATTAGTGTTTCTGCATTGGACTGAGAACTGGTTGAACTCATCGGAAGATATTATGACGACCCTTCTTAAAATAACCTATATATTCACTATGATGCTAGTAAACCTTCGCAGACGTGGTTCTAAACTGTTGATTCAACTATATCAACATATTTATGGACATCCAAAACGCCAAAACATGGTTTTAATACGTTTGCAGAAACCTTAGACCTCCTGAACTTCCATAACTATTTTTTGTCTTATAGATTATAATATATATTCAAATGGATTTGGAGAAATCCTGCAGAGAACAGTTTTTTTTAATAAAACTTTCTAATGTAAATTCCTTCTTTCCAATCTCTAAATGGTAAATTAATCTCAGTACCATCTCAGATTCATGCTGTTGGAACTCTTCTCTTATGTTCTGGTTTATGTTGCATCGTAGGTGGCTGAAGTTTAAGCAGTTCTTTTACTGGGCTATGATTGATTCTAAATCATGACTATTATGAGGTTTTATTCATTTTCAGATGCTAATATAACTGATTAAAACCATGTTCTATAAAACTTTAGCAATAAGGTGCACGTTAGAATTAGGCCTTAAATTATTAAGGATGAAGGCACAACGGTTACTTCTCTTTAGATTAATAACAGAGATCTAGAAAGAAGTGGAGAAAACACCTGTCTGAAGTCTAGAGTTAAAGAGTGGAGAAAGCTAAAAGTGGTGCTGTTACTTGCTCTAAAAGTAACAGCTTCAGTTGTGAAATATTTAATTCAGTTTAAACACCAAATTTTTTTTCTACACATTTGACCAAAATTTCCAAGCAGACGAATGTTTACATTTGTCACAATATGGCAGGTCTGAGTAGCACCCAGGAGGTCTCTGAGAAAAGCTGAGTTTTGAGCATCAAGCTGAATTAACTGGTCTGTACACAACAGTGGGATGTTTGTCTGTAAGGCAAAGCAAAGTTCAAACTGTTGCTGTCAAATTATTTCCTTTTTCCTTTGTTTCTGACATTTGGCCCAAGTTTTCTGAGTCAGATGTGGAACCCTGGTGTGTTCTGCTGTGTTTTAATAAATCTCTCAACTCTCAGGTGGATTTTAAGTCTAAAACCTGGTTTTATTTTTGAGCAGACTTTTAGCTTAGTAAAAATAATGAGTTATGAGAGGATGGGAAATATCAAAGTTTGTTGTTGTTGTTCTTTTTAGCAGTTTCAGTTCCTGACTGGAGACATTTTCAGGATAAAATATACCATACTGATTATGGGATGGTATAAAGAATTTTTTAAAATTGTCACAATAAATGTTTTTACTTTATCTGATTTTCCCCAGATTGTTTTGAAATGATGCAAGATGTGAAATACAAGGAAACATTTCTTCCAGTTCACCCTGGTTGTCTCTGATGGTTTGGCTTTTTTGAGTTTTGCATGGTTGAGATCAATGTTCCCCCTAATTCTTCATGTGTCTGAGCAAACACACAAACTTTCCCTTTGACCACTGTGAGCAACATCAGATGTGTGCACTGTGGTCATGCCAGCATCGCATCCATCCAAGTTTACATAGTTTATTAAATAATCAAATTAAAGCATTTAAATTTCTGTGAGAACACTTTTTAATTAAGTACATTATCCCACTTACAATGAAAATGACAAAGATCTTATTCATGACCTGTGTAGTGTGTTAACACTATTGTAAGTATAAATATCTCATTATAACTGTGGAGAAACATGAACTGCCACGTAAGCCAAGCTAACCATGAACTCAACTTTTGAAAACACACTTAACATTTTTATTATAAAGGTCTGACTTGTACTATAAGCATGAGCCATTGTGAGAAGCTCTTGCCGAGCACTGGGAGAGGGTCCTGTAACTCTTTATCTGCTAAATTCAGTATATAATCACAGGATTATTTGTATTTCTGCTACTCATAAACTGGTGACAGTATTTAATAATCAATTTTCATAAATCAAGATTGTAAATAAATTACACTAGATAAGCACAAATCTGATTGAGGACTTAAATTTCACTTTTTTTTTCATCTGTCCTTGTCTTGTATCCAGTGGTTGTACACGTTGTCCAGGTTGATGGCATCATCTACTTGCAGCTTTGACTTTATGAGCATCAGCCGATCCAGAGGGTCCACTTCAAGACAATTTCTCGATGCTGTTTTGATACGATTCATTAAACTAAAGCCTCTTTCACAGTCTGCGCTGGATGCTTGAAATGTAGCACAAACATCGATTGATTAGCTGCGTAAATACGTATGTGAATCGCATCATTAGCTGGAGCAGCCAGCCGCTGGTCACTCAGTGACATAAACGTTATTGTCTTGAAGCGAAATCTTTGAACCCAAATGCAGAATCAAACAACGAGACCAAACACTAAAAGATTGATTCACACAGTATGATGAGAACCGCAGCCCTTCTGACTGACAGGAGCAGGAGCAGCATTCCTATGTTCCCATTCCAGGTTAAATGCTCAATTCTGATTTCTTCTTAAAATCCATTTTCCTATTCAAGGTTTTTTTTCTTTTATGGCGGCTGAAACAATCCAGTGATAAAGTTACAAATTAAGACTGACAATAATGAGCCCGTTTCTGAGAGGAATAAAATGACATACAGACTTTCTAAATAAATCAAGCATGTTTCGCAGCGCACGAATTTGCCGCTGTCAGCAACTCTGTGCGTAGACAAAAGCGCTCAGGAGGATCTGAGTTTGTGTCGGGATTATTTTTGTACTTTTTATTTTACCTTAGTTTTATGTATGGAAGCGTATGTGTAACATAAATCAAATTAAAATGGATTAGCACAAATGCTTTTTCATTTTCAAAATTTAGCTGATTTTTTTGACTCATAAATGAAATTAAAAACGAATCATCCTAACTGCTTTTTCATTTTACAATTCAACATTGCTCATTCTGTAACTTAATTAAAATTAAATAGAAAAGGACATTTAAGATTTAATTTTCAAATTGCATCCCAGCAAAATAGTTACAAAATTCATTTTGAAATGTCAAAGTTGAAAATAAAATGCATTGGCAGAAATGCTTTTTCATATTCTGAATACAAATGCCATTTTTGACTCATAAATAAAATTAAAAACGAATCATCCTAACTGCTTTTTCATTTTACAATTCAACAGTGCTCATTCTGTAACTTAATTAAAATTAAATAGAAAAGGGCTTTTAAGATTTAATTTTCAAATTGCATCCCAGCAAAATAGTTACAAAATTCAATTTGAAATGTCAAAGTTGAAAATGAAAATGCATTTGCAGAAATGCATTTTCATTTTCTGAATACAAATGCCCTTTTGACTCATAAATAAAACGAAAAATAAATTATCCAAACTGCTTTTTCATTTTGCAATTCAGCGTAGCTCGTTCCGTGACCTAATTAAAAAGATAAAGAAAATGTATTGCTTTTTCGTTTTCATCCCTACCCCTGCAAAAGGTGTAACATAATTTAAATCGAATTGGCAATCCCTCACTGCGCAGGAGAATGACGTCAGGGCTCCTTTTTCTTCTTCAGTCCCCAGCCTGACCGTGCTTAGCAATCAAAACGTTAGGGGGCGTTTGTGTATAGTTGATGCTGGTGAAAGAGAGGAAAAGTAACAAGAAGGCAAGTGGAAAAGTATGAGAGTGTGAGCATACACATATATAAAGGCTGTGTGGTCCAAATTCAGGGGCTGCATCCTTCTAAGGACCCGTCCTCCCTGGTCTACGAAGGACGTCGGGTCATTCGTAGACCAGGTGGACCACCGCATGTTAGAGCACCTTCAAGTGAGGCGACACTTGGAAATATGCCGTCAAGCCAGCCGTTTATAGTAATATTACATTTCAGTTTTTCTTTATTAATAAATTCACAAAAATTTCTACATTTGTTTTTCTTCTGTCAAGATGGGGTGCTGATTGTACATTAATGAGAAATAAAATGATTTTTTTTTATTTTAGAAAATGGCTGCAATGAAACAGTGACAAATTTAAAGGGGTCTGTACACTTTACACAACTAAATATTAAATAACTATATATATATATAGTTATTTAAGTTATATAAATAATTAAATATTACATAAAATGTTTCTAATATTCAGTTGATTTAAAAACAAAATTGTGTGCCAAATTGAATTGAATATATAGTTTTTTTCTTACTATGTGATGTCTTGCTAATCGGCACTTTCTGAATAAATAGAATGAATAGATTTTTTTAAACAACCAGTGCAACAATAACTTTACATTTTTAGGTTTTTAACACCATTGCGGGTCATAACAGCATGAGCTCTTCTCTGCATCTGCCTCAGTGCTGGTGACATTGTGGCACCTGGGGATGAGCTTGAACTGAACATGATGATCAGAGGATGAGGCTGGTTTGGAGAACTCAGTGGTGTTCTCCGGTGGGACAAACTGTCTTCTGAACACGTCTTAGTGATGTGGCAGCAGTCGATTAAGCCAGCCCTGGACGACGCAGCGCAAAGAACAGTGCAAAGAATAGTGCAAAGAAGCTACCCGAAGCCTTCTCTGCAGACCAACCTAAATGATGTTCCCCTCGTCAACCAGAAAATACCACCTACAGGTTTCAGCTGGATAACTCCATCCACATCTCTGAGCTTTATTCAGCCTGTTTATTCTAATAAAGCTTAAAGAACGGCCCAGGAAGAGCGCATTCAGGTTAATCCTGCATGAGTAACTATAAATAACTACACAATAATTTATCCTAATGTCAATTTTTGTTATTTCATTTCAATAGTCATTTTAAATTGTTCAAAGTAAGCTCAATGTTCATACCTTTAAAAATTCAATGCAACTGTTAGTAAAATGACAATTATATTTCAGATTTGTTTTAATCAATTTATTTATAACAACCATGGAACAACTAAATAACCAAAGTGACAAAAACATAAAATGACAAACAGAAAACAGTGATCCGGTCCATCCTCTCCTCTCCTCTCCTCTCCTCTCCTCTCCTCTCCTCTCCTCTCCTCTCCTCTCCTCTCCTCTCCTCTCCTCTCCTCTCCTCTCCTCTCCTCTCCTCTCCTCTCCTCCGCCTCCCTTTGATTCCTCATGTCCTAAACAAGAAATCAATACACAGTTTACAAAAAACTTGTAGCAAATCTCTATTTATTAACATGATCAGTCATAAGTTATGTATTGATGTACTGCTGCACATACAGTACTTTTTCATTACAAAAATAATCTCATTTGTTTTTGGCCAACCATGGGTGACATTCCCCTCCAGATTTAACATAATTGTATTTATAAAATAGATAGAAAATAAGTGCAGATGAGGAACATGGCAACTGTGTTATTTGTGAATTCAAAACTATAGTTTTTACAGCAGAACACAAGAGATCACATACTAAGAATACAGGTTATGAGGTTTTTGAGGCTTAATAAGACTCCTCTAAGCATTAGGTGTGTAATTGGATTTATTCTTCTACCTCCATGCCACCGTGGCCCAATTTTGCCCCGGTAAAGAGGTAATAACTTCCCCTAAAAGAAGTCTTTTTTTTTCCCCTTTGCAAAACCCAAAATAAGCTGTACATAAGCGGGGCAATAGACGGAGAACCATTAGACCAACATAGGAGCTCGTTTATGGGTGATAGTTTACAAATAATAATTATATTATATTATAATACATGTCTATACTAACAACAAAAGCCAAATAACACAACCGCGTTAAGTTTAACATTTTTGTACCGCCAGATTTTAATAAACTTACATTTAAAACTGTACCCTTCGCTTGCTCCGTCTCCAGCTTCATCCGCCATTGTTGCTGGAACAGAAATCTTCTCGCAATGCCCTGACGTCATTCTCCTGCGCCGTGTGGGATTGCGAATCCACTTTGAAATATGTTACACTTTTTGCGGCGGGAAGTTTGAAAACGAAAAAGCAATATAATTTTCTTTATCGTTTTAGTTAAGTTATAGAACGAGCAATGTTGAATTGTAAAATGAAAAAGCAGTTTGGATGATTTCTTTTTAATTTTATTTATGAGTCAAAAGGGGCATTTGTATTTAGAAAATTAAAATGCATTTCTGCTAATGCATTTTAATTTTCAACTTTGACATTTCAAATTGAATTTTGTTACTGTTTTGCTGGGGTGCAATTTGAAAATTAAATCTTAAATGTCCTTTTCTATTTCATTTTAATTAAGTTACAGAATGAGCAATGTTGAATTGTAAAATGAAAAAGCAGTTTGGGTTATTTATTTTCAATTTTATTTATGAGTCAAAAATAGCAGCTAGATTTAGAAAAGGAAAAAGCATTTCTGCAAATGCATTTTAATTTTATTTATGTTACACATACGCTTCCATACTTATTTGCATACCCGTGTCTATCTTCAATCTGTGTTGTGTCAGTGTGCGGGTCTCTGCGGCATTGATATGGCAATAACCATGGATAACGGGTTCGGGCGAGTGTGTTCTAATTGGACCGGTGCAGGGGCACCGCTGGAACTGTAAATAGGTGCATGTGCTCTTTGATTTATAGTGCAAAATAGCACAGAATTAATTTTTTTTCCCCCCAATCCAGGTTAGATTTTTTTTTCTGCGCAGAGCAGATTTTCTGTGCGTGTGTGACTGTGTCAGCAGTGCGCAATTGCGCGCGCATGCGCGCAGCTTAGAGGGAACGTTGGTTGAGATATTTTCACACATCCATAAATTCTTTCAGAAATGATAAATTGAATGATTCTAAGATTTCTGCCTTCTTCAAAATGTATTAAAAGTTACCACCACTTGTCTCCTAGTTTTTGTTGTAGTAATTAGTTCAGATTGTAACAAATTCACTAATAAATGTGTTACATAAATATATCGTACCCAATATATGCAGTTTTTTGTCAGTATTAAAGTTACTCAATTCCACAAGCAGAAAATATATTTGATGTTTTGAGTAGAAGAAGAAGAAAAAAGAAGCAACAACAACAAAAATATTCTAGCTGTAGGCGGAACATACAGTGCGGTGTATGTTTCTGGAGAAAATCCCCGTGTGGGACGCTCGACGGAAGTCAACAACAAGGCGCTAGCAGCGTTAGCTTCCAGGCTCGCTTGTGTTTCTCCTCGGTTATTACCCATAACGCGGTTTTTGCTGTTTGAGATGAATACTTCAGAGCTTGCAGTAACAACAATAACTCTGGTTCATCATCCGAGAGAACTGATCAGAGAGCGACTAACTTCTGCTGCTGCTGGAGACATTTTCAACACCATCGTTCATTAAAGGAAGAGATCGATCATCAGCTCAGACTGCTGGAGACCGGCTGGAGAACCCAGATCATCTCAGAACCTCCAGGTAATGTTTACAGATCCGGGCTTATTGAATCTTCAACACCTTGATGAAATTAGCTTCCGATTTACGTCTTGATTTAAAAGGGCTGTTCCGCCGTATTTAATTAATCCGGACTGCTTTCAATCGCTCTACATTTCAATATAAAACACGCTGAATGCTTACAGTTGATCAGCATTATTTCACATTCACAAATGATAAGGTAAACCAGAGTTTGTGGTTTATGAAACCTTTGTTGTATCTGTGAAACCTTCTTTTACACAGATTATCAATGGGATAAAACCACATTTGAACCTGGAGAGGATTATCACATACTAATATAGAAACCACTGTTTGTCCAGTTTGTGTAAAAACGGACTCTAAAACCCTTTTAGTTACGAAACGATCGTAGAATAGTGTTTATTCAAATCAAAGTTTATTGATGGAGCGCGTTAAAAACAGCTGAAGCTAACTAAATTATTAAAGATGTCAACAAAGCCACATAGACTGTTTAGACCTAGGTGGAAATACTTTTTTTACTGATGACTGATTGGATCTTTAGTATTTCTGGTCTTATAGACATGTTTATCCAGTATGTCTTTTAGAATAGAGGGCAAACTGGTTCCAGGTCAGCACTTCCACCTTGATAGCCCCCTTAAAAACAAGATGGTATATTTTTAGGTAGTGAAAGAAATTGGCGTGTTAAATGGGTGACATTGGATGACTATTTGGTTTATCGTAAAACCAAGATCAATCCCTGTTTAACACAGAACGATCCTGCTGTATAAATGACAAAAAGGGGACAAATATTACTACGTCATACAGATTCTGTCATCCACTGGTGGAAGAAAAAGTAAATGCGCAGTTTAAATAGATTTCGGCCCTGTCTACACGGAGATGAAACCAGGCGTACCAGCAAAGATGTGTCTCATCGTTTCAGGACACCGTAAACGATCGTGTTTCCCAGAGTGGAGAAATGTCACAACGCCGGCCCAGTTGTCTCAGTGATTATGAGCTGTCTGGCATTTATTCTGGATCCTAGAATACGTTTTACTGTCCCTCCTCTGTCACCAGCAGCTAAAAATGGATCCGGAGAAGCACAGACACCGTCTGCTTTAGAATAAAGCTCTCATTTGAAGCTAGAGTTGTCGTGTTTGCAACCGGGTTGACTGCTCATGCTCAGTGTGGTTTTTTTTGTTTCTCTGGCAGTGTCACAGCGTCACCAGTGGATCCAGCATATATATATATACTGCAGCATTTGAACAAGTTTGTGTGAATCCCTGTGGACAAAGGTTTGATTTATTGTGCTTTTTTACAGACCTTGTCTCCGTGTAGAGGAGGCCGTAATTCTTTTTGGCAGCTGCAAACAGCGGATCTGCACAGTATTCCAATACCTGTTTACAGGTTTTATCAAATTTTAAGAAAGACTATGAAAAAAGAATTTTCTCGAAAATAAATAAGGAATTTTATTCTCAGTGAGATTTATCTATTTAAGTAAAGGTCAGATAAAAAATAACCAAGGAGCCAGCAACCTTCTCAATTCTAACATCTCCTTCAATCCCAACTGCTACAAAATAAAATTTGTCTAGAGCCAGAAAAAAAAGGCAAGGAGGGTTTATCAATATAGCCCAAGTCATTCACATAATGAAATCATAAAACCAGAAACATTATGTTGCAGTGACAAAATAAAGTGAAGTAAAGAAATGTTGGAATACAGTTAAGTTAGAGATGTGTCAGTTATTAGCCCCCCCCCCAAAAAAAAACAACCCAATATATATATAAAATTAATTAATTAAATGTTTTATTTTGAACATTAAGTAAATAAAATGTATTTCTATTTTATGACTTTAAAATAAAATGAATCCTCTAACTTTTAGGAGATAAAACTATTTTGTAGAATGAGGCCAGCTGAGTGAGCCTTTTTCATTAATGTGGAAAACTTAGAAAGAGAGGTACACCACTAAAAAATATAAAGGTCATATTTTGAATGAAAAAAACCTAAAATTACTTTTAAAAGCCTTGTGCAATCGATGTGCTTCTGTTGTAGATGTTCTATGGAGATATTGCATAAAAACAAATGGAAAACACCTATAACCACCGTTTCTTACTGTCTTCGGTTGCAGACCCCCGAAATACCCAGACATACAAAAAATGATGTTATCTTTGCAACAGCTCCCCCTGCTGGCTGGGCATCAAGACAGATGATGTTCCTCCTGATATCTGAAGGGAGATGGGCAACTGCTCACCAATGTCTGAAGGACAAGAGGCAATGGTTTTGATGTATTTAAATAGGATTTTTTTATTTTTACCACTACAGCCTTCTTCTAAGGATGTGTTGGGGAAATTCGTTTTCAGGGAGCTCTTCACCTACAAACTCCAGCCTACATCTCGGATCTGTTACATCCATACACCCCCACCAGAGCTCTGAGGTCCTGTGAGCAAGACTTTCTGTCTGTTCCCCATACCAGATTAAATACCAAAGGAGACCGAGCTTTTTCCTCTGTGGCGCCAAGACTCTGGAACTTTCTTGTTTCTTTTAAAGGACAGCCTAAAACACATCTTTTAAGATCTGCTTTCGTTTAACCTTGTATTGTATATTTTTATACTGTTTGTCAAAGCACTTTGTGATGTTTATCTTAAAAAGTGCTATATAAATAAAGTTTTACTTACTTACTAATGTAATGTAATGTACCAGTGATCGGTGGCGGGGTCTAGTTGAGGGAGGCGTGAGCGCGCACTCATCCAGGATAGCTTACACCTGGCTTGATGAATCCGTGTCTGCTCATCCTGGCTTGGTCTTTGTGCAACCAATTAAGCCTGGATGCTCTTGTTTTGGATTCAATGAGCTCGGCTCAGTCACTTATCCTGGATGTCTTTATCCTACGTTTGTGCAATAGGCGCCGTGTGTCTTTCTGTATTGTCTAGATTGGTTTACCTTTCCCCTGTTCATTAAGTCGGTTTTATTTTCCTCTTATGGTAGTCCTCCGGTTTCATTGTAGTCACCTGTAATCTTTAGTTTTGACTTTCACCTGTGCTGCCAAACCACCCCCATGTATACCACCTGATCTGCGTCCTACATAAATTCATTGTTTGCCAGGATGCGGTGCCGGATTCTCTGTGTTCATTTCCCGTGTTAACTGCTTGTTCCTGACAGGGGTGGAGTACTCGAGTCCTGGACTCGGACTTCTAGTCTTGACTTTAGTCACTTTTCAGGGACTTGTGACTTGACTTGAGCAGCAGACCAATGACTTGCTCTTGGACTGTGACAATGACTTGACTTGGACTGGATTCTTTTTGGGACTTGGACTTGGCCAGTAGCGACTTGATCTTGACACGACTTTACCACTTCACTGTTTTATGAGTTGAGTTTGGTTTGATTAAAATCATTCACTTTGATTCGTCAGGATCAGCGGATGGTTGTGTTTTAACAGATTTAAAGTGTACCGATTTTCAATTACAAAGCCTCGAAAGAGCCCTGTATTGTTATTTTCCAAAGGGTTTCTATCTACGAGGAAGGAAACTTCCTCCTTTTAGCTTCATGTTAGCGTAAGAGTTTTTTAACATGAATGTATTAAATAATTTGTAAATCTGTAAATGTTAAATATTTCAGATACCATGTTATCCCCCCCCCTTGTTGATTAATGACATGATCCATGAGATTTGACAAAATAGCTTTGATTCCACTTTTGATCAATAATTAGGTAATGTCTCATTTCACAAAGGGAGGCACTGATAAAAACTATTGACATTTCAATTAAAAATTTCATTTTATCCCCCATGTTCTCCTTTTTTACATTAACCATCTTATGCAATGTACTGTAATTTTCAGTTATTGAGCGCACCTGAATTTAAACCGCACCAGCGAAATTTTAAAATAAATTTATTTTTCTTTTTAAAAGAAAATTAAAAAGCTGCAGGTTTTCATGTTTTAACAAGACATTTACACAGAAAGACTGTACACAGAAGATTTTTTTAGTCTTAATTTAAGACCTGCTTTTTTTTTCAAACTCTTCCTGAAAATCGGCAGTACAGCACAAACATGGCATCAACACAACAGTGCTGTAATCTGTCTGGTTAATAAAATATAAAACACTGCACCAACACAACAGTAACATGCCTGGTTGGAAAATAAAACGGCCTACTTTAGCCTACCAGAAAAGTCACTGGTCTTCACCTTCATCTTCCTCTTCATAACTAAAGCCACTGAAGTTGTCTTCTTCGGTATCTGAATTGAACGGCCTCAGAAGCATAAACCTAAAGCCCGCCGCACACGAGAGCAATCTGCTGAGCAAAAATTCATTCCAGGCCGTTTGCTCAGCAGATAGCTCGCTGTGTGCGGCTAATTTCCTGTGAGTTTTGAGGCCCGAAATAATTGACACCATCATTGTTTTATTGTAAATTGTTTGTGGTTCTTCAGTTTAGTTGTTAAGTTGAAGGCCATAGAATTTTGTTTTTGAATTAGGTTTGGGTTTCTTTTGGCATGTTTCTTACTCATGTTAAGTTTCCCCATTTTTATTTTTCACTAGTTTCTGGGTTTAGCATCCATAATTTCCCTTTTGATACCGTTGATAACATGTTCTCTTATACCTTAGGCAGGCTTGATTTACCTTGGAACCCAGATTCACACATCAATTCATCATGTTCCCCAGATCATACAGACATTTAACATGAAAAAACACATTGATTTGACAACAAGGAAGCAGAGTCAGCAGTTTCCAGTCAGTCACTGTCAAGCCAATCATCATTTTATTTCTCTCAGATCCACCATCATTATTTATCCTTCTAGACCAAAATCATCCAATTTACTTTCTCTTCAGGAATTTCCAAAATTGCTGATTAAAATGTATTTTTCTCTCTAACGCTACACCAGGAATCAAAAACACACAAACTGGCCGGTTTTTTGAAGGTCACTCACTCTAATAAGCCAAACCAAACTATCTATATTTACTCGTGTTTACTCTTGCTAATATAAACTTAGTTCCCAAAACTAAACCCTTAGCATCGTCAATGGTTCCGAATAGGGAAGTGTATTGGTAAAAATCTGGCGATACGATATGTATGGCGATACATGGCAGATGATTCGATATTTTGCAATACTGTGGGTAAGACTATGGTGATTTTTAAAATTCTATTTAACTGTATAAAATCTGTCGCAGCGTTCTAAACACTCCAACCTGTTTCATAGTTTAACACATCCAGTTTTATTACTAGATCTAGTTGATCCACTGGAACGAAGAAGGTGAAAACAGTCATACTTTTAATCTTACTACAAAAATGACTGTCATCATTAATGGTTCCATTCAGATCTTGAAATAAACAAAAACGATATCTTGCTTAAATCGGTGTATCGATATTTGCTTACATCCCTAGCTCCGAAAAACCGTCTAACAACATTTCCCCTATTGTTTCCTCCTAAGTGTTTATATGTAACTGAGCAGAATCCTAAAATGTGTCAGTGGCAAGCCATTCTTCTTTGCAAATGAGTGGTGCAATGTGTTTTTTTTTTTCATCTGTCGCCCAATTCTCTCTCTCTCTGATGATATATTCAGACTAATAGGCCAGTTGGCCCCTGCAGAGAGAAAGGGCCAAGTTGACCAGAACAGGAGTCCTAGGGGAACTTCTTCTTTCCTAAGGCCGCTTAAGGCCTCTCTTATTCAGCCTGCTCTACAGTCTTTAGAATTATGGAGAATTAAACAGCAGATTAAATAATCCTATATGTTCGAGCTGTCAATTTCCACCCTTATCGGCTGTTTTTCCCCCCGTTGCTGGTTGACGCTAAAACTTCCACCGTTTGAAACCCAATAATAAAGAAACACAAAACCAAACAAAAGCCATGTTGTTTTCCCTCTACATGTTTTCTATTTGGTAATTTTCTGTCTACATAACATATTCCAAAAATGCGTTTACTATCATGTAACTAATCAATTAATTTACATGACCTCGAAATATTTCCCTAACACAAGTAAACTTAGATAAAGGCTCCCATTCTGATTAAGGTATTAGCTCGATTATTATGGAGGACTACGGGGGTCATTGGAAAAGCAATACAGCATTTTGACGATGAGTGCTTAATTGTGAATTAAAAATATGGATTGATAGATATAATTTCAAATTCAACAATTAATCCATACAAAAAAAAAAAACAAATTTGAAAAGCATTTTGTAATAACACATTTTAAATTGAAATGCTAAAGAGGAATTGCAAATTGTATTTATCATTTGATTATTAAATACTGTGATTTGAAAACGTTTTTCAAATCCTATTTCAAAATGGAGAATTGAATAACACAATTAATAAATGAGATTGTAAATATCTTTCCTTTTTCATGCATTTGAAAAAGTTATTCCCTTTTCTACATCCGTTTTCTCTTTCCGGCTCTCATTTTCAAATCCTTTTTGCAATTGCATTTCCTAAATGGTTTACCCTCTCCTTTTAGCATTAGAGTGACCCTCCTGGTCCCTGAGCACACTGAAAACCAAGTTCAACCAATCACAGCTGCTCCTCCAACGTAACCAGCTCTCTCATTGGTTAGACAGCCATATTTGGGTGGACCTTGCCGAGCTGCACAGCTCCTGTCTAACCAATGAGAGAGCTGGTTACATTCGAGGAGCAGCTGTGATTGGTTGAACTTGGTTTTCAGTGTGCTCAGGGACCAGGAGGGTCACTCGAACGCTAAAAGGAGAGGGTAAACCATTTAGGAAATGCAATTGCAAAAAGGATTTGAAAATGAGAGCCGGAAAGAGAAAACGGATGTAGAAAAGGGAATAACTTTTTTAAATGTATGAAAAGGAAAGATATTTACAATCTCATTTATTAATTGTGTGATTTAATTCTCCATTTTGAAATAGGATTTAAAAACGTTTTCAAATCACAGTATTTAATAATCAAATAATAAATACAATTTGCAATTCCTCTTTAGTATTTCAATATAAAATGTGTAATTACAAAATGCTTTTCAAATTTGTCTTTTTTAGTATGGATTAATTGTTGAATTTGAAATTATATTTAGCAATCTATATTTTTAATTCACAATTAAGCACTCATCGTCAAAATCCTGTATTGCTTTTCCTATGACCCCCGTAGTCCTCCATAGATTATTGCCATAGCTCGATTTAGATGTGCATGTAAACGGACTGACTGTTGCAGTAATCAATCCGACTGCAGATAAACGCATGGATGAGTTTTTCTAGGTCCTGTTGTGACATCAGTCCTTAAATCCTAGAAATGTTCTTCAGGTGATAGAAGGCTGACCTTGTTATTGCCTTTAAGTGACCCTGGAGGTTCAGGTCTGAGTCCATTACTACACCTAGATTTCAGACCGAGTTTCTAGCTGTAACAGCTGAAGCTGTCTGCTGACTCTTGATTGTTTCTCTTTAGGCCAAAAAACAATGAATTCAGTTTTGTCTATTATTATAGATGTTATTACTAGTGGCCTTTATTTGACAGTGGACTGACAAAAAACGGGAGAGAGAAGGGAAGATGACATGTGGCACAGGTTCTAAGGTCGGGAATTCAACCCCTGACAACCGCGTCGAAGGCCACGGCGTCTGCAAATAGGGCTCCTGCTCTTCCCACTATGCCACACAACACCCCATGATCACTTGTTTTGACCACAGTCTGCTGCTGCTGCTGCCACGGCTGAGGAGGCTTTTCTCCGTAGTGCTGGCTAAGTTGTTTTGTCAAAGAGCAGCGTTGTTACTTGTAGATGTTTTCCCAGATTTGCAGGAGGGGATTTATTCTTTGGCTTTACACCGAGTGAGTTACAGGGAGGACTGTTTGTCATGTTGGTGTCTAGCTGTCTTTCTGTTTTCATTTTTAAAATTCTCATTAAGGTTGTCTCATTCCTATTGCCAGCATTTACCTTCATGTTTACTTAAAGTCGACAAATCTTCATTTTCATCACTGCTATTTTTTGGAGAAGTCTGTTTTTAGTTCTATGTGGAAAGAGACGGTATCCTGCACTACTTTAGCTTTAAAATCAGAAAATAATCAGTTCTAACATTCAGAGTTTAACTAAATATTTAGCTCCAAACTAAACATGTAGTTTGAAACTGTGACATTTATAAATGAACGTATGACATGGATGCAAATAAGACTTTGAAAAAATGAATGCCCATTTTCTTTTCTTTTAGGACAGGCTAAATAACCCAAATTATTGGTGTTAATTTTTGACTGTGTAACTTTACAAATGGCACCCCATAAAGAACCACCTGTTAACTAGCAGTCTAAGAAAGAAGTGCTTTGTTGGGAATATGTAAAATATTACTGTAGGATGGAAAGTTAGTATTTAGGGCTTTATATGTTAAGAAGAATTTTTAAATACAATTTCTCATTTAACAAAGAACTAATCAATTCAATTTCAGTTGAGTTTATTTATATAGCGCCGCTTCACAACAGATGTAATCTCAAGAGACTTTACAAGAAAAGACATTTCAATACAATCATACAAACATTCTAATTTCTTTAAAGTTTTAGTTAGTTTCCTATTTAAGGAATCCCAGCAGATTGCATTGAGTCATTGACTTGAGGTTGGGTCCCGTTGATGCAGACTTCCAACTACAGCAATCCCTCAGTGAGCAAGCATGTAGCGCCAGTGGAGAGAAAAAAACTTGCCTTTAACAAGAAGAAACCTCCAGCAGAACCAGAACCTGGCTCAGTATGTTCGGCCATCTGCCACGAACGTCAAATCAAGAAACCTAGCCTTGCCAGAATCTGATACTTCAGCCTTGTACTCTGAGCTGAGAGTCCAGACAGACCGGTGGATTGGGTGCATTGCTTCCCGCTACAGGTTATTAATAAAAAACTTAACACCATTTCCTCTGTTGTGATCACAACTTCCCTACTTTAGGTTATTGGTGGATCAATTTTAATGGCACGTTCACACCGGTCAGTGCGTCCAGGCAGCAGGGCAGCTAGATTACATGCATGGTAATCTATGGTATCTACGCATCTAGTGGGCGCCAAGCTGCCCCGCAGCAAGTCGCGCGCATCGGCGCAGCTGGCATCAGCGCATCCACGCGGCTGCTGCCCGGATGCGCTGACAGACCGTCGGAGCAGCAGCTGTGTGAAGTTGGGAAAACTGAACTTTCGGGCAGCAAACGCGGGGCGTCAACCAATCAGAGCGACTCTTTGTACTGACGTAGTTACTCCTTTCGTGGGTGGATCGGCAAGTTTTTCATTCAAGATGGAGGATCAACTAACTGTCGCTGAGTGTAATGTTCGTGAATTGCATGACCCGTCTTCGTCTTTTTACAAAGACAGGAAGAGATCGGATCTTATTTGGAGGAAGATATTGGAGGATATTGGAGTGCCAGGTAAGCAGTTAAATATTTTTCTTTTAACTTTCTTATGTGTTTAGACGACGTTGTCTGGCTTGTGTGGCTTCATTAATTAAATCAACCCAAGCTACTCGACATGATCCGCCATGTTGTAAACTACTAGCAACAGACAAATCCATGCTGCACGCTGACGTAATGACGTGATGCGCGGATGCCCCGACGCAGACTACAAAGTGTGCAAGCAGCTGGGTTTTAATTTTAAAGCGTCGACTTTCGTCCGTTTGAGCAATTTGACGCCTGGACGCACGGACTGGTGTGAACGTGCCATAACACCAACTTCAGCACTTAACTTGGATTTAGGCCAGTAGGGGGTGCTTATAGTTGGCTTGTTATATGATCCTGTTTAGATTTTGGAGCAGTGTTATGTGTTTAAGTTTGGTTGTGTCTTCTGTAATTCTGGCTCTATATTTTGGTATCAGAAATCATAAGATTTTCTACTTTTCTTTATCTTTCCTTCAGACCTTCCACAACCTCATGTCTGTTACTACTTCGGAGGCATTTCAAGATCATCTTCTCATAACTGAAGAGAGGAACTCGGTTGTCCTCAAGACATCAAACACTATAAACATAAAAGAGGAACAAAAACACCACCAGATGAGTGACACAAAAGAGGAACAAGAACCTCAACCAATCAAAGAAGAACAGGTTGAACTGTGGATCTTTCAGGATGAAGGACAGCTTTCAGTGAAGCAGGAGAAAAACAGCCCTCTGACTCCTGCTGATGAGGAAATATTCCACAATGAACCACCAGAACTGCAGCAGATGGAGACAAAGGAGGAACCAGAATCCGTTCAGATTAAACAGGAACAAGAAGAATTACAATATGTGACGATTAAAGAGGAACTGGAGGATTTCTGGAGTATTCAGGATGAAGATAAGCTTGTAGTAAAGCAGGAGACCGAAACTTTTATGGAGACTCCTACTTATGAACAAACGGGCAACGGTGAACCAGACCCAAACAAGAACCAGCTCCTCTCTGCAAACCGCCCTGGTAATCAGAACCAAGATCAGCAAGGAAGCAACCAGGAAGACTCAGGAACAAGTAGAGATGAAGATCTGAAGCCAGAGAGGAGACCTGAGGACATCAGAAATCGCAGGGAGAATGTGGACAATTCAGCACTAGAAACACATAAAACAGATTTGCCCTGCTGTAAACTGTGTGGCAAATGTTTAACAACCCGTCAGCACTTGAGTTTGCACATGAGAATCCACACAGGGGAAAAGCCGTATCCTTGTAAAAGGTGTAGTAAATCTTTTAGGAATAGTAGTAATTTGATTCGGCATGAAAGAACTCACTCGGGAGAGAAGCCGTTTTCCTGTGAAGTATGTGGTAAGTCCTTCAGACATGGTGGACATTTGACTATTCACAAGAGAACACACACAGGGGAAAAGCCATATCACTGTAAACTATGTGATAAATCCTTCAGTGACTGGACTAGTATGGCCAGACATGTGAGAACTCACACCGACGAGAAGCCATACTCTTGTGAAATCTGTGCAAAATCTTTCAAAGAACGAAATGAGCTATCACGTCACCTTAAAACGCACACAGGTGAGAAGCCTTTCTCCTGTCTGACATGTGGAAAATGTTTCATCCGGAAGTCCGCTTTAACGATGCACACGAGGACTCACACAGGTGAAAAGCCATATCCTTGTAAACTGTGCAACAAATCTTTTAGAGACCACAGCAATTTAACTCGTCACATAAGAACTCACATGGGTAAAAAGCAGTATTCTTGTGATGTGTGTGACAAATCTTTTAGAGACCGTGGTAATTTGGTACGTCACATAGGAACCCACATGGACGACCGGCATCCTTGTGAGTTTTGTAGTAAAACTTTCAGACAGAACAGCGATTTGGTTCGTCACCTCAGAACTCACACTGGTGAGAAACCTTTCTCATGTCTGACTTGTGGAAAAGGTTTCCCAAGGCGATCTGCCTTGAATGTTCACATGAGAGCTCATACAGGTGAGAAACCATATGCTTGTGACTTGTGCCATAAATCTTTTAGAGACAATAGCAACTTGACTCGTCACCTCAGAACCCACACAGGTGAGAAACCATATTCTTGTAAACTCTGTGGTAAATCCTTTCAGCACTCTTATTATTTGACCAATCACATGAGCACTCACACAGGTGAGAAGCCATATCCTTGTGAATTGTGTGATAAATATTTCATGCAACGTAGCGATTTGGCTCGTCACCTCAGAACTCACACAGGTGAGAAGCCTTATTCTTGTGAATTCTGTGCCAAATCTTTTAGACAGAGCAGCATTCTGGCTCGTCACTTGAGAACTCACACCGGTGAGAAACCTCACTCATGTTGAGTTGTGGAAACGTTTTCAGCACTCAAACTGAATTTTGACGAGTGTAAACCTCTGATTAAATTTATAATTTAGGGAAGCGTTGAAACTTATACACTTGAAATCACTTATTGAAAGCGTTGCTGCAAAACTGCTCATTAACACAATATGTTCCCATGTAATCCCAAATAATTAATGTCTTATGTATTATATGTGTTCTTGCTTTACTGCTGTTTTTCATGTTTTTTTGTGTATCGTGTGTTGTGTGTATTTCATGTTAAATTGTTGCTTTTGATTTCCAATTGTTATATTCTATGCTTTTCTTTATCACCAAATCATTAAAGCACCTTTAATTACCCTAATGTTAAGTGTGCTATACAAATAAAATTGCCTTGCCATATTAACATTGTTATTAAATTCTGGCTCATTAACAAATTCAACTTCAATGAGATGTTTCCTCTTTATGACAAAATGTTCAATATTCAGGCTCTTGTATTGTTTAATTTTATTTAATTGTAAAATTTGTATTTCTTGTGGTACATTCTTTTGACTGTGTTCTATTTAGGGTTAATGTTAAATATAGGCACTAAAGTCACAAAATTGTGACAAGCAATATTGCTGAATTTAAAGGAGTCATAACCTATTACCACCGTGGTTTCCCATGCTTTCAGACCATTCAAATGAAATTCGAGGGGGGGAAAAGGCGCTTTTCTGACCCTTTTTTCTAAAGGCAAAATTGTCTTACGAGGTTACGTGGGATATTTTGGCTGTACTGGATGGTCAATACAATAATGCAAATGAGGGGCGCGTTGATTGGTAGCAGGAGTGAGGGGGGTTGACACCATAGGCTCCGCTTCAGCATCTCACTCAAAAATAACAACATGGCTCAAGTTTTGACTGAACCCGACCTGGCCGCGACCTACGGAATTCAACCTTATAAGTACGAGCCAGACTCCTAACATGAGCTGGATGCAAAGATGTAGCGTCGATGGAAGGACGTCTACAGCAAGATGGTAAATGGTAAAGACAATAGTTTTGACTGAGAAACACCTTAACTTCAATAACGAGCTAACACACATTAGTTTCTCCCAATAGGTTTGCCTTTATTTGACGTAGATTACATTAACAAAGATGAACTCGACTTTTTATCAGCTTGGAGTGGAGTTATTGAGTTAAACGTTCCCTATCATGTAGTGTTTTTGCGTTGTCAAACAAACCAAAATAGAATTCATTGTTTTGACCGATGCCTTCAGGTGAACCATGCAGGAAAAACATAATGAGACACAAGCAATCGGCTCGACGATTCATTAACTCTCTGACCAATCGCAGACAAGCAGCATTGGTCTACGATATCCTTATATGGTATATCCTGCTAATTTGACATCAAGACGGGGGAGAAATTAAGATCACGTATATGAGTGCGCTTGCACGTGGGGTGCACATGGGCTGGTTGAAGAAGCTAAAGGTAAACAAAGGCTCCACTTGTAAATATCTGCTTCCTGGCCAGTGTAAAAATAATTAGGAAACCATAATATACATGTTTTCACGTGGAAAAGTGACATTTTCAGGTGATGACTCATTTACAATGCTTTAAATATGGTCCCTCGTGTAGTTACTACTTTACACCAGGAGATGGCAGACATCTGTAACTTCAATCGGAGCAACGTTTGTGGGTGTGTTACTATGGAAAGTTTTTGAGTATTTAGAGTTTGAAACTCGCCCCCTGGTGGAGAAGTCTAGTGAGTATTGGTTGCAGTGGGAGCATAGAGAGGGTGAGTTTTAGAGAGAGAAAACTTACAATGCCGAGAAGTCTGTTCAACACTGACACTTTGTCAAGTAATAGCTGATTCCAATTCTGAGGAAGAATATTCACCCTTTGATCAAGATCTCCAGTCGTCCAGCGAGAAAGGAAAATTGCTGCTTCAGTGCGAAATGACAGCGAGTCCGTTCACTATGATAATCCACGAGCAGGAGGAGCGGGAGGAAGAGACGCACTGGCTGTAGCAGCGGTGGTCAAAACACTGCTAATGGTGACAGAGGTAGCAGGAATGTAAATGTGAAGACAGGGATATATAAAATTCTGAGCCCATTGATTTCCTGTCTGTTTTTTTTAGATAGTGAATTGTGGAGCCTGCAACAAACAGATGTGCCGACGAGTTTTTAAAGGGGAAGGTACTAAAATCAAATTATTTCTAGAAACTGATTTGAGGTAATCTTTTGATTCCTCCACTTTGTAAATAACAAGCATGTTGAGAGGGCTCAGCCAGGTCATGATTTAAAGTGCGTCCCATAATCAATATGATTATTCCCCTTTTTCAGCTATCTATGGTCCACAGAAGTAACCTTCCTTTGATGAAGTGACCATTGCATTCAGGGGAAGGTCAACCCTGAAGCTGTACAACCCCCAAAAACCTGACAAATATGGCTATAAAGCATTTGTTTTGAGTGAGCTAGGCTCAGGTTATGTTTTATAGTGGTCCATCCACACTGGACAAAATGCAGATGTCAATGAAAATATAGGTGTCACACATCTATTGTTTGTCAGCTGCTGGCCCCATACACATGGAAAAGGCACAAGGTATATATCGACAGCTACTACACATCCCCAGCCATAGCTAGTGAGTTAGCAGCTAACGACCGTGAACTGCAACAGGAGAGGGATGCCAAGTGGCCTGAAACCAGCCCAGTTGCCACTGAGAAAGGGAGCTGACCCAGTGTTCATGTGCCATGATAAACTGCTGGTAAGTGCGTGGCATGACACGAAGCGTCTCACTCTGCTGTCTAACATTTACTGCAACACGTGCACCAAGAAACTGCACACAGGAAAATGTCACTGGGTTTCGTGAAATTGAGAAACCAGTGTGCTTTGACAGTTACAACACATTTATGGGAGGAATAGATAGAGCTGATCAACGAATGAAAACGTCCCTCTTTCCACACCAAGAAAATGGTATAACCGCATTTCTAATACTGTTCTTAGCATTTGTGTAGTCAATGCCCACATTTCTTACGCCAGGTGTAGTCTTGGTCCACACAAACCACTGAAGCTCTTCATTCAGGACTTAGTAACATCTTTGTTTGCTGGCTACTACAAGAAGAAAAGCAAAAGAGGAGGACCTTTCAATACAACAGGGAGAAGTGCCGCTGAGGCTCACTGAAAGACACAGGCTCTGTAATGCGGACGATCGATCTGTGTGTTAAGACCGTACCCGCCAGACACAGTTCAGGTGCAGTCAGTGTGGAGTGTGTATGTGTGCTGTCCCTTGCAATGAAATATATCACACACGGAAGCACTACAAGCAATGTCTTCTTGATTGATAAACATTTGTAAATATAAAAAAATACAAATATTTTTTTTAAATACCTTAAAAATGTAAAAAATGATGACATGCGAATTAGAAGAGTGAATTTGCTCCCATCACAAACTTTGGGTCATAATCAAGATTTTTCTCATTTACAGTATTCCTTTATCTCTAACCATATTAAAGCCACAATCTTATGAATTAGTGATGGTTAATATTTGATTAAAATATGAATAGTAAATTTTTTATTGAAAAAACAGTGGCACCTCACTTTTTTTTTTAAAATGATTGTAGCTTGAATATGGTTAGAGTTAAAGCCATACTGTAAATGAGAAAATTGTTCATTATGACCCAAAGTTTTTGATTTGGAGTAAATTCACTCTTCTAATTTGCATATTATGAGGTCATCAGGTGGCGGCTATATCATCATCCTTATTTACAGCGGGACCGCGTCTGCTGCAATGCTTGTGGTTTTTTACATTCTTGCTCTCTCTGTCACCATTAGCAGCATTTTGACCACCCCTACTACCGCCACCAAGTCCCTTCCTCCCACCCCAGGCATGGTGCAGCAAATCATTGAAACCAGTATGTGCTGCTTGTGGACTGTCATGGTGCACGGACTACCTGCTGCTACACACAGACGCAGTGTCACTTTCTTTCTCGCTGGACAACATCTTGATCAGAGGAAGAATATTCCTCTTCAGAATTTGAGTCAGCTATTACTTGACAAAGTTCTTCATCAGCAGTCAACAGACCCCCCCGTGATTTGAAGTTTTATCTCTCTAAAACTCGCTCTCGATGCCCTGACCGCAATTTTCCATGGTAACACACCCACAAATGTTGCTCAGATTGAATTTACAGATGTCCGCCATCTGCAGGTGTAAAGTTGTAACTACATGAGGGACCATATTTGCAGCTGTGGCTTATTAAATTCAGCAATGTTGCATGTCACAATTTTGCGAGTTTTGTGCTTAAAGAGTTGGACCTATTTAAGTTATGCTTCTGAGTTCTATGTGTTATAAGTGATATGGGCTTCTCCGCTGTGCCAGAGCTGATGTCTGCAACTGCAAGGTTTAGATCAACAGAAGTCCTTTCTCACAGCAGCCTGTTGAGAAGCTAGTTTTCACAGTTCATTTGGTAAATATTATTGTACTTTCTCCATCCTTGGGTATAGAAAAGATATGTTTAGAACTGTGTTAGTCAGAACGGACACTCTTTGGTCTGCTCTTGTCCAAGACTCTTAATAAATCTGACTGGATGCTGGATCATTTTTTTCCACAACATGCATACATCTGTTATCTGTTATCTCTTTACATTTGATTTAGACCTCTTACGTCTTTTGACTAGGATTACCTTGTTATTCATATTTGAGATAAAAACAGATGGGGGTATGGATAGATTACTGAGAATGATTAAGAGTCAATCTCCCAGTCAGCAAGAACTAAAACCAGGTGACTCTACAGAGCAGCAACCTAAAACAGCAGGTGTTGTAAGACCTTTAACAGATCTACTCAGCGATGGAAGATCATAGAAAAAATATTAATGCCCAGACAGGCCATGTAGAAGCAAAAAAAACAAACCCTAGGGATGTGTTTGATTATCATTTTGTTGGGGTTTTTTTTAGATAAAAGCATTTTTACTTAGGTTTTGAAAAATGTTTTATAAACAAATCCATGTTAAGACATTAACATATGAGTCTAAGTATCTAAGACTTTGTTTTTATTAAAGGAGGCCTGCATAAAACGAGTTTGATCTTTTGAGTTTTTACTTTTTTATTCCTGTTTTCTGTCTGGAAACTTCAAAATTTACTGTAAAGATAGAGAATAAATATTTCCTAAATTCAGGGCTCTTAATTTACGTAGTGTTCCATTCAACTGGGGTGATCGTGGCTCAGGAGGTAGGATCTCGTCTTGCCTAGCTCTGTCCGTCTTGGTTGTTGAGTCCTTGGGCAAGACACTTCAACTGCCCCAGTGTTCAGCAGTCTCGCTTCTGTCAGTGTGCCCCAGGGCAGCGGTGGCTACAATGTAGCTCACCAGTGCATGAACAAGGGAATGGCTTTGGGGTGCTCAGACTAGATAAAGCGCTAAACAAGTACAGCCATTTACCATTAAAATTATTATCTTTCTATGCTTATTTTTAGCCCCTGATTTCCAAATTGTGCACTAGTCACAGGTAGCTTGGTGTGATGACGAGCTTTGATAAATCACTGCATTCTAACGATTCAGGATAAGAGAGGGATGCAGAGGACGATGTCCACAAATACATTCCTATTCCTAACCAATCAGCTCGCTCGTTCTTGTTTTGTAACTGACCATGGCTCGTCAGCACAAGGGTGAGGGTCCTTCAGGAGCCACAGTGGCTTGATACGGTGGGATTTACATTTTTACTTAAAACTATAATTAAAGCACATAAGTTAAGTCTGTATTTTTAATGGTAAAAAAATGGAGGATGGAATCCCATCACCCCTATGATGAGTACCACCAATGGAGCGTACCCTCGCCCAGACGCGGGTCACCGAGCCAGGCCTGGAGGTGGGGCACATTGGCGAGCGCCTGGTGGCCAGGCCTTTACCTATGGGGGCCAGTCGGGCTCAGACCGAAGAGGTAACATGGGCCCCCCTTCCCATGAGCTCACCATATGTGGGAGGGGCCATAGGGGTCGGGTGCAATGTAGGATGGGTGGTAGCCAAGGGCGGGGACCTTGTCCAGTCCGATGTCCAGTCGGACATCGTTGGACTCGCCTCGATGCACAGCTCTGGAACCCATCTCCTTGAGAGGGGTTGGACTCTCTTCCACTCTGGAGTTGCCTCCGCTGAGAGGCACAGAGCTGGGGTGGGCATACTTGTTGCCCCCCCATATAGGCGCCTGTACGTTGGGATTTACCCCAGTGAACGAGAGGGTAGTCTCCCTCCGCCTACGGGTGGGGGGACGGGTCCTGACTGTTGTTTGTGCTTACGTGCCAAAAGGCAGATCAGACTACCTTTTTGGAGTCCTTAGAGGGGGTGCTGGAGAGTGCTCCTCCTGGGGACTCCCTTGTTCTGTTGGGGGACTTCAACACTCATGTGGGCAATGACAGGGAGACCTGGAGGGGTGTGGTTGGACGGAATGGCCCCCTCGATCTGAACCCGAGCTGAGCTAGGACACCCTAGGCTGGTGGACACCGGTGGTAAGGGATGCTTTCAGGCTGAAGAAGGAGTGCTATCAGGTCTTTTTGGCCTGTGGGACCCCTGAAGCAGCGGATAGGTACCGGCAGGCCAAGTGGAGTGCGGCTCGGATGGTCGCAGAGGCAAAAACCCGGGCGTGGAAGGAGTTTGGAGAGGCCATGGAGAACGACTTCCGTGTTGCTTCAAAACGATTTTGGTTCACCATTCGACATCTCAGAAGGGGGAAGCGGTCTGCCACCAACACTGTTTACATTGGGGATGGTTTGCTGCTGACCTCGACACAGGACTCGGTGGATGGAATACTTCGAAGACCTCCTCAGTCCCACCAGCACGCCTTCCAATCTGGAAGCAGAGTCTGAGAACTTTGGGTCAGGCTCTCCAATCTCTGGTGCTGAGGTCACCAAGGTTGTTAAAAAGCTCTTCGGTGGCAAGACTCCGGGGGTGGACGAGATTCGCTGGGAGTTCCTCAAAGCTTTGGATGTTGTGGGGCTGTGTTGGTTAACGCGGCTTTGTAGAATTGCATGGACATCGGGGGCAGTTCCCTTGGATTGGCAGACCGGGGTGGTGGTCCCCCTGTTTAAAAAGGGGGACCTAAGAGTGTGTTTCAACTACAGGGGGATCACACTTCTGAGCCTCCCTGGTAAGGTCTATTCAGGGGTTCTGGAGAGGAGGGTCCGACGGATAGTCGAACCTCGGATCCTGGAGGAACAATGCGGTTTTCGTCCTGGCCGTGGAACACTGGACCAGCTCTGCACCCTCACCAGGGTCCTGGAGGGTGCATGGGAGTTTGCCCAACAGGTCTACATATTTTTTGTGGACTTGGAGAAGGCATTCGACCGTGTCCCTCGGGGAGTCCGGTGGGGGGGACTCTTGGAGTATGGGGTACCGGGCCCCTTGATACGGGCTGTTAGGTCCCTGTACGACCCGTGTCAGAGCTTGGTTCACATTGCCGGCAGTAAGTCAGGCTTTTTTCCGGTGAGAGTTGGACTCCGCCATGGTTGCCCTTTGTCACCGATCCTGTTCATAACTTTTATGGACGGGATTTCTAGGCACAGCCAAGGTGTTGAGGGGATCCGTTTTGGTGGCCTCAGGATTGGGTCTCTGCTCTTTGCAGATGACGTGGTCCTGTTGGCTTCATCGGAACGTGATCTACGGCTTTCGCTGGAGCAGTTCGCAGCCGAGTGTGAAGCGGCTGGGATGAGAATCAGCACCTCCAAATCCGAGCCATGGTCTTGAGCCGGAAAAGGGTGGGGTGCCTCCTCCGGGTCGGGGATGAGGTCCTTCCCCAAGTGGAGGAGTTTAATTATGTGGGGGTCTTTTTCACGAATGAGGGAAATATGGAGCGGGAGATCGATAGACGGATTGGTAGGGCATCTGCAGTTATGCGGGCGCTGTGCTGGTCTGTCGTGGTGAAGAGAAAGCTGAGCTGAAAGGCGAAGCTCTCGATTTACCGTTCGATCTACGTTCCTACCCTCATCTATGGTGACGAGATCTTGTTCACCAAATGGTCACCAAACAGGTGACCGAGAGAACAAGATCACGGATACAAGCGGCTGAAATGAGTTTCCTCCGCAGAGTGTCTGGGCTCTCCCTTAGAGATAGGGTGAGAAGCTCGGTCATCCGGAAGGGGCTCTGAGTAGAGCCGCTGCTCCTGCCTGGTGAGGTGTACCCGGGCACGTCCCACCGGGAGGAGGCCCAGGGGAAGGCCCAGGACACGCTGGAGGGACTATGTTTCTCGGCTGGCCTGGGAGCGCCGTGGGGTTTCTCCCGAGGAGCTGGAACAAGTGGCTGGGGAGAGGGAAGTCTGGGTCTCTTTGCTTAGGCTGCTGCCCCCACGACCCGACCCCGGATAAGCGGAAGATGATGGATGGGCGGACGGAAAGGATAGAAAACTCTGGAGGTTAATTTCACCAAATTTCAGGTCTCGATAAAAGGAAACTAGTTTGGAAAATTTGTACTAGAATTATTCTCTGTATTCCTGTCTAAATCTGTTCTACTATACCTCTGTGTGTTCTTGTGTCCTTTCTTCCTGCTTTAAGTCATTTACCTAATTGTATCTTCCCTTCCTTCCAGTTCTCCTTCCATCTCTCCATCCCTTTCCCTTCTTTTCTTGGTTTGAGTCACTTATGTTTATATATTTATCTTTTTTATATCTATTACATTTAACAGTGCATGATATCAATCAAACATGTACACTGCAGTAATCAGGATCTATTGTTGGATGTAAATCATGATTAAACTTAAATTTATTTGGGCTCTGAAATCAGCTTTTAATTTACAAAAAAGAACTTTTAAAACATATTTGTCTGTGTGGGTAAAAAAACAGGATTAAAAACTAAATAAAAGGCATCTACAGAAAAACTAATGTTTAATAGAGGCAGGATGTTAGAGGTGGTCTCTGTTTCTGGTGTAAGTCTCTGACTTCTGACAAAAGTAAACAACATAATGTTAGAAAATATACTTGTTAAGACTGAACCATGTCTTTAAAGCAATTGTTAAAAGCCTGAAGGAAATTCTGTAAGTGGAAGAGTAAGAAATGTGTAGCACAGAATTACATTACTAGAAGTCCAGCTGAAATAGGTGGAGTTTCACAGGTCAAATATTTTCACAGTTTGAACAATATTATGAATCCTAATTATTGTATTCCAGGGTGGTTTGTGGACCCTCCTTTATATACACTATATTTTTAAGGTATAGTAAATACACTGGATGTAATAGGCATTTGCCCTATTAATAGGGTGACCATACATCCTCTTTTGCCCGGACATGTGCTCCTTTTTGGTCATAAAATTATGTACGGGGGGATTTATTTAAATATCATATAATGTCCGTATTACCCCCATATTGCACCTGGTTTACCTCACTTTAAAAGCAGCCACTGCCCACAAAACAAATGAGGAGCTGCGCTGCATGCTTGTAATGTGCCACTAAAATGCCGAAAGTGTTGTTTCACAGACGAATTGTAGAATAAATCCCCAATGTTCAGTCATGGTCGTCAGAGCAGTTTTTACCGGGGCAGTGGGGCTCAGGTGAGCAGCACACCTGAGCTAACACAATCTGAGCTGCTACAGCAGGTTAGGATTCATTTCGCGACGACACAGATTAATTATTATCCGAAGCTCAAAGTTATCACCGACAATCATTTGACTCTGAGACGTCGCGTTAACAAACAGTTCGACTTTGGATCAATATTTCATCCCTTCCCCAGTAATGAATCTGGACATATTTAGTATCAGTGGATTGCTCAGGATGATAAATATGCTACCGTCATCGCTCTATCTGAAAAACTGAACGGAACAGATGTAGAAAACTGCAATCATAACATCAAGTGATCTTGGGTAAAAATAGATAAAACAAAAAGGAGAATATTCCAGTTTTAAAGCATAATGAATGATGGAAGCCAGAGTCTGATTATAATGATCTAGATTGGTGCATATGAGTCAGATTTAATATTTTAAAATAAACTATATTATCTTGAAAACTTGCCATAGTTTATAATGGTGATAATATAATAATGATTATTTACTTAATCTAATGCATCAACTAGAAAATAAAATTTTCAAGTCGTACCATCCATCCTGCATGTTATAAAATATAGAAGAAGTTCTCTGTCAGACAGCAGGTAAAACACTAAACATGACTCAGTGATTTACTGGAGAATAAATTCCTACTTACTTTTTAAAAACATATTTGCTGGAACACATTTCCAACAATCATTAATAATCATATTTTTCAGCAAATATGAATAAACATTCTTTACTATATTTGATTTATTATGCTGTTTTTTCAAAGCAATCCTTCAAATTCATGTGAGAGATGGAAATGAAATCCGACTGTATTTACCTCATCAATCTAATATTTGAGTATTTTCTAACCTGAATCCATATTAATTTATAGATTTGATTCGGGGGGGTAGTCACGCCCATGCTGGGGAGGGTGTCCTCTTTTTGGATTCTTAGAATATGGTCACCTTATCCATTAAGAGTAGACCATCCCTTGTTGACAGTCAGAAGGTTTAATCAACAACTAACATGGAACTTCAAAATGAAAGCACTTTGAAAGTGGGTGAAATGCCTTTTACATCCAGTTTATTTACTATACCTTAAAAATAAATATGTCAATTATTCCAAGGTGATTTGCGGACAGATTAAGAATGGACATCCCTAGTTGATACTCTGAAGGTTTCATCCACATCTGATGTGGAATTTAAAATTAAAGCACATTGAAAATTGGTGAAATGCCTTTTACATCAAGCGTATTTACAATAAAGTGCTCTAGTTTTAAAAAATCACATCAGATGTCGATGAAACCTTCAGAGTATCAATTAAGGATAGTCTATATTTTCTAAGGTATAGCAAATACACTGGATGTAATAGGCATTTCCCCCATTTTCAAATTGCTTTAGTTTTGAAATTCCACATCAGATATTGATGAACTTTCTGAGTGTCAACTAATGGTCTACTCCTAATCTGTTCTCAGCCCCCCTGGAATATTGGACATTAAAGTATAATAAATGGAATAGGCATTCCCCCATTTTCAAAGTGCTTTAATTTTGAAGTTCCACATGAGTTGTTGATGAAACTTTCTGAATGTAAGCTAGGGATGGTCTACTCTTAATCTGTCCACAAACCAGCCCGGAATAATAAACATATTTATTTTTAGGTTAATTTAAAGGCATTTTAAAGGCATATTTTGTAATTGCAGTTATAAATGGCGATACAACTATTAAATTAAAATTTTTAGATTCATCTTTATATTATTATTGTTTGAAAATTCCCTTTTTGATTGGATCAGTCAGAAAATACGTTTGAGAGACGAGCTTTAAAAAATAAATAAAATAAAATAAAAACCTTCCTCGAACGCATGCGCCATGTAAAATCGACTGTCGGGGCTGATGTTAGAGTCCTTCGCCAACTGGAGGCAGGCGGGAGTCCGGGTCAAGATGGCGTTCGGTCAGGACGTGTAGACGAGCTCGGATACAATAGCCCTTGATAAATGACTGATTTCAACCGTAAAGCTCCAGGAACTTGCTAATCTTGTTCATTTAAAACCCACAAAATCATGAAGCCAAAGAAAACACAGTCTGCAAAAACTCCTTTTACGGAAATGGAGAAGGAGGATGAACATAGCTATGCTTCACCCATGGATGTTGCTAGCACTTCCAAACGATGCAGAGAAACGCCGGAAAAGACTATAAATGAAAAGAAGACTAAAGGTATGATTGAAGAGCCTAAAAACGAGATGCCGTTAGATCCTATTTTAAATGCCATTGACTCGCTTGCCAAACGCTTAGACGACCGCATGGAAGATATGCACTCACAAATGCAGCAGCATAGCACCATGCTAACATCTATTGCTAAGATAGTGCAACTCAACTCGGAAGATCTAAAAGAATGCAAGACTAAAGTTAAAGTTTTGGAGAAACAAGTGGAAATACTCAAAAAAGAAAATGAAGAAATAAAGAGTCGTCTTCTGGAATCAGAAAGGCACAGGAGAAGGTGGTCTCTGAGACTGATTGGGAAGAAAGAAAAACCTAACGAAAATGTGAGAGAAGATATTGTCAAGATCCTGGGAAGAATCATGCCAGAAATGCGGGAGAAAATGGATGATATGGTAGACGTTGTGCACAGATTGGGAAAACCCATGGAAGGAAAACATCGGCATATAATCATCCTCTTTGCAAAAAGACACATCAGAGACGACATCTGGAGGAAAACCAAAGCTTCGTCGATCTGCAAAGAGGAAGGAATCCGCTTTGCTGAGCATCTAACCCGGGAGGACTGGCAGTCCAGGCAGGCGCTGTGGCCCAAAATCGACCAGGCTAGAAAGGAGGGGAAGACGGCGGGCTTCAGAGGTCCATACGGCTTCATCAACGGAAAACGGATAACAGGATAATGGACTACAAAGGTGAAATTGACATTTTGTTTCGGAGCACTCAATATAAGGGCTTTCAAACTTACAGCTCCAATCCCTTAGCAATAACTACATCTCTGGTGGTTTTAAACGCATTTATTATTTTCTGTCTGTTCTATGGTTCAATTTAAGACAAATATTTCTTTTTCTTCTTTAAATGTAAGGGGACTCAAAGACTCAACTAAGCGTAAAGCTATTTTTTTGTTTTTTGAGGGGCAAAAATCCAACTTCTTTTTTCTTCAAGAAACTCATTCGGACAAAATTGATGAAAAGTTTTGGTCTCAACAGTGGGGAGACAAAATCCTGTTCAGCCACGGATCCAATCGTTCCGCTGGGACAGCAATATGTTTCAACAAGCACGAAGGGGAAATACTAACATCCAAAGCGGATTCTGATGGACACTGGGTTGCATGCATAATTAATGTAGATGGGGTACTTTTGTTGTTGATTAACATATATGGGTACAATAATGAACAGAAGAACAAATATCTCCTCTTCCAAATTTCTAATATCATTGAAGAACTCAAAAATAAATATGCCACAGACAATATCATAATGGGAGGGGATTTTAATCTAACTCAGGATGAATGGTTAGATAGATGGCCAAGCAAATATAATTCTTCTCATCCAAATCAAATAATTTGGGACTTTATGAAGCAAAACCATCTAATTGATATTTGGAGAGAACAAAATAAATATGATAGATTTTTCACTTGGAGAAAACCTAATGGGCAGGCATCCTCAAGAATTGACTACTGGCTAATATCTAATGCTATAGCAGATTATAAATGTACGTCAATAATATCAAGTAGTCCTTTAACAGATCACTGTGTGGTTAACTTAAACATAACATGTTTACAAGAGATTTAAAAAAATATTCGAGATTATTGGAAATTTAACCATTGTCTACTAGAAAATAAGGAATATTGCGATGACATAAAGAATATTATTACGGATACTATGAAAAATAATAATCTTCAAACAGCAGTACAAAAATGGGAATTTCTAAAATTTTCAATTAGAAAACACTCTTTCTTTAGCAAAAAATTAAAAAGACAAAAAAATGAGAAGGAGTCTAATCTTATTCAAACTATTCTCAAAATATATGGTAAAGTGGATTGGTGTGAAGAGGACAGAATTAACTTAGCCAAAGCACAAATCGAATTAGATGAATTTTATTTACAGAAAGCCCAAGGAGCTTATATACGGTCAAGAGCCAGATGGATAGAGGATGGGGAAAGAAGCACAGCATATTTCTGCAGGTTAGAAAAACAAAGACAAATAAAAAATTTTATTTCATCCCTCATAATTGAGGATAGAGAATGTAGAGACTCAAGGAAAATTGCCAAAGAAGTATTTCAATTTTATAGTAAAATCTATGAATCTGCTTATGATGATGGAAAGGCTGAAACCTTTTTTAACTTAATTAGACATGAAATCCCCAAAATAGAAAATACTTTTGAAAATGATTGTGAGAAAGAATTGAAGTTAGCAGAATTGGATGAGGCAATAAAAAAGATGGGGCCAAATCGCTCACCTGGTCCCGATGGTCTTACGTCAAATTTTTATAAACATTTTTGGGATGAAATTAAATCTTTGCTTTATAATGCAATAATGGAATGCATTAATTCAAGCGAACTAATGGTAACAATGAAACAAGGAATAATCAAATTAATACCAAAACCTGGTAAAGACAAACGATTTCTAAATAATCTAAGAACAATAACTTTATTAAACGTTGATTATAAAATCTTGACTACTGCATTGGCTACTAGATTGAAAAATAATTTATTAAACATTATTAGTCCAACTGAATCAGGTTTCTTAAAAGGAAGATCAATACACAATAATAGTCGTATGGTACTTGATATTATAGATTACTAATCTCTATTCCCAGATGATGGATTGATTTTATTCTTGAATTTCAGTAAAGCATTTGACTCTGTGGAACACAGATTTATTTTTAAAACACTAAAATTCTTTGGCTTTGGCGAAATTTTTAAAAATATGATCTCTATGTTACATAAAGATATTAATAGTTCCGTTTCACTTTCTGAAGGTACCTGCCCTAGATTTCAAATTGGACGAGGAATCAGGCAAGGATGCAGTCTTTCCCCCCTTTTATTCATATTAGTCACTGAACTACTCACAATTCATTTAAGATCGTCCAAACTCCAAGGTCTAAATATAAAGGATAAATCAATCCTGGTTAGCCAATTAGCAGATGATACAACGCTGTTTTTAAAAGACAGAAACCAAATACCAATAGCTTTAAAAACAATTAAATTATTTTCAGAGGCGTCAGGATTATATCTTAATATTGATAAATGCGAACTCATGAAAACACACGATGGCTCTGAGACCTCTCTGTTTAATATTCCTGTTAAAAAAGAAGTCTGTTATCATTACAAATGCACCAATTAATAAAAACCAAAAGAACTTTCTAAACAGTTGAAAAAAATAAAAAAATCTTAAACAACTGGCTCCAAAGAGATCTTACGTTATTTGGAAGAACACTTCTAACAAAGATGGAATCCATTTCTAGACTGATATACCCTGCTCAATCATTGGCTATATCTCCTAAAATTGTTGAAGAAATAAATAAAATGAATTTTAACTTTATATGGAAAAATAAGAATCACTACATTAGACAAAGTGATCTAGTCAAAAATTATGAAAGTGGTGGAATAAAATCAATTGATTTTGAAATATTGAATGGTGTATTAAAAATAAAGTGGCTTAAATCTTTTCTGATTAATGGTGAAGAAATTTGGCATGCAATTCCAAAATTAATTTTTGAAAAAATTGAAGGAATGGAACTGGATTTTGAAATCCATAAGCTCCCTGTCAAACTCTCTGAATTCCACAAACAAGTCCTCTTATTTGGGAAAATGGTTTTCAAGCATAACTTCAGCCCTCATGATGTTCCGATATGGAATAATAGAACTGTTTTACATAAAACAAAAAGCATATTTATTAAAAGGTGGATGGAAAGAGGAATTTGGTCAGTGATACACATCTTAGACGAATATGGAGATATTCTCTCACTTAAAGATTTAAGTTCTAAATACGATTTTGAAATTTCCGAAATTGAATATAATATGGTAAGTAGAAATATTCCAAGTGCTCTAATCCATTTAGTTAAGCTTCTATCAGTAATATAACCAACCCTAGACTCAAAATTTCAGCAGCTAATGGGATCAACATATTCAATAAAACATTTCATAATATCTTCCTTAGAAACAACTTAAATAAGGCCTTTTATCCAAGCCCAGTACTCAGAATTCATTTACTATGCAAATTTTCAAAAGAAGAAATTAAATCTTTGAGAACTAAATACCTAAAATTCCCTTTACCCCCGAAATATAAAGAAATCCACCTTAAAACCTTAAATAATATTTACCCATCTAACCATTTTATACAATCCAGATTTAATTTTAATGTGGAAAAATGTTACTTATGTAAACAAAAGGAGGAATCGACCAGACATCTCTTTTATGAATGTGACTTAATCTCAACGATTTGGAAGTCACTTCAGGAGTGGCTTAACTCCAACAAAATTTTTATAAAAGATTTCATGGTTGAAGATATTTTATTTGGCATTCTACTTAAAGATAAAAGTACTGAATTTCTAATCAATAATCTTATAATTATCAAAAAAAAAATTTATACATAAATGCCGATACCTCAAAACTCCACCTACCTGGAATAACCTTAAAAATGAATTAAAATTGCTACTGAGATCCTTAGATAAAATGTCCACAGTTAATTCCATTAAATTACATGATTTCATTAAAAAGACAAATTTATAATTCCCGTTTAGGTGATTATACAATATGGAAGTAAGCCTTACATATTCTCCCCCTGTGATACTCATTTATACACATGGATCTTTTTTATTTTTTTTATTTTTTTTCATTTCAAATCACTTGTATCCCCTTACTCTTTATAAGTTAATATACATCCTGTTTTTGTTTCTTTTTCTTCATACTAAATTAAAATATGACTACAAAATTCAAAACTGAAAGAACACGGACTTTGGAGCTACTTTGTAAAATATAATTTTGTTTGTATATTTAGAAATGTAGTCGTTGTATTTCATTGTGTTCAATAAAGTTATAAAAAAAAAAAGAAAAAACTGGAGGCAGGCGGAACTAAAGAGAAAACAACTGTTTCTGGTCTCAGTGTCCGTGTGCGACTCCCGGCGGAAGTAAACAACAGAGCGCTAGCAGCGTTAGTTTCTTGTTTTCGTGTTTATCGTCGGTAAGAAGACGGATTTTGCTATGTGAGCTGAATATTTTAGTGTATGCAGTAACAACATCTTCCGTTCATCATCAGAGAGAATTCATCCGCTCGGAACCTCCAGGTACGTTACCCGTACGGTTCTGAATGGACTAACACTGGAATACAGACAATATGATTTGGAACTAGTTGATAACGCGGAGGAAGCAACACGTGTCCATGTTTTCCTCACACTTAAATTATTTGCTTTGATTATGCTGATTGTGTTTTTCCTTATGTGTGGGGAAACTGGAAACAAGCAACAACAAAATAATATACCAGAAGCCAGGGGTGGATTGGGACAAAAATTCAGCCCTGGCGTTTTCTGTCCAGACCAGCCCACTACATTATCAGCCGACACTACATAAAAGTCCACAAATCTCGCAGCATCTCCTCTCATGCATACTACAGTACAAATGAGAATCATATTCCTTAATAGCAGTCAACAAATAAAGCACATGTGGCTTGACACATTAGTTCATGTTAAGCCAAGACACTACAGGCAAAAGCGTGGATTTTTCGTGACCTGGTCAATTTTGAGATTTGTGGATATTTAACATCCTTAACATGTTGGCTTTCAGAATAAAACAAACTACAACTCTGAAACACCTCTAAAATCGACTATTTTTATCATTTTAGTGCGGGTGAGACAGCAGATTTGGCATTCTATTTTCCGTCTCACTGTTTCCGGTTGCCTGTTAACGCAAAGCAGTCTAAACAAAAAGCCCCCCAAAAAAAGAAAAAGTAAAAAGAAAAATGTCCAAAAATGGAATGCCTGTTTAAATTAATGACCAATCACAAACACGAAACGAGGGATTAGAGGGTCATTTGTCTAATCTTGAAATCAGTTATACCTATATACACCAAACTTTCCACCATTGTTCTGTGCTATGAGCTGAAAGAAAATTACAGAGCGATTTGTCAATACATCATTCTAAAAAAAAATGTGCTATTTTGTATATAAAAAAAACAGGGCAAAAATGAGTTTTTTGGAGCTACTGACACTGTTTTTTGATTTATGAAGTAGTGAAATGAAATAAACCTATTTCATTTCCCTCCGTAAAAAGTTTTTGATAACATATATGATTAGAAAATTAAAGAAAAAATCAATCTGTCTCTCACCAATTTTGAGATGATACGTGTGCAAATATATGCAAATCAGCAAATTTTTAACCAGATTACACCTAATTTGCATATCTAAACAAAATTTATATCAAAACTTCTAATAAAAAAGATGTTTGTTTTAATACTAGGATGAAGTTTGTCAAGTTTCATGAAGGTATCTTGAAGCTAACTTTTTTCCCTATTCACCTGTAGTGTCTCCCCTTAATGTTCACTGTTGCTATGGCAACCATAGACTGCTGCCGATAGTAGCTGTTAGCCAGCTTAGCTAAATCATCTGAACAATAATAATCGAAAGTATCACAGTTTGGCATATTTAACAAAATCAACCGCAACTACCAACAGTCAGCCCTTCAACTCTGGGCTAATATGTTGTCACAAGTATTCAGTTATTCAGGTCACAACCCCACGCTAACGTTACTTACCATGGATGTCTCCACTTGTGCGTCTCCTCGCGCAGCAGCACCTGCTGCTGGGGTGGCGTCCCCGGCACCACATAGGTCTGTCAACCTTTAATATTTACCAGCTACCACCTCCAGAGATTTCAGCTTTTTGAGCCGTACTTTTTCAGCGCCATTTTCAGCTCAGCAGCATCCCGTCCCACCACTCCGGCCCATGTCATGAGGCCCCGCCCACCCTGGTTTGTGTTGTGATTGACAGCACTGTCATGGTTCTCATAGGCTGTCAGCCCATGTTTGATTGACGATGACAAACATAGACCAATAATATGTGTCGATGCTGGCAACACACTGCTAGCCCTCTGTAGCCAATTGGCCGGCCCACTTGGAGGGAATTTAGAGAGAGGAGAAAAACAAACAAACAAAAAAACAGCGGACCGGCCCACATTGGGTCAACGGCCCACCGGGGTGATGCCCGGTATGCCAGATGGCCAGTCCACCCCTGCCAGAAGCTTGTAAACATGGGCCATAGATCTAAGCCTTTTTCCAATAATATTTCTTCGTATTTGTGTAGAGGGGAATGCAGCAGATGAAAAAGCTAATCAAAAGGACTCTGTTGATTTTTGAAAAAAAAAAATAGCCTTAAAGACTGAAACCACCTCATTAACTTTTTTTTTTAAATCACAGATGTTGGTCTAATTTCTGTTAAACTGAAGAATTTAAACTATCTTTATTAGTTTATTTAGAAGGGAAGTGAATGGTTCTGACTAGTCTGGTGGATGTGGGTCGACTAAAGCTTTGATGATAGTTTTCAGCGCAAGCAGATTATGTTTGTGGGAGGTGTACCTGTCAAGTTTTGGATTTAAAAATAAGGGAAAATTTTCTAGTATTCACGAAAATCCCCACTCTCACGTTTGCCATTTTTGTACCACATAGGACAATGTACTCATGTGCTTCAAATTTGTATCTAATTAATAGCGGGTATTGTGGTGACGTCTAAGATTTGCATATTATACGCTGTAATGTTCGAGTTTGAATGTTTGAGCTACGCCAGCCACAGTGGCAGACGTGGTAGTGTCTCAGACAGAACATTGTTAAAATGTGTAGGACAACGTACACTCATGCTGCAGATCTATATCTATTTATAATGGCTATATTCTATTACGTATTGTCTTACATGTATGTCGTGTTTCTTACTGAACATGTTGGTCCTTAGGTTTTTGCTTCTTAAATTTAGTTCACTATGGCCACAAAATCTTTTTTTTTTAAAGTACAAAAACAAACTGATTGTAAACAAATATTTATAAACCTTGAACTGTTTAAGGTGAACTACACAGAAAAGCTAAGATAATGTAGATTCCTTCAGAGCCTGCTCGAATGATATTTAACTTTGCATACTCCACAGTCTTTGAATTATCAATGTAATCGAAATGCATCTTAATTTTGCTGCATTGCAGGCCTGGGGGGGGCGGTGTGTCGGTCGGCCGATGCGCTGGGCCGATATCTTCCTTTGGTTGGTTGGGGCACCTCTTTAAGAGGTGCCAGGTTTGGGATTGTTGGGTGGTGCCTGCTCGGTGGCTCGGCGGGATGCGGATCCGGCGTCTCTGCTCGTTTGATCACCTGTTCTGTGCGCGCCGTGCGTGGCCGGTTCATTGGCGGGTTGGACCGGCCCTGGCCCTCGTTTGATGCCTGGTCTCGGCGCCCTGCATTGCGCGGGATCAGGACCCGGGAGCTGGTACAACTTGGCGTCCAGATGCTGACTGAGCACGGCCTGGGGATGCTGTCCGTCCCCTGCGGCTATTGGTGGGGCGCTGGGATGTTGGCGGTGGGGATTGGCCTAGGGCGGAGGCGTCGCGTGGCGGCCGGCCGCGGCCCCTGCAGTGCCGGGGGCCCCTCGTCGGCTGGTCCCTTGTCGGGTCCCTGCTGGGGGGTGGGGTGCCCCTGGGCCCCGGCTCCCCCGGTCCGTTGACTGGTCCGTTGACGGCGGAGCCCGTGGGCTCGTCATTGCTGCCCCCCGGGCCTCTGCATAGTGGCCGCTGGATGTTCCCCTGGGGTTCTCCTTTTCTCCTCTCTTGGGGGATGCGGTCGGCCCCGCCCGGGTCCGCCTGGGGCTCTGGCGGTCCTTTGGACGTCTTTGCTCCGATCTCCTTCATGTCTGCATCGATTCCTGGGGGACGGATTGATGTCTTCTCACACCAACTATCGAACACTCTTATGGAGAAACCTTATATGCACCAGCATGCTAACACACACACATAGATGTGGGGTCTCTGGTGTTTAAGGATATATTCTTGGGCTGAGGTTATCATTACTAGAGCTTGATTAATCGGTAGCATGAGTTTTTCTGTGACACTGTTGTTGTATTGTTATATCTATTTTTGTGTGATGTGGTTGTGTAATTCTTAACTTCACAATGTTTGGTTGGTTTTGTCGATGTTCCTTTTTCGTGTTTTGTTTTTCACCCTCTCTCTGCCGTCCTGTGGGTATGGAGGCAGACTTCAATGTTTTCCTGTGTTTTCTTTGTTCCCCTTCCTCTCTTGTATTTTCAACTCACTCTCTCTCATGACATTTTGTTTCCTACCTCTCTTCTTCATCTTCCTTCTTTCTTCTCCTTAATTTTCCGTCTCTGTGTCCATAACATCAGGAAATAAAAACCCCAACAATTCATAATAAAGATTTTTCACACATAAATCAAGTGGAGTACTATAGCAAAAGCTGTACTGCTCCGCTTGTGAAAGTAAATCTGTTGGGCTTCTACTTGGTACTCAGACACCAATTCTGAGCTCCACACTGCCAAATAGGACACGTAAAAAAAAAAAAAAATTTGCTGCAACTTCCTCTGCTGTTACCCATTTTCTCACATTTCCATCAAGTTTTATCTGTAGCGCTTTTTTTCTCTTCTTAAGCGTGGTTCAAACCGGCCGTAGATGCGCTGCAAAGCGACATGCTCACGGAAATCGCGCGCACTAGCCGCTGCCCCCCTGTTGACACCAGACGCGTTTTTCTCCGCCGCGGTCAACAAGTGCTTCTGCTCAGCTGTTGTTTTTTTTCAGAGCTATTTTTTTTCATCATGGGTAAGTAAATAACCTCATAGTGTGTCTCTGTGTGTGTTTGTTTATTTTAATCTCTATAGTCCATTTAGATTCACAAATATGATCGCTTTTGTCAATCATGGTATTTTATTTAGAAAAAATGCTTTTATTTTGAAAATTGACCGCATTGTCTTGTGTGTCTTGTTGTGACTTCGTGCCAGAAATTACACGGATCACTTGCGCAAAATATAGACCGGACGCCGAAACGATCGCTTCACTGTGTGAGCCGCTTGCGGAGGATTGCGGCGCTTTGCGTCTGGTGTGAACTACACCATAGGTGAACAAGGCCGCCGAATGGAAGCGGTCTCCGTTCCTCCTTGCTATGTTGGTGACATGGACAATGTTATATTTGATCTATTTTCCTTTGGTAAGCCTGTCATTGTCTGTTTCAAGCATCTGCTTCTGAAAATAAAACAGCAACTGATAAAAGCTAATGAAACAAAGTTTATTAAACAAACACAACTACTTATACAAACTTGATGCAAACTTGATTATGTTTTTAGATCTATTTTTTGGGTTTTTAGACCCATATCACTTATGGGAAGAGTTGCATCAACAAAAATGATGGTTTTGCCCAGAATCAATTACTTATTCTCCATGATCCCAAGCAAACTATCACTGGATTGGTTTAGATCTCTGGACTCTTCCATCTCTAAATTTCTTTGAAAAGATAAACCCCCATGTATTGGCATAAAAACACTGCAGAAGACCAAGGATAAAGGAGGTCTAGATCTACCAAACTTTTATCATTGTTTTTTAGCCAACAGGCTCCAATACATCTCAAGATGGTTAAACATAGCTACCTAGATGAGTCCTGGATAGACGTAGAAAAGACATTATGCAATAAGATAAAACATTTCAGACCTACCATTTATTAGCTCAAATATTTAACATGAATGCTTTAAAAGCATAAATATCAGCTCCTCTCTGACTGTATGGTGGGAATTTCTAAAAATTCAGTCCCCACTAATCCCCCCAAAAATGTATGATACATTTTCTAGACTGGAGGTGTAAAGGAATTAAATACCTAGAACATATATTTGAAGGACTTTATCACATTTCATACATTAATTGCACAATATGGGATTGACAAAAATAAATTTTTAGAATATCAACAAATTAAATCTATTATCTATCCCACCAAATGAGGGGCCTATTTCCCCTCCCTCACTCCCTGCCGGTTACTGATGCCTCTACCCGCCAGTTCGTTGATGGCTCTCTGTGTCTGGAGCTTGGTGCTCGGGTGGCATGCCAATTCATCCCTGGTCCCTGCCTGGCCGGGCCTGGGTGGACGGGTGTCGGTTGGTCACCACGCCGAACTGGCCCAGCTTTGGGAGTGGCTGGTTTGGGCATTGTGTGGTGGTAGCTGTCTGGTGGCTCAGTGGGGGTTGGGTCCGTTGTCTCCACTTGGTTTTCCTGTTCTGTGCTTCGTGCTTGGTCGGTTCGTTATGAGTTTGATTGACCTTGGTTGCATGCTTGGTTGCATGCTTTCTGCGGTGTGCGGGAGTGAAATTCGGGAGCTGTTTGAGCTCGCTGTCCGGATGCTGGCTGGTCTTGGCCTGGAGATGCATCCCTCTGCTGGGGCTATTGGCATGGGGCGGGGCGGGGCACGCGCGGGGGGGTCTGGCCATCGCCCTGGCGGCCCTCGTCGGCCGGTCCCTGATCGGGTCCCTCCTGGGGGGTGGGGTCCCTCCGGACCCATGGCTGAATCCGCCCTGGCGTAGCCGGTTGGCTCTTCACTGAGGCCCCCCAGGCCCCTACATTGTAGCTCCTGGATCTTCCCCCAGGGCTCTCCTCTGCTCCTCTCTTGGGGGTGCTGTTAGTCCTTTGTTGGTTAGCCTGGGGTTCGTGTGCACTGGGAGTCCTTTGAGTTTTTATGTCTCCGATCTCCTTCGTGTCTGCGTCGATTCCTGGGAGGCCGATTGATGCCTGCTCACACCAGCTATTGAACGTGTGGAGAAACCTAATATGCACCAGCATGCTCACACACACAGTTGTGGGGACTCAGGTGTTTACATACGCATTCTTGGGCTGAGGTTACCATTACTAAATCTTGTAATAATTGGTACCATAAGCTTTTCAGTGATGCTGTTATTGTATTCATATATCTATTTGTGGGTTGTGGTTGTGTAGATCTCTGTTTGCATTGTTTGATTTGTTTTGTCGTAGTTTTTTTCCTTCTCCCTGCTGTCCTGCGGGTGTTGAGTTGGAATGGGATGTTTTCTTGTGTTTTCTTTGTTCCCCTTCCTCTCTTATATATTCAACTCACTCTCTCCCTCTTAACCTTATTTTCCTACCTCTCTTTATCTACTTTCTTTCTTCCCCTTTATTTTCCATCTCTGCGTCCCTGGCGCATTGGGGGGAAAAAACAAACCCACAGTAATTTCTAATAAAGATTTCTAACACATATATATCAAGCGGAGTACTATAGCAAAAGTTGTAGTGCTCCACTTGTGATAGTAAATCTGTCATGATTATACTTGGTACTCAGGCGCCAATTCTGAGCTCCACTCTGCCAGACAGGACACATTTAAAAAGGAAAAAAAACTCTATAGCTATTTTTTCTTTAAGGGAGCTACACTGTCTAATGCCAGATTGCTGCCCTCCACTGTGTTACTCTGAGACACTGAAAGTTAGAATGGAACAGATTCTTAAAACTTGTTACAGCATTGTCTGATAAAGTTTGGGATCATCAGTTAAAATAAATTCAAGTTAGCAAAAAATGGTCAGACAGGACCAGGTTATGCTGGAGAACTGTTATTTCCTCACACTCAATGCCGTATGTCAGTACAAGGTCCAAAGTGTGTTGACCTGAGTGGGTGGGTCCCTGTATGTTTTGAGTAAAGCCAATTGGGTCTAAAATAGCATTAAAGGCTGCATTTAGACTATCACTTTCAGTGTCCACGTGAATATTGAAATCCCCCACTATAATGACCTTATCAGTATTTAATACTAAATCAGATTAAAAAAAAGATCTGATCTAAGAATTGAGAATAAGGGCCTGGTAGACGATACAAAACTACAAATAAAAGTGGTTTTGATGTTTTCCAACTTGGATGAGGAAAACTAAGGATTAGATGGTCAAAAGAACAATTAGATGGTCAAAAGAACTGTTAGCTATTTATTGGTCTGGGATTAACTGGTAAATCTGAATGAAAAATGGTTGCAACTCCTCCACGCCCAGTGCTTCTTGGAATGTGAAAATTTTGATAATTGGAAGGAGTTGACTCATTTATACTGACATAATCCTCCTGCTGCAGCCAGGTTTCTGTAAGAAAAAACAAATTTGATTACTACACATCAAGCCATTTACTAACAGTCTTTGAGGAGAGAGATCTTATGTTCAATAAGCCACATTCAGTTGTTTTATTTTTTTCTGTTTAGTCAGTCTGATTTTACGTTATGAGATCTTCATGATTTGCTCATTAGTTTAAGTTTTAATCCACTTGATTTTGGCCATGGGCAATACACTGTCTGAAAGGGGTAATGGTACAGGTGGGTTAAACTTCGACTTTTCTTCCTGGTCTACTTCCTGGTGTCATTCCTGCACTTGTCCAGGCCTGTCTAAAGTTTACCAGATACTATCTGGAAGATCCAGAGGAGGACTGGAAGAATATCATATGGTCAGATGAGACCAAAATAGAAGTCTTTGGTATAAACGCCACTTATCGCGATTGGAGGGGAAGAATGCTGAGTTGCATCCCAAGAACACCATACCCACTGTGAAGCATGGGGGTGGAAACATTATGCTTTGGGGCTGCTTTTCTGCAAAGGGGTTCAGGAAAACTGAAATGTTTTAAGGAACGGATGAATTGGTGTGTCATGAGATTTTGTGCAAAAATCTTTTTCCATCAGTAAGCGCATTGAAGATGAAACATGGCTGGATCTTCGCGCATGACTGATCCCAAAATGACTGCACAGGGAACGAAGGAGTGGCTATGTATAAAGCATTGCAGGGTTCTGGGGTGACCTAGCCAGTCTCCAGACCTCAATTCAATAGAGAATCTGGAGAGAGTCCAAAGTCCATGTTACCCAGCAACAGCTGGTGAAGATCTGGAAATATTTCACCTCTGTCATTGCCCACCAAGATTACATTACAAAGTATTGGGGTGAACTTTTGTTTAGACCAAACACTTATCTGCTCCATTATACAAATACTTTTTTTTTTTTAAACATAACAATGTAATTTGTTCGAATTTCTGGCTGCCAAATACTTTTTTGCCCCAGTGTATTAAGCCGCGTTCACACCGGTCAGCGCGTCCAGGCAGCAGGGCAGCTAGATTACATGCAAGTCTATGGGATCTACGCATCTAGTGGGCGCCAAGCTGCCAAGCAGCAAGTCGCGCGCGTCGGCGCAGCTGGCATCAGCGCGTCCACGCAGCTGATGCCCGGACGCCCCGACGGACCGTCGGGGCGTCTGCTGCTCAAGTTGGGAAAATTGAACTTTTGGGCAGCAGACGCGCGGCGTCAACCAATCAGAGCGACTCGTTGTACTGACGTAGTAACTCCTTCCATGGGGGAATCGGCAAATTTTTTATTCAAGATGGAGGACAAACTGATCGTCGCTGTATGTAATGTCCGTGAATTGTATGACCCGTCTTCGTCTTTTTACAAAGACAGGAAGAGATCGGATCTGATTTGGAGGAAGATATCGGAGGATATTGGAGTGCCAGGTAAGCAGTTAAACATAGAAAAAAATATTTTTTCTTTTAACTTTCTTGTTATGTTAGCTAACGCTACGCTAGCCAAAAGCGGTTAGGGCAACTACGGTACTAAATACGCATTACCAGTTTCCCATTGTGTATTTAGACGAGATCTGCAAAAAACGGTGGAAGACATTGAGGGACACATATGTCAGGCAGAGCAGAAAGGAGAAAGAGAGAAGGAAGAGCGGAGCAGAAGGAGGGAAAGTGCAGAAATGGAAGTACCTCTCTGTCCTGTCCTTCCTCGAACCCTTCATCGCCCCCCGCGAAACATCGAGCAACATGGGGGTCGAGGAGGAGCAGGCGGAGGGGTATGACCACCCAGAGGAGCCAGAAAAAGAAGCAGCAGGGCGGTTAGAGGCAGAAGGTTGGTGATTTTGAGAAGAAAACCCAGACATAGTGGCACACAAACACACACAAAAACGTTCTCAGAAACATGAAAATAAGTATTGTAAAGCTGAAACCTACCTCATTTTGCTACTACAAGGTTTTGCTATTTATTATTAGTGCTAGCAGTAGAAGTATTTGTGATCTTGGTATAAAGCATAATAAACAGGAGGGTCAATAATATTCCTTTCTGTCTTGACAGATCCAGCTAACATGGAGGCAGGTGACATGGCTGAACCAGAGTCCCCTGGCCCTTCCTTTTCTGCTTCTGACCAGCCTGGCCCTTCCTCTGCTGCTGCTTCTTCTTCTGACCAGCCTGGCCCTTCCTCTGCTCCAGCACCTGCAGGTGTGTAGTGCTGTTTGGAAAGGTTGGGAATGTAGGTTTTATTCAAAGATGTCAATCTGTTTCTTTGGGTTCCCAGACACTTGGCGAATTACTTTTTGTACTTTCTGAAATGTCTGTGTATACCCTGGAATTCACACTCAGCCTTTCATACAGACTTAAAATGTTGCTTCCAATTTTATCTAATTTGTATATTTGTTCAACATAATTGTAAGCATTTTTAACACATTTTTCTACTGTGTTTTTTCACAGGCCCTCCAAGAAAACGAAGGCGGAGGCACCAGGACTTGTCAGTGCCAACAGAGTTCCAGCAAAAGCTGCTTGATGCGCTCAAGGCCCGGCCTGAACCAGCTCCTGCTCCTCCTGCAGATGATGACATGCACTTCCTTCTCTCTCTTCATCCTCTCCTGAAAAGGGTGTCACCTCTAGAAAGAGACATCCTAAAATTTGACATTCATAGACTGATTTTTGAAAGAATTAATGTAACACTCAATTTGACCCATTTGGACAATACTCAGTAGTTTTACTGATCGGGCTGACACCTTTTTCAGGGGAGGAAGGAGACTCCTTTCTGTGTCCCTCCTGTCTTCCACCGCACTTCCTCCAAATAAGGTCCTTTCTCTTCCTGTTCTTTATTTTATTGTTTTATCATATGTATATATGTTGTATGTATTTTTTTTATATTAAATATTTTTATATGTAACATTTTGGTCAGCTACTTTCCTTAATTTAATTCTACTGTCCTATGTAATGCCATTTGGGTGAAAATATTGTTTTTAATAACAGCTAATAATTACCTTAATGAAATATACCTTTTTATTGACTATATAAAATACCACAGAAGTACAAAAGCAAGAACTATTTGAGTTTATTTGATTGATTTCACCATATCCATAGACGAGTTTGTGGGAGAAAGCAGAGCAGTCTGTCAGTCATTACCTGGAAACGAGAGGTACAGGTGAACAGGTCAAAAGTATATAGGTACAGAACAAACAATTATCCATAAATGAAAGGGATTTGTGAATGTATATATGAATGTATAGAGAAAAACAAATTACTAAAATATAATATAGTAAATATAGATGTGTAAATTTTCAGAAAGTTTTGCTCTTAATTTTTTTATTGGGTGGCTCTTAAAAGAGCCGTTTTGGGTCAGTCCTGTATGGACATGACTATTCTGCCGGCTGCCATGGCACTGCCCCCTCCTCACTGAAGTGGGCCATGAAAACTTCTCTGGTCTCCACTGCCTCTCTGGTTGCGTTGTTGGCTCCGATTCGCCCCACAGCTGGAAGTGGTCTCTCTCCATGAGCAGCGGCAGCTCCCCTCACTGCAGGTACCTGGCCATCTCCAGAAACCCTCATGAAGTTGTGGAGAACACACGTCGCCTTCACACACTTCTCCACAACTTCGGGGTTGACTTCCAGTCTGCGGTGAAACATTCTCCACTGTGCAGACCAGATCCCGAATGCATCTTCCACCACCAGCCGGGCCCGGGAGAGCCGGTAGTTGAAGACGCGCTGCTGAGGGGTTAGGCCACCACGTCCAGGAAAGGGGCGCATCAAATGCCTGCGCAGTGGAAAGGCCTCATCTGCCACAAACACATGGGGCTGGGCTCTTCAGTGTGCAGCTCCGGGCATGTGCTGGTCTGGAGGCAGACCAAGTGTGCCATCACGCAGAGCCTGACCAAAGGTGGAGTTGGCCAAGATCCCTCCATCACTGGTTCTGCCATACCCCCCAACATCGACCACCCTAAACCTGTAACGGGCATCTACCACAGCAAGGAGCACGATGGAATGGTGCCCCTTGTAATTAAAAAAAAGAGAACCAGAGTTGGGGGGTGCCTTTAAGCTGATGTGCTTCCCGTCTATAGCACCACAGCACAGAGGGAAGTTCCACCGTTCCTTGAAGTCCTCTGCAATGGACCTCCACTCCTCTTCTCCTGGGACAGCCATGAATTCCTCCACTAAACCATCCCAGATGGCTGTCACCACATCAGGGATGATGGTGGAGACAGTGGAAATGCCCACTCTGAAGCTGCTGGCTATGGTCCTGTAGGAGTCCCCAGTGGCAAGAAACCTGCATAAAAGAGAAAACGATAGTGAATAGACTAGTTGTGGGCCAGATTAGTTATTAAATCTACCATTATCTACTATAATGTATATTACTTATAGATAAGATAAATGCTGTGTGAGTATATATTGGGCAGGAGATGAGAAATGACAGTGGGGTGAGATAACTTACTTAACTGTTCACTAAATATACATTCACCTATGTTGTTACCTGTGGCTTTTAAATGGCTGCATGTTAATATAGGAAAATGAATTTTTTTTTTTTGCCTGTGTGTACTGTTTTAATCTACTGTTATGTGTGGCGGGAAAAAAAACTGGTACCAAATGCAAAAAAGGCATATTTGGTAAGTAGACAGTTTGGTTTTACAGTGACTCTTTAATATGCATAGTATAAGCACATGAGCATCAGATTAAACGTTTATACAAAAAAAACATTTTCAGAATCACAATGTACCCACTAACCGAAGACAGATGGACAGGCGCTCTTCAGCAGGAATAGAGCGCCTGTAGTTGGTGTCCTGGTAGGTGATGCGAGCACCGATGCGAGTCAGGAGGTCATCAAAATGGGCGCGGGACAGACGAAAATAGCGCTGAAACCGAACCTCATCCATACGCAGCTCCTGGAGCAAATGGTGAAACTCTCCGAAGTCCGAACGCCTCTGAATAATGGGGTGTACCCACACACGTCGCAAACGACGACGACGTCTGGCTTGTGTAGCTTCATTAATTAAATAAGCCCAAGCCACTCTCTCGACAAGATCCGCCATGTTGTAAACAACTAGCAACAGACAAATCCACGCCCGCACGCTGACGTAATGACGTGACGCGCTGATGCCCCGACGCGCCGACGCAGACCACAAGTGTGCAAGCAGCTGGGTTTTAATTTTAAAGCGTCGACTTTCGTCCGTTTGAGCGATTTGACGCCTGGACGCGCTGACCGGTGTGAACGCGGCTTTAACCCCATCAGTTGACTACATTAATATGGAAGCTGAGATTCTTTACAAAGTTTTCTCCTCAGCGAGGCCCACCACATGTCTTTTGGACCCAATTCCCTCTTTTTTTAAAAGCAATCTTATGAATCTTTAAGGGATGAGATTTTAACCATGATGAATTGCTCCTTTCAGATGGGGGTCTTTCCTGCCGCCTTTAAAGTGGCGGTGGTGAGGCCCCTGTTGAAGAAGAGCAATTAATATTACATTGATTTTAATAACTTTCGACCGGTATCTAACTTAACACTTTTAAGCAAAATGTTAGAAAAGCTTGTTTTAATTCAACTTAATGATTTTATAAATGAACACAATGTCCTAGAGAAATTTCAGTCTGGTTTCAGGGTGAACCACAGCACAGAGACGGCCCTTTTGAAGAATTTAAATGTCACCATCTTATCAACTATGTTGATAAGATGGTGACAGTGTTGGTTCTACTGGATCTAAGCTCAGCCTTTGACCACACTATTCCTTTAACCAGTTAAAAACAGATTGGCTTTTCTGGTGCTGACCCTATCTCTCAGACAGGACTTTTATGGTAAGTTTAGATACCTGCTCCTCTAAGGTCCACAAGATCACATGTGGTGTGCCCCAGGGTTCGATTTTAGGCCCAGTGCTTTTTAACCTGTATATGCTCCCTCTTGGCAGCGTCATCAGAAGAGATATGGAGTTAACTTTCACAGTTATGCTGATGATACACAGTTATACATCTCCATGTCTCCTGATGACACACGGCCAATAGATGCACTTTTTAATTGCATTTTAGACATCTAATTCTGGATGACAGAACACTTTCTCCAGCTCAACCAGAACAAAACTGAATTTTAGTCATCGGTCCTGAGGCTCAGAGAGAGAAACTTTTACCAAAACTACAATCACTGTCTTTTGATCCTTCTTTACAAGTGAAGAACCTGGGCGTGATTTTTGACTCTGAGCTGACTTTTATTCCTCACATTAAAAACATGACTAAAATAGGTTTTTATGAACAAGAATATCGCCAGAGTCCGCCCCATTCTCTCTCGGGCCAAGACGGAAGCATTAATGCATGCTTTTATCACCAGAAGAATTGCACCTAGTTTCTGGTCTTCCCAAAACGAGTATATCAGGTTTACAACTCCTACAAAATTCAGCAGCACATGTCCTGATGAAGACCAGGTGGCGGGAACACAATACACCGGTCTTAAAATCACTGCATTGGCTCCCCGTATGTTCTAGGATCGATTTTAAGTTTCTTTTAACGGGTTTTAAGTGTCTTAATGGTCTTGGGCCTTCTTATCTTTCAGAACTGCTTCTACCATATGAACTTTTGCGGTCTCTGCACTCCTCAGGCAGCTGTCTCCTTGTCATCCCTTGTTATCCCTAAAGTCAGGACACTCACTCATGGCGAGGCGTCTTTCCATTATTATGGCCCTCACCTCTGGAACAGGCTGCCAGAGAACCTCAGGGCCGCAGAGAACGTTCATGTTTTTAAGAGCAGGCTCAAGACTCACGTTTTTAACCTAGCTTTTAACTGATTATTATTTTAGTCTATTTGCTCTTCATGTTTTACTTTATAAATTTTATCAGTGTTTTTACTACTTAATCTTAGCATTCCTGTCTTTTTATTTTATACTTTAACTTGTTATTTTAATCTTCCTTCCAGTGTTTCCTTTGTGGAAACCCTCTGCTTTGGGAACGGTGGTCATGTGTAGCTGCCTGGGTGCTCTTTGGGTAGCGTTTGGTGGAGGTGGGTCTCTCGGCCTTATCTCCTCTGGCGGCCCTGGGTCAGTGCCTTGGCGGCTGCTGTTGATGTGCTGCTGCTGGTGCAGATGGCTCCTTTGAATTCTCTTCCTTACCTGGCTCATCTGTACCCAGTCCATGGTCCTTTTTACTGTTACTTTTAAGTGTGTGCTTGCATGAGGGATGGGTTGGGGGAGGGGGTATAACTATGATCATGCTTTTAAATCTGTGGGGGAGGGATGGGAATGTGGTTTATGTGGGTTCATTTTAATTCTGTAGAAGATTTAACTGCAATTTGTATATGAAAAGCGCTTTATAAATAAAGCTTGATTTGATTATTTGATTAATGTTGTTCTACTCTTCTTGATTCCCTCAGGTCTTCCACAGCATCCTATCTGTTGCTAATTGGGAAGTTCTTCCTGATGATATTCTGAGAACTGAAGAGATTAACTCCATCCCTGACCACGAGATGCCTAAAGGTGTAGAAATAAAGGAGGAACCAGAAAAACTGCAGACGACTGAGCCAACAGAAGAACCTGAACCGATCAAAGAAGAACATATTGAACTGTCTATCTTTGAAAATAAAGGACAGTTTGCAGTGAAGCAGGAAAGCAACGCTTTTCTGCTTACTCCGGCTCGTGAGAAAATACTCCACGATGTACCAAAAGGGCAGTGGGTTATAAAGATAGAGGAGATAGAACCTGTACAAACTAAGGATGAACAAGAAAATTCAGAACCTTTGAAGATTAAAATGGAACCTGAACCTGTGTTAATTGAAATGGAACTAAAACCTGTGAAGAGAAAAGAGAAAAGGGAGACTTTCTGCAGTGATCAGGATGAAAAGCAGCTTGTAGTAAAAAAAGGGACTGACGGGATTATGGTTACTCCTTTTTATGAACAAAAAGACAGCAATGGAACAGAACCACACAAGAACCAGCTCCTTTCTGCTAATCATTCTAAAACTGAGAACCAACGTCAGCAAGGAGGCGACCAAAACGACTCAAGATCAAGTAGAGATAAAGATCTGAATAGAAATCAGAACTCCACAAATCACAGAGACTATGTGGACAATCAAGAACTAAAAAGACATAAAACAGATTTCGCTTATTGCAAAATATGTGGTAAAGGTTTCAATACATGTAAATACGTACCTGCACTTATGAGATCCCATACAGGTGTGAAACCCGGTTCTGGTAAAGTGTGTTGTAAATGCTATGGACACAGTCATAATTTGACTTTTAATAGAAGAACTCACACAGGTGAAAAGCCTTTTTCTTGTGACCTGTGTGGCAAATCATATACAACAAAAGATCGCATGACATGTCATGTTCGAACTCACACAGGTGAGAAGCCTTATTCTTGTGATTTGTGTGATAAATCATTCAACCTCAGAAGTGGTTTGGTTGGTCACAGAAGAGTTCACACTGATGAAAGGCCCTACACTTGTGATTTGTGTGAAAAATCTTTCCGCCTCAGAAGTGGTTTGGTTGGTCACAGAAGAACTCACACCGGTGAACAGCCCTTTTCTTGTGACTTGTGTGGCAAATCATTTAAAACAAAGAATCCCATGACACGTCATGTTAGAACTCACACAGGTGAGAAGCCTTATTCTTGTGATTTGTGTGATAAATCATTCAGCCTCAAAAATAGTTTGGTTGGTCACAGGAGAACTCACACTGGTGAAAGGCCCTATTCTTGTGATTTGTGTGATAAAACCTTTGCAGACTGTAGTTCTATGAGAAGACACAAAATAACTCACACAGTTGAGAAGCCTTATTCTTGTGATTGGTGTGGCAAATCTTTTACAACAAAGACTCACGTGGCATCTCACGTTAGAACTCACACAGGTGTGACGCCTTATTCTTGTGACTTGTGTGGTAAATCTTTTAGAACAATGTATTGCTTAGCACGTCACGTCAGATCTCACACAGGTGTGAAGCCTTATTCTTGTGACTTGTGTGGCAAATCTTTTACAAGAAAGTATTGGTTAGCACGTCACGTTAGAACTCACACAGGTGTGAAGCCTTATTCTTGCGATTTGTGTGATAAATATTTTGCACACCGTAGTTATTTGAATAAACACAAAAAAACTCACACAGGTATCACATATCAAAAGAACAAGATTTTGACATGTGATAAATCTTTTAGTCAGAAGTGATTTGCTTGTCAGAACATCTTACAATGAGGCCATCTCTGTAAGCTGTGCAAGAAATTCATCTTTCTTACAAAGTACTCTTGACTCATCACCTTAAATGGTAAATGGCTTGTATTTATATAACAGTTTCATAGTCAGAGGACTACAAACTACATTCAGTCATTCACACACACATTCGTACGTTGACGGTAGTAAGCTGGGTTAGGGCAAACTGACAGAAGCAAGGCTGCCATACACAGGCGCCACAGGGTCCGATGAGCACAAACGCCAAGGCAGGTGAAGTGTAGCCTAACGACCGAGACTGACGGAGAGGGGGTTCAAACTGGCAACCCACTGGTTACTGGATGAGCCACATTCGCCTCACCTTAGAACTCATAACGGTGAGAAGCCTTGTTCTTGTGACTTGAGATGGCAGGAATTTGGCTTGTCACAAAACAGATTGCATGAATGAAAAAACTTAAAGATCTTATTCACTGAGAAACTGTTTAAAACTCGCTCTCTTTGAAATACAATCCTTCACTCTGAGTAGGACATTTATGCTGCACAATACTGTTGTTCCACCCTCATTGCCTGCAGTAGCCCAAGAAAAGAAATAGACAGATAACTCTGCTTTTTTGGACTCGCTCGTTTTTGCTAAGTGTACCCTGGCCACGCACTCCTTGGAAAACATTGTTGTAATTTGTCCTGGAGCACCACCAGTGAAGTAACTTAAGTTAGTTATTTGTTTGAAAGCAGCATGAAAGATTTTGATTGCAGTTAGCCAATCAGAGGCGAGTCATTTGCACATCATGAATATTATTTAAGGGGCACCCCGCAACTTTTATACTTTAAAAACATGCATTTCTTTAGTTCATTTTGGGTGCTGTCACTGCTTGGTAGTGTCCCGCTGCTGAAATCTTCACTATACAACATTCTCTCCTGGGACGCCTCTCGGAAGTACTGACTGGGTTTCGCTTTACGGCATTATGTCACACGCTACCAAACGGATATAAACAAACCTGCAGTGTTGACACTAGAGCCATGGCAGATCCACCAAAGAAGACTCTTATCAGTAGAAGTGAGGTAAAGAAAAAGTGATGGAGCAAGAGACAAGACAAGAGTGAACAATGGTCAGGCTTTTCCTCGCTGGAGAGCTTTTTAGAGAAACACAGGAAGTAATACGGATGCTGAACTAGCAGTGTTGCTGCAATATTGGTAAGTAATAAATGGTTGTTCCAGGGTTATTGTGTTTGGTCGGGCACGATTTTAATGAAGAGCATTGCAATGCAAATGCTGTTTGGCAATAAGTTTACATTCTTCATACTTTCACTGAGTTATATTAGTCATTGCTCACTGTAAAAAGGACATGACTGGTGTATTCATCAACCCACATGCATAATTTATGTATTTGTCACTAATAACAATGTTATTTTTACTTCTCATAGATTATTTCAGTTCAGAATCTCATTGTTGGTTGAGATTCTGGCAGTAAATGCTTGTTACTGTAGTATACACAGCGCATTTTCGCTGTAATCACCTTACACTATGCTTCAGATAAATTGACAATATTAAAATCATAATACCCTACCTCGTCACTCAACATTACTGCTTGGTACTGATGGTTTACCAACTGACACGCCGTTAGTTTGATGTGTTTTGCTGATTTGGCTAGCGAGCTTGTAAAACCGCCAGTACACAGGCCTCTTCAGATGCGCTCCATGAAGATTTGGTTTTACGACAGTGACGCTACGCCGCCAGCTTTGAAAGGGTGACAGAGGGCAAATATCTGCAAAGTTGTGGAGTGCGCTTTTAAGACTCGTATTTCTATCGTTTCGTCACACCCACTCCTCCAACAAACTGCAACCTCCTGAAACAGGAGCGCCATCGCATTTTTTCCACAGAAAACGACTCACGAGGGATTCATTCAAACTAGAGACCACAGCAAATTTATTGAAAAGACGAGTGAATAAGATCTTCATTGTATTCATTTTAGTTTATTTGGCAGCAAATCACTACATGTGTGATCTTAAGGTGCTTAAGCGAGCGAACATCTGATTTCTGGAACTCCAAGTTGGTGGTGTATCAGAGGTCTTGCAATTGACGGATCTGTGGGGGTGATGTTTTATTTTGTTGGGTGAAAAAGAAGCTGAAACCTGGAAAGTTGCATTTAAAACTATCGATCACTGTCACCATGTTGGATGTCCTCCTTCAGCAGTTCAGACAAATTGGGCCTAGACATCTGAACACATTTTTGGTTTTTAAAGTAATTTCTGTTAGAATGTGCTTAACTGTATATGCACTGATCAGTTTAAGTATTATTTTTTACATTACTCCTCCTCCTAAAAAGTGATTTAAAAAATCTGGATCTCACGTCAGTCATTGTTTATCTTTCTACAATGATTTTAAAACACAAAGATCATCTGACCATGGTCTTCTCAGAGAGCATTTTGTATTTAAAAAACGTCTCCAATGTGTCTAAATTGTGCGTAGATATCTGACTTAGGTTATCCTGAGTTAGCTTAGATTGCTAGATGAAAGGAAGCTGCGAAAGCTTCGTTCAAACAAAAGATTGGTGAGTGATTGACAGTCTGGTGCAGCAATTAGTGCTCAATACGTCTGGCTAAATAATGGCTAAATGTTCTTAGTGTTTTACATCACAATAAAAATTATGTAATTTCTGCCAAAATTTCTGTATGAAAAACATTTTTATTTGAAGTCTTTGAGAAACAGAATTTTCCATCCGATTTCGGCGTTAATTACAAAAAACAGAAAAAATACTGAAATAAATAATTAAAATACAAAATTTTTACCCTTTTGAATTGAGTTGCAGAAATATGTTAGGCAGTGGCGGCTGGTGGAATTTTCTCCAGGGACGGTTATGACTATGATGGCTAGATATATACCAGCAGTACGTGAAAAGGTACTGAGGAATCACAACAATGTATTTATTTACATTAAAGAGAACAACAAAAGCAACATAACAATGTAATGTAGTGTTGCTCATGCTTCTTTGCCTTTTCTAAAAAGTGCTTCATTACATGGCTTGGCACCAAAATATGTTGAAGACCTGTTGTCACGGTGCCAACCACCAAGACCACTCAGGTCCTCCAACTCTAGCCTACTAAACATCCCTAGACTCAGAACTAAACATGGAGAAGCAGCTTTCAGTTTCTATGCTCCCCTTATCTGGAACAGACTTCCTGACGAGTGTAGAGCTGCTGAAACTCTGAACTGCTTTAAATCGAGACTAAAAACCATTTGTTTAGAATTGCCTTTGAGTAAATGATTGATGTCATATGTATGAAATGTGTTCATGCTCTCTTGCTTCATTGATCTTTCTCTTACTTTATTGTGTATCATGTGTTATTGTGCATCATGTGTGATGTGTGTTTCATGCTAATTTGCTACTTTTAATTTCCAATGTTATATTTTGATTTGTTTTTAATCACCTAATCATGTAAAGCACCTTGAATTACCCTGTTGTTGAAACTGTGCTATACAAATAAAATTGCCTTGCCTTACAGGGAAATGTGACTTTTGCCTTCAAGAAGAGACTGTGGAACATGTTATATTATTTTACCTGAATTAAACTGTTGAGAAAACTGGTACAGAATTTACAAGATATCAAATTGGAACTGGACATCAGAGACCTTTTAAACAAAATGTAAAGTTCTGGAAAAACAAACATTTGCTGAGATATGTCAAAGACGACGAAATTAATAGAGATAATATAGTTGTTTGTTTTTTAGTATTTTGTAAAAATAAGTAGGGCATATTTAGCATGCATCAAATGTTTATTGCTTATGGTATTATTTTCAGTGGGGTTTTTTTGTCATAAGTTTAAAATGTCCTACGTTTTCGAACTCACCATACATTTCGAACGTTCCTTGAATCCACCACAGGTGTGAATCCACCACAGCATAATACAGACAATCTTCTGCCTTAATTCCCGTTGAAAGATCGGTCTTATATGCATGCAGATTTATTTTTTACTTTTGAATTAACATGAAGTACAAAACAATTTTGTGAGTGGATGAAATGAACCGAAAAAGGTTTTATGATTGGTCAGTGGACATATGATAATGCAGCATATGCAGATCATTCCCTTTGGGAAAGAGCAAGCTGGGTCTCTAAACTGCAGGAAATATCGGTGACAAAGTTTCACAGAAAGTAGCTAAGGGTGGTCAGAAATGTCGCTAGATTTGTCTCAAGGTGCTTTTTGGGAAAAAAAAGTCGTTAAGGGGGTCTGAAAAGTCGTTAGAAATAGCGACAAAGTTGCTAAGATGGCAACACTGCAGTCAGCTGCACTGTATGACAGACGTTGATGTCAGCCCCACGGCGGGAGGGTGGCGATATGTAAATCACGCCAAATCGTCCTATCTCTTGTATTGAAGAGGAGCCACTGCGCATGTACAACTTTTAACGAGAGTCTATGGGTAAAGATTTTTGCGCCCCAAGGCAGAAATACGTCCTCAATCAGACAACGCCGATGAGCGTCACAGCTCAACTCAACATGAACTATAAAATATTTATCTTGCACATCTGAAAGAAACGCACATATACTTTGAAATATTTGTATATTATTATATATATTTTTTAAAAGTTTTATTCAAGGTAATATAGCAAGTGGTGAGTGGTGGGGCGGCACCCTTGCGCCCTCTATTGGCCAGCCGCCACTGCCTGTAGGTTTGACATCTACTCATTACTCAATCAGGTTAACATCCAACATAGAAATGATGTGTTTTGCTTAGTGGGTTACTCTTCTTCCCACTCCTTAACAAAAAGCTGTGGGGATAACACATTTGAGTGACTGATCCCAGTCTTTAGAGCGGCCTTTGAGTAATGCTTTGATGTATCATATGTTTTGTTTGTGCTTCATGCTTTATTATGTACCTTATGTGTCAAATGTTCTGTGTATGTTTTATGCTGGTTTTACTTTATCACCTAATCATGAAAAGCACCTTGAATTACCTTGTTGTTGAAAGTGTGCTATACAAATAAAATTGCCTTTCCTTGCCTTTGATTGCCTGCAATTTATGATTTAATCAATTACAGCAAGTTATCCAGATCCCGAAACAGCTGAGCATCCCCAGATCATGACACTGCCACCACCATGTTTGACACCTTCAAAAAAGTCAGTTTTTGCCTTGTGAGTCTACAGATTCTTTTCCCATTAAATTATTATTCAGAGTAATCTTACAATGTTTTCTTTAATGTTAGATGAGCCGTTGTGTTATTTTTGCTAAGCCTAAACCAGGAAAACTGACTTAAGTCTAATAAGGCCTGCAGTGTTTTAGATGTTGTTCTAATGTCTTTAACTCCTGGATGAAGCGTCAATGTGCTCTTAGAGTTCCCTCCCCAGGCTGCCCAGTTTTGGAAAGGTCAATGTTGTCTGCATTTGTGGAAGGTGGCTTGCTCTGCGGATCACTGGAGCCCCAAACCCTCAGAAATGGGTTATTAACCCTTTCTGGACCGATAGATGTCAACTTTCTATGAAGGTAATTATATGCCAAAATGCATGTAGTTGTAGCTTGTAATGTGAACACTTGTAGAATACCATTTGAGAACTTGAGCAACAAAACTCTGAAGTTCTATGTCAAACATTTCAGTGATAAAAAGAAAATCACACATACACAAACTGAATTTCAAATTATACTAAAAGACCAAACATATAAGAGCTTATGTGGAGAAACCTGGAGAAAATGTTCACATTAACCTGCTCTGAATGGGAAGTTCCATGAAAATATCCAAATGTCTTCATTCATTTGCATTCACAACTTATGAATCCTTTACTAGGGATGTCCCGATCACATTTTTTTGCACCTCCCCCCCGCCGAGTCGAGTCAGTCATTTGATTTTAAATACCAGCCGATACCAAGTTCCGATCTGATCCTTCCACAATGCATTAAAATAGTAAAAAAATAAAGGACAACACATCCAAGTTGTACTTTAAGTTTTTTTGAAAGTATGTAAATGACGCTCTACTGTGAGATTCGATAAAGTTTAGCACATGTAAGGTCACATGTAAATAAAACATGAGTCGACCCATTGTGCAGTAAAGCAGTGACATCGGACAAACAAATAAATTGTATAAGTCTGTGTGGTAACCCCAAAGCAAACACCTTTGATAATAGAACTAGCAGGCGGTCACATAGCTTGTTGTGAATGCATAGCTGTGTCTGTAAAGTGGTGATGAGAAGGCTTCTCATACGGTGCCTTCAGGTGCTTCGGGAGACTGCGAAATCCGACATTAGCAACCACTAACAGCAGCTCGTCATCCAGTACGATCAGTACGGCTGTCTTGGTTATGATCTTTTTGACCTTTTCGCTGTCCTTAGGCAATTTCTCCTCCTCCTTTTTTTAACGTATCTTTTAGTGTCAGCTTAAAATACGTCCAAACTGCTGACATTTTCGCTCTGAGGTGACACGCTTGTCCTGCATTAGCACTTCTAGCTAGCAGCTCACTATTGTGTTGTTTCAATTCCTGCCTGCCATACATTGTGTGACGTTATGGTGTTGTCATTGCAACAGTAAATATTGATGTAGTGGAACTTGTTGAAATGAACAACTCTACTGTTAATCCCTTTGACAATCTCTGTCTCAGGATGAATTTAAAATTCATCCTGAGACATGCGTCATGCTTTTTGTTTTATTAGGTTATATCGGATCATTTCCACCCGAATCCAATCATTTTAAAAATCACGTGATAGGGCCCAATTTCCGATCACGTGATCGAATCGGGACATCCCTATCGTTTACTACTATAAATGATAAATGAGCGTGTAAACTTTTTTTTTTTACAAATTCAACATATTGATTTGCAACGACTCGAACCTGTTGCTTATTTGCACAAACATCAGCTCTGACGAATCACAGTGCGGCGAAACAGTTCACTGATTTTTGGCCCACTTCCTGTGAAATGTTTGTGCCAAAAGTAACTTGTACTTGAAGGATAAGGGCAGGGTGGCGAGGGGGGAAAGGGAAGGTGTTGAGGACATCATCGATAGGTCAACCAATCAGAGCAATAGGTCGGTGTGGATGTGTGATATTCTCTGTCCCTTTTGTTTCCACCATGACGCAGCAAGCTGAGGTAAGTTGCTTCACCAAACAAAGTAAGATATGTCCTTTATGTGTTTTGAAGAGTAAATAGACCCATGTCAACCTCAACTTTCACGCCCTATAACTACTTATATAAAGTTTTTTTGAACAAGCACTCTGGTCAGCAGGGCCGGATTGGGACTCATTTTCAGCCCTGGAGTTTCTTGCCTTGGACCGGCCCACTTTAGTTCACGACTGATATTTTACTCGGTTTTACTCGGTGCTGACTGCTGAAGGAGGAGCAGCCTCTCTTTGTCTCTCTCTCCCGATCCCCCCCTCACTTTATTTTCTTTTCTGTTTGCTTTTCTTGTTTCTTAACTTTTTCTTAGTTACTTTATCTACCCATGGAGTTACTGTATTGGACCGGATCTCTTCTTGGATTACTTTTTTATAGTCTTATCAACATGGCTTTTTGCTCAGCTGAGGACTTTGAAAAACTGCTCCACAGAATTAAGGGCATTGAAGCGAAGCTACGTTGTCTGGAAATTAATTTTAATCTCCAGGCTGATTATGGAAACGACACAACTTTACTGTTTGCTAAACACTGGGAGGAACAACCTCACACCCCGGTGTTACATCAGTCTAACCATGTCACAGAGAAAACATAGGACAACGCTACTCCGTCAGCAAACAGATGCCTGACGGGCAGAACTCCACACTGTAATAGAGACTGGCCAGCTTTAAAACGCACAGAATCATCAATCCCAGCCCGTTCTCCGAGGATGAAAAAACAAATGAAACTTCAGCACAGAGAAAGCTCTGAACCCAGACCTGCCGCCTCTGCTAAAAGTATACAAAAGAGGTTTCAGCCAAAAACAAGAGATATTTCTCCACCTGGAATCCCGCTGAAAAACAGATTCGCAGCCTTGAGTTCCCTGAAAGATGACGCAGCCCCCGGGATCAGTCAAAGCCACCAGGAGAAACCCAGCCACATCAAACGGACACATAACAAAGTAAGAGCCCCCCCAGCAAAGATTGTTATCATACAAGACGGATCAATTAATGGAATTTAGGCTTTTTGAAGGAAGAACACCAGAGTTTATAGCTGCTACAAAAATACAGTGAGAGAAATATCAGAAAAAATCCAGAAACTCTTGGACCAATATCCTGCTTTGGAAAAGCTCGTCATTCACACTGGATCAGAAGATATCGTGATGAGACAATCAGAGATTCTGAAGAGAGACTTTTCTGATCTCCTACAGAGACTTGATGGACTTAACGTAAACCTCTTCATCAGCGGACCAGTCCCTGAAGGGAATGATGAAAGATTTAGCAGACTCCGCATGCTCCATAAATGGTTGAAGAAACAATCATCTGAGAAGTCGTTCACATTTATTAATAATTTCAAAGTATTTGGAAGTGCTAATCATCTGTTCAAAGAAGGGATGCGTTATCTGAACAAGGCCGGAGTAAGGCTCTTAGCAGCAAACATTTTTTCTTATCAAAATCAGAAAGCAAAACACTTGCTCCCAAAAGCTGACCTTGAGGCGCCCATGGATATCAGAGAACAAAAACAGCAAGTCATGATGACACCACAGGACCGAGCAGATAAACAACCATCAGAGATTAAGTCTTCATCTTCCTGTGACTCAGCCACATCAAATGAGTCTCCATTTAGAAACTTTACAGACAGACTGAACGAGCAAATCAAATTTGGGAGACAATTAACACCTAAACTTAGAGTACACCAAACCCCTGGGACTAGTGTCAATAAGCCTGGGAGCTTCCCCCCACTGATTATTACAGATATTTGATATTTGAGGGAACTGGGCAGTAAATCTACCGCTACCGTCTCCCACCGTCTCTGATATCCATTCCCTTGGTCTGTAAGTATTTTGAAAGGGGGGATGTAAGCTCAAAAATGCGAAGGAAGAGTTGAGCAGTGATCACTGTCTCATACTTCAAAAAGCCCTCCATGAATCCCTTTGCCTTGGCCCTCACAGATGGCTTTTGTGTGCTGTCATCTAAAATGTTGTCTAAAGTCATGAGGACCTCAAAAAACAAGCCTTCCTGAGGATTCCCAAAGTATCCAAACACTTTACTTAGTGCCTGATCCTTAGCCCACCACCTTGTTGGCTCTATTGTGCACACTCGTCTGTGCTGATTGTCCTGACTCTTCTCCTCCCACTTCTGCATGCGCTTGTATGACTCTCTTTAAAAAACTGCTACATCGTTAAGCAGTGAAAACAGAGACGCACTTTCCACAACACTGCCTGTTGTCTCTGCCAGTACAAGATTCAATAGATGTGCATAACACCAAATATGAACCTGATTGGGGGAATGTTCAGAGAGGAGTGTAGACCCTGCAAATTAGCTGCACCATCTGTTGAGCACAGAGACGGCCCTTCTGAAGATTTTAAATGATTTTAGATTAAACTATGATGCTCAGAAGGTGACAGTGTTGGTTCTACTGGATCTAAGCGCTGCCTTCGATACAGTAGACCACACTATTCTTTTAACTTGTTTAAAACAGATCGGCCTCTCTGGTGCTGTTCACAAATGGTTCACATCCTATCTCACAGACACGACTTTTATGGTAAGTTTAGATACCTGCTCCTCTAAGGTCCACAGGATTACATGTGGTGTGCCACAGGGTTTGATTTTAGGCCCAGTGCTTTTTAACCTTTATATGCTCCCTCTTGGCAGTGTCATCAGAAGACATGGAGTTAACTTTCACAGTTATGCTGATGATACACAGTTGTACATCTCCATGTCTCCTGATGACACACGGCCAATGAATGCACTTTTTAATTGCATTTTAGACATCAAATCCTGGATGGCAGAAAACTTTCTCCCGCTCAACCAGGACAAAACTGAAGTTTTAGTCATCGGTCCTGAGGCTCAGAGAGAAACTTTTACCAAAACTACAATCACCGTCTTTTAATCCTTCTTTACACGTAAAGAACCTGGGCGTTATTTTTGACTCTGAGCTGACTTTTATCCCTCACATTAAAAATATTACTAAAATATGTTTTTATCACCTTAAGAACATCGCCAGAGTCCGCCCCATTCTCTCTCGGGCCAACACGGAGACGCTGATGCATGCTTTTATCACCAGCAGAATTGATTACTGTAATGCCCTGCTTTCTGGTCTTCCCAAAACGAGTATATCAGGTTTACAACTCCTACAAAATTCAGCAGCACGTGTCCTGACGAAGACCAGGAGGCGGGAGCACATTACACCGGTCTTAAAATCATTGCATTGGCTCCCCGTACATATCAGGATCGACTTTAAGGTTCTTTTAATGGTTTTTAAGTGTCTTAATGGTCTTGGGCCTTCTTATCTTTCAGAACTGCTTTTACCATATGAACCTTGGCGATCTCTGCGCTCCTCTGGCAGCCGTCTACTTGTCATCCCAAAAGTCAGGACACGAACTCATGGCGAGGCGTCTTTCCATTATTATGGCCCTCACCTCTGGAACAGGCTGCCTAAAGACCTCAGGGCCGCAGAGAACGTTCATGTTTTTAAAAGTAGGCTCAAGACTCACCTTTTTAGCCTAGCTTTTAATTAATTGATTACTATTTACTGCCTTTTATTTGCTTTTCATGCTTTTATTGATCAGTGTTTTACTACTTGATCCTTGTACTTATCTCGTTAATTTAATTTAATTTATTTATTAATTTACCTACCTACCTATCGATCCTTTTTTTATTTTATTTGTGTATTTTAACATGTTAGCCTGTTTTACACGGATAATAAGAAACATAGACACATCGCTCCAGTGTTTCCTCTATGGAAGCCCTCTGCCCTGGGAGCGGTGGTCAGCTGTAGCTGCCTGGGTGCTCTCCAGGTGGTGCTTGGGTGGAGGTCAGAATCCTGGCCTCCCCTCCTCTGGACGCCCTGGGTCGGTGCCTCGGCTGCTGCTGTTGACCCGCTGGTGCTGGGGCAGATGGCTCCCTTGATGACGTTTCCTTACCCAACCTGGCTCATCTGTACTCGGCCCAGTGTCCATCCTACTTTCTATTTTAATGTCCTTTTAATGTTGCTCTTTAATGTGTCCGCACATGGGGATAGGATCGGGGGGAGGGTAGTATAATTGTGTTCACGCCTAAATTTGTGGAACTGAAAACATGCCAGCTTGTCTCACCTCTTCTGCTATAGTCAACTTTATCAGTTGGCTAATGACATCCACAACTTTATTTATTGTCTGTTTTGAGAGCAGAGTAACTAGAGAAACTCTGCCTTTTGCACCAGTTTCATGCTGCTTTTTGCTGTTTTCAATGCAAGTGTTAACAAGTGTCTTTGGACCAGAAGTTCTTAAACAGAAACTGATTAGTCAATCACTTCATCTGGATGGCATTAAATTGTCCCCCAGTAATAACGTAAAGAACCTCGGGGTTATTTTTGACCAAGACTTGACATTTAAATCCCATATTAAACAGGTTTCTAGGATTTCTTTCTTTCACCTCAGGAATATTGCTAACATTAGAAACTTCCTGTCCAGGAGTGATGCTGAGAAACTAGTCCATGCATTTGTTACCTCAAGGCTGGACTACTGTAATTCTTTACTATCAGGAAGTCCACAAAATGCCATTAAAAGCCTTCAGTTGATCCAAAATGCTGCAGCAAGAGTTCTGATGAATATTAAAAAGAGAGATCACATTTCTCCTGCTTTAGCTTCCCTTCATTGGCTCCCTGTTAAATCCAGAATAGAATTTAAGATCCTTCTTCTTATATATAAAGCCCCGAATAATCAAGGTCCATCATACATCAGAGATCTAATTGTTCCATATGTTCCTAACAGAGCACTTCGCTCTCAGACTGCAGGTTTACTTGTAGTTCCTAGGATTTCTAGAAGTAGAATGGGAGGCAGATCTTTTAGTTATCAGGCTCCTCTCCTGTGGAACCAGCTCCCAGCTTTAGTCCGTGAGGCAGACACTCTGTTTACTTTTAAGGCCAGGCTTAAAACTTTCCTTTTTGATAAAGCTTATAGTTAGAGTGGCTAAGGTCATCCTGAGCTATCTCTGTAGTTATGCTGCTATAGGCTTAGACTGACCAATTTTCTTCACTCTGCTACTTTTCTCTCCTACTACTCTCCAGTTGTATTACAGTACATTCTGTTATTTCGACTGTTAACTTTGTTTTCTCTGTGTTTTTCTCTCCATAGAAGATATACCTGGTCTGGTATCCTGCTTAGCTGCAATGCCCTGTTGGACGGGGGGCATCGACTGGGATGATCCTCCCAGTAACTGAACATCCACTGTGTCCTGTTATTAACTTTTTACTTTCTGTAACATAGATAGTTCTCTTATATCAGATCTTCTGTTCCTTCTGTGTTTCTGCTCTGTCTTCTCAAACCCCCAGACGGTCGTGGCAGATGGCCGCTCCTACTGAGCCTGGTTCTGTTGGAGGTTTCTTCCTGTTAAAGGGGAGTTTTTCCTCTCCACCGTCGCTACATGCTTGCTCAGTATGAGGGATTGCTGAAGGATTGCTGTGGTTGGCAAGTCTGCATCAACGGGGCCCAACCTCACGCCAATGACTGACGCAATCTGCTGGGATTCCTTAAATAGAAAACTTTTTAACTGATTGGAATGTTTGTATAAATGTATTGAAATGACTTCTTGTTAAGTGCCTTGAGATGACATCTGTTGTGAATTGGCGCTATATAAATAAACTGAATTGATTTGAACATGCTCTTGGAGGCAAATGTCATATCTACTCAAGAGTAGAATCAACTCCAGGACGTTACCATGATTGACAGCAATGTTTTCTAAGCTAAAGGCTCCCTCTTCTTTATTTCCCCTGTAGCTAAGGCCACATTTGCCTATGACTTTAACAACATCCACTATACGCTCCATCACCTGGCGTTTCTTTTTCACTTGCTCAGCACATAATGACATTTGGTTGCCACTCAACAGGCTTTTCACATCTGCCTTTTGTATTTTCAGAAAATAAGCATCTGCACTATCTCTGTGTGTCTTACTTTTTTCATGTTTCACTATCCTTTGGTGAATGTGTTTCCAGTCTTTTATGCCTCCCTTTATGAAAAGGCCATCACTTACCAAAGGTGCAAAGGCCAAACAAACTGAACAGTACAGAGACTGTTTTTTTTCACAGTAAGTTAGCCACTTGCGGTTTGTTCCATCTTTGCTATTGAAAACCTTTGGTATAGGAACATTTTGGATTTGTTGAGGAGGATAAGAAAAAAACGTATGTATATCTTGTGACTGAGGATGAGCAAATTAATCAAAACTATCAATAGAATCATCTTTGTCTGTCTTGTTCCTAGCTTGTGGTTTTGGATTCTGCTGCTGAGTTGTTGACTCGATCTGTCCCTGAGTCGACTCTGCTCCTTTTCACACTTCCTTCTATATCCCTAGACTCGAATGCACCTGTATTTAATCACAATAAAAGCATGTTGTAATCTTTAACATATTTGACATGGAAAGCACATTCAAATTAAATTGAATGAAATCAAAGCAAATTAAAAATGTCCAAATGGCAAAATAGGCAGGCTTAATTGATATTACTTTTGTCCTATTCCCTTTCAGTCGTGGGCTTTAAATATTCACTGTTTGTTTAAAAACATAATGGGTCACTAGTAACACTTGGGCATATAAAGTTGTTACAGTATATTGTAAGTAATGTGATCACTGCAAAAAAAAAAAAAAAAAAATTCTTACTTAGTATTTTTGTCTTGTTTCCAGTCCAAATATCTTTTCAAAACTTACATCAAGATGCATTTACTTGGCAAGTATGAAAAAACACCTTAAAATTATTTGATGTTTTACTTAAAACAAGGTACATTGTCTGCCAATGGGGTAAGAAAAAAAATTGTTTTAGATTTAGCTTGTTTTAGGCAATAACAACTAAAAATCACTTAATTTGTAGGTGGGGTTTTTTCAGAAAACAAGACATAATTTAATATGCTATTTCACTTGTCTAGTAAATGTATCTTGAATTAAGAATATTTAGATATTTGAAATGGAAACAAGTAAGATACTAATGGAGTTAATGTGTTAACTTCAGTTCGGGAGCAGGACCACGCCCCGAATCCACTTCTCACTCAGGAATATACTCATAATTCATTTCACCTGGTGTTTCACACCTGGCATCTCTAATCACTCGCAGTCCATATGAACTCAGCTCGTCTAGTGCTCCACGTCTGTCTCGATTGTTTTTCGCACCCCTCCCTTCCCGACCCTCTATCTGGCTTCACCCCTTCGACCCCTCCCTCATCCATTTTGCCCCACATCCTCTCCCCTTCATTCTAGCTTACTCATAGTCCTAGCCTCTTTTAACATATCTTTCTCGCAGGTTTGTCTGGGGTGTTCTGAGCAGGCTTGGGAAACAGATGACTCTCAGAAGACTGCAACCCCACACTGAATCTTCATCCCAAGCCTTCATCAACGCATCTTCCGAGACATCTCGTCGATTCACTCTCTTCCTTAAATAAACATTCCATTCAAATCCCCGTAAGCGTAGTCCTAGCTAATGAAATAAGGAAAACTTTTTTTTCAGTGATAATGTTTGCTTATTCACACTATGGTACAACAACAGCTTACCTGTGTCTTTCACAGCGGGAGCATTAGTCTCTTCACAACTGGTTGGCTCAGTTTCTGACACAAAAATTTTTTTTAACATTTATTTCTCATTTAACAGAGTAAAGCGTAAGAAATAAAATAACAGCAGCAGAGCTATTAATTAGGTAAGTTAAACAGTTTCCTGAGTAAAACATTTTTTTAACAAAAAGCAGGAGGGATTTGTTTAATTGAACTTCTAACTAAAGTGTCTGCAAATATAATCCATAGTGTAACATAGATTCTCAAAAGCAGGGTCTGAAGAACCCATGCAAGCAGGACTAAATTCTTAAATACTTTAGGTAACCATGTGGGGAGTTTATTTGTTTTGTTTTGTTTTTGCGAACCTAAATGATTGGGATATGGTCATGTGGGGGTTGGAGCTGACACAGCAGCGGGATACACAGGTTCTGAGGTTATGTCTTATGCAGGATCTTTAAACCCGCTGTGATTCTTTTCTGGATATTTGAGAAGCAGTTGAAGTTATTGTTTCTTTGTTTCTTAATTTTTAAGGCATGTGTAAGACGATGCCTTAAAAAAGGGGGGAGTTGGATTTGATAATAAAGGTAATTGGAATAGTGAATGGCTCTTAGCAAGCCACAAAACAACTGGTCTCTTCTAATAAAAGGGAAATGAAGAGATTTTTCAGGGATCATGAAGAGAATTGTAACTTGCAGTTTAATTGGGTTTCTTGTGAATCATAACTCTGTCAGGTGGGGTGCGTAAATTAATGGCTTTTTACTACTGACTTCAAATTCCATTTCGGTTCAGGACCTAGTACATATCGTATCTGGGCCCTTTACAAGTTTTAATTTGATCTGAAAATCTCCTTTACCTCTTGGTGGGATTAGTTGATTCTTGGGATTTTTGCTCTAACAAATTAGAAGGTTATGGTTCGTCTTCTTCTTGGCATAGATTTAGTAAAGATTGATCTAAAGACATTTTTTTACTGCTGATTTACCTTAATTCTAATCTAGCTTCAGTTGATGAGGTTCGGCTCATTAATCAGGTTGTGGGTTCGTTTAGAATTGCCTTTTGCATACAGTTGCATCAGGTTGATCTGAAACCATACTCCACATACTCCAAGTGTGTTGATTCTACTTAATCACTTGTCATAATCAACCTATTCATCTTTTGTGAATTAGCTCACCTGTGCTTGAACATCAATGCTCTAATACTTAATTAGCTCAGCTCCTAAGGGAGGTTCTCACTGGAGGACCTTCTGAGGGGTGTCCACTCTCTCTTTTCTGGGGAAGGACTGATCGGTGGCTACGGGTCACTGGATGCTGGCGGAGGCTGACTTCACGGCAACAGACAACAACACAAGGGAAGCGTACACATTTTTTTGTGTGTTTTGAACATTGTCTTTTTTTTAATCAACTTAACCAACCTTTTAGGGAGATTTGAGATAACATTTTGGAATATTCCCTTTATATTTATGGTATTAATTAAATTAATAAAAGAAGGGAAATGTGGGAATATGCCTATGTAATTAGGATTTAAGTACATATTCTTTGTCTAATGAATGTATCTAGGGCAAGATGACACAGTTAGGGGAAGCAAGGTTATTGTTTCAGCTTAATGTTCCTGATACAGATGTGTCAGATCACCAGAGAGACACCTTTGAAACAGTCTGGTCTGGGATGTGCCGGTTCATGCTTTACTATCAGACTGGCATGAACCAGTTCTCCAGAAGCTGGACATGGAGATTGGAGAAGACGTGCTGCAGAGATAAACAGTGATTGCTGAATACTATTTAAACTGTTAGTCAGAAACGTTGGATAGGGCAAGAGTAATCTCTGTCCCCTCCATGTTCTAGCCAGACATGTTTGAATTAAATACTTAAGCGCCTTCTGGGACTTAGTCTTCTTTTATTTTGGGAACCCTAAAGTATTTTCTTCCATTACAGCTTCTATAAAAATACAGTGAAAAAACAATGCTAAATGGACTAATTATCGGATGATTCAAGCAATTTACAAGTATTTAAATCAAGAAGTTAGTTTATCATGCCAAAGAATGTAGCATTTCTTTACACTATGCATTCCAGCCTCTTCACACCTTTTGCACTAGTTCCTGGCTCCCACATTCTCACTGTATCACTACAAGCTACATAACTAAGCCAGAATGTGCCCAAACAAAGCTGATAAAGTAGTTGTAAATTGATTATATGTTTTACACCAATATTTTTATAAATATATTTTCAAGACACACATTTCTGATAATGGAATCCAATTGTCTAAATTACTTTCTTGCATACCTTCTTGGTCTGAAAGGGAGTGTTGTCTTTAAGGGGCTGTGAAAGAGGTTTTTGTGTTCCTTGTTGAGGGTTGTTTCAGAAAAATGTAAATGTTATGTCAATAAATTGATTAAGTAAAGGCAATTATATAATTATGAAAAAAGGCATCTGGGGAATATAATAAGGGAAGAGGCCTTTCACCTACTCTGATTTAACTGCGTGATTCCTCAGCTGTGAGGAATGTTTTTGGTTAACCTTGCAATGAAGGTATAATATTAGAAGACTAAAGGCAGAAGCTGCTTGTAGAGAGGGCAGACATGATCTGGGGTGCCAGAGAGTTCGAGTAATGGCCCAGACGGGCTCATGTACAAGACTGGCCGTAATGAAATATGAGAAACTTCGATCCAGACTACAGCCTCATCCATATGGAAGGAAGAAGATATTTTCTCCACAACATTGTGGCGCCCAACGTGTCCTATAGCAGAGGAAACCGAGAGGACAGGGGGTGTTTGTTTTTTTCTCCACCATCCAAGGTTCGGACAGGGAAAGAGTCACCATCAAAAACCCCTGCGTCGACCGCCAGCTGAGGAGAATCCCGGTTTCTGGGTGAGGCTCAGTCTGACACAGTGGGCTGAACCCTCAGAAAATGGACCTTTATGGTGGTTTGTTTTTTCCTACTGTTTTCTTATGCTTTCTGAGTCTGTCTACTTTGAGAGGGAGATAATTATATATTTTTTTCCTCACTTTGAGCCTGCGGGAGAGAGCGGCAGTTTATAGTGGACTTAAAACAGGAAAAAAGGCAGAAAGCTGGGACCGTGACTTGAGCAACTATCTCCAACTTTCGTCCGTCAATCCTCCATGCAAGAGACAAGACACTGCTATTATGATACATGGACTGAATTTGACCTTCAACCGACAGTGTGCAGGGTCCAGAGTGTGGTCTGCAGCAACAGAGGGAAGAGGTTAAATGGCCCCTGCCCTTCGTGCTCCAGGGGGGAGGTGCGCCAACACTTTGGCAACAAGCTACAAGTGAGCGCCCCGGGCTACAGGCGTGACCAGCGATGTCCACCGCACCATTTAAGCAGAGTAAGACGTAAAACCATTTCACTGACGCAGACAGGGAAAGACAGCAGGGACATTAAGATGATTCTAGAAATGGGGGGTGATGTGGAAAAATTATTTCTGGATCTAAAGTCTATGATACTGATCTAAAAATTTTATCAGAGTAATTATTAGATTCAAGGAAGAGCCCTTTCACCTACTCTGATCTAACTGTTGACTCCTCAACAGTGAGGAGTTTTTTGGTTAACCTTGCAATGAAGACATAACATCAGGCGACTGAAGCCAGAAGCTGCTTGCAGAGAGGACAGACATGATCTGGGTGCGAGAGAGTGCGAGCGTTGGCCCAGATGGGTTCATGTTTAAGACTGGCCGTAATAAAATATGGAAAACAGCGATGCAGACTCCAGCCTCATTCCTATGGTGGGAAGAAGAGACTTTTCTTTCCATAACAGGGGTCAAGTGGTCTGGGCAAACAGAGGCGTTGATGGGAATTACTGCAGCGCTTAAGGTTCAATCAGTTATCATGCACAACTGAGTTTTGGGAAGATGAATTATATGGGGAGAAATTAACAGCGGAACATATAGGATTGTTTGTTCGGTGTTTAATTACCTAGAGAAAGAGATAACGGGCTGTTGAAGGCGGATGTTTGGAGATCCCAAACAGCCTGAAATGCGGGATTGGACATTAAGTAAACAACCAAACACATTTGCACGCACATCCAATGAAGTACTGGCTTACTAAATTGATACATATCTCTACTTTTTCTCAGAGATCATACACACACATAAACACCGGAATTGTTGGGGAACATTAGAAATTCATGACAGACATGAGCTGTGACTTCTATGTTTGTGTGTCTTCCCATCCCATGTATCTACTTCTCTATGGTGTTCTGTCATTTGTATTATTATCAAAGTAATTAGAATAAGAATTCATGGTGAAGGTTTAAAATAATAATACATAAATGTAATTTAGCTTTGTATCTCATCTCTTTGGGGGGAGGTGGGGGCCAGGAGTCGGGAAGCCTTAAATCTGTGCTCAGTCCTCCACCCCTGATTTGGGTATAACAGAGAGGCCAGGGCAAACCCGGTTTTAGGCTTCTACTACCCCCAGAGAGAGATGACGGAGAGAGATAAGAGGAATGACAAGGGTTTGAAAAAGAAGTAGTGTCTTAACAATGCAATTGAAGCAAAATGAGTGGGTTTTACAGAAAAACAAGGTAACTCCATGAAACTTGTTTTTGAAAATAAGCCGGCGTCTCTGCTCGTTCGATCACCTGTTCTGTGCGCACCGTGCGTGGTCAGTTCATTGGCGGGTTGGACCGGCCCTGGCCCTCGTTGGATGCCTGGTCTCGGCGCTCTGCGTTGCGCGGGATCAGGACCCGGGAGCTGGTACAACTTGGTGTCCAGATGCTGGCTGAGCCCGGCCTGGGGCTGCTGTCCGTCCCCTGTGGCTATTGGTGGGACGCCCCGACGTAGGGCAGAGGTGGGGCGCTGGGATGTTGGCGGTGGGGATTGGCCCTAGGGTGGTGGCGGCACGTGCCGGCCGCGGCCCCTGCGGTGCCGGGGGCCCCTCAACGGCCGGTCCCTTGTCAGGTCCCTGCTGGGGGGTGGGGTGCCCCTGGGCCCCGGCTCTCCTGGTCCATTGACCGGCCCGCCCTGTTGCCGGCGGGGCCCGTGGGCTCGTCACTGCTGCCCCCCGGTCCCCTGCATAGTAGCCACAGGACGTTCCCCTGGGGTTCTCCTTTGCTCCTCTCTTGGGGGATGCGGTCGGCCCCGCCCGGGTCCGCCTGGGGCTCTGGGGGTCCTTTGGACGTCTTTGCTCCGATCTCCTTTATGTCTGCATCGATTCCTGGGAGACGGATTGATGCCTGCTCACACCAGCTATCGAACACTCTTATGGAGAAACCTTATATGCACCAGCATGCTAACACACACACATAGATGTGGGGTCTCTGGTGTTTACAGATATATTCTTGGGCTGAGGTTATCATTACTAGAGCTTGATTAATCGGTACCATGTGTTTTTCTGTGACATTGTTGTTGTATTTTTATACCTATTTTTGTGTGATGTGGTTGTGTAATTCTTAGTTCACAATGTTTGTTTTGTTTTGTCGATGTTCCTTTTTCGTGTTTTGTTTTTCCCCCTCTCTCTGCCGTCCTGTGGGTATGGAGGCAGACTTCAATGTCTTCCTGTGTTTTCTTTGTTCCCCTTCCTCTCTTGTATTTTCAACTCACCCTCTCTCTTGACTTTTTGTTTCCTACCTCTCTTCTTCATCTTCCTTCTTTCTTCTCCTTAATTTTCCGTCTCCGTGTCCATAACATCAGGAAATAAAACCCCCAGCAATTCATAATAAAGATTTTTCACACATATATCAAGTGGAAGACTAGCAAAAGCTGTACTGCTCCGCTTGTGAAAGTAAATCTGTTGGGCTTCTACTTGGTACTCAGACACCAATTCTGAGCTCCACACGGCCAAACAGGACACGTAAAAAAAATAGAAGACATAATATCGAAATAAATATCAAAGGTAGTTATAAAAGGAGCTGCTCAACAATATTAAATAAAAAAGGAGAAACTCAAAATGAGAGAAGAAACATGCCTAAAAACAAAGGTAGAATAAACTGTGATCTATGGCCTTCCATTTAACAACTAATAACCTTTAATACAAGTTCACAATCCACCGCGTCAGAGTGACCTTCTCTAAATAGACACACAAATTCCTTCACGTAGCATTTTCGATAAGAACATTTTGGATATTCATCATTCTACCACAACATTCTGGACATTCATCATTCTACCACAACAATATTACTCGAGATAATCTAAATTTAGCCTTAGCTATGGCTAACAACAATGTACCACCCAGAGATGGGCCCCTTTCTATGCCATGATGCAACTGCAGGCTCGGCATCTGTTGCTCCGGGCAACTCATGAGCCATCGGCTCGAAACAATACTCAGGGCTGCTCGTCTCCTCATTTTTAGGCATTTTTAAAACAGGAAATAGGGTGGAGTTTTAACTCTGATAGTGGATGGGTTACACTTTAACAGGGTTCATACAGTTTCCCGAAATAAAATTCAGGTACTTTTCAGTCATTTTCATGGATTTCAATCACCCATAAGAGCCCTAAATTAAGGCCGTCAAGATCAATGCGATAACAAAGGTCGATTGATTTGGAGGATTAAGGTGAGTAATTGGGTTTAACGTAATTAAACACATGCACAGGATGACTTCCCCTGGTTATCCCACAATTCAACGTGTGCTGTTTTCATTGCTAGCTCCTCATGTAGACAGCATGGCAGACCCAAACTGCATCTTGGGGTTCATAGGAATGTCTATTCGCTGACCATAAAGACGTGGTTATGTTTTATGCTGTTTATTGCACAAATTGCTTTGACAAAAACAACAAAGTACAACAAAGTTCTATTCAGTCGACTTCTTTCAAGAGAAATGAAAAATGTTTTTGGTTGTAAGCGATCTGATAAAGCAACTGGAACGAGCAGATTAAAAATGCAGCGATCTGCAGCAATCACTAAAACCTTTGCTAACGAACAAACTAATATTGGTAACTGAAACGGCAGCTGCAAGATAACTACAAAGGACATCACACACACACAGGTTCAACATCGCACCATTTGGGCACGCATTGCCGTGTTAATAAGAATTTTATTAACACAGCAGAGATCAGTGGAAGGGGGTATCGGTTTTTTACGGTCATCTTGTTTAGTCCCCGGTAGTCAATGCAGGGATGGAGCCCACCAGCCTTCTTTTTAACAAAGAAAAAAACCTGCAGCTGCCAGCAAAGTAGAGGGTTTAATAAAGCCGTTCTGGAGGGCCTCCACGACATAGTCTTTCACAGCTCTGTTTTCTTGGGGAGATAAAAAGAAAAGGGAACCACGGGGAGGGACATAACCTGGAAACGACTAGAAACTTAATCTGTTCATGATGGTCCTCTACGGACATGTGGACGGGCTGGGTTTGGTGTTGGACAGGGTAGGGTTGGAGGGGATGACCATTCAGCGATGTAACAGGAATGAAGCGGTCGCCAGTAGTGAGCAAAATTCTGAGCCGATGGGCCAGATTCTGCTCAATGAAATTCTCAGCCGACACGGTATCGAGAAGGGCTAGCTACGGGCTCTATTGCTGTTTGACATGGAAGGCGGCTTTGAGTTGGAAACGGTGGGGGCGGCAGGATGAACAGGACCAGGTTGGGTCCCCAAGGTCTACGTGGTCTCTTCGTTTTCCTGTCACAGGGGACATTGATGATGACGGTGTTTGGTTGAGCCACAGTAGGCGCAATTACCCTTGTGCCAAAGGCGCTCGCACTCCTCCTTAGAGAGCCTCCCTAACTTCATCAGTTCCTCTGTTGAAGAACCGGCTAGATCTGCAGGAGCTCCCGCTGAGGTGAGGGGGGGATCGGCGAGTTCGAAAGGACCAGAAGCAGTGTGTCTCCGGTCACGGAGGGAGCAGGACTCGTTGATCAATCTAAAGGGCCTGGTGGCATCTAGGGTCCTAGTGACTGATTATCTCATCTCTAATACAGTCTGCTAAACCTTCCACAAAGACGAATTGGAGAGCGGCATCGCCCCAATTTAGGTTGGCTGCTAAAGTGCGGAAGTCAGAGACGAAGTGAAAGACTGACTAATCTCCCTGACTTAAGTGGAGAAGCTGGAATTCGAGATCCACCTTACTTTTAGGTGGAACAAAGGTCTTCCTCAGCTCTTCTACAAACAGATTGTATTGGTTGCAGTTTGAGGATTTTGGCGTTATATAGGGTAGCTGCCCATTCTTGAGCCCGACCAGATACGAGGGAGGTTAACAGAGCCACCTCAGACCGATCGGGGGTGTATTTAGAACGCTGGCATACAAAAATCATGTTGTGCGCTAAAAGCCGGTTCTGAAAACAAGTTTGAAAAGCAGATTCTGAATAAACTGGGGATTTCAGTAAAACATGGTTAAAAAAAAAAGTGTATTTTTAAAGAAAGAGGTACCGGTAAAAGTGTTGGTATAGCTCATATAATTAATTCTTTAAGGAGTTGTTGTAGATGATGATGGCTGTGGGCAGGAAGGATTTCCTGTAGCGGTCTGTATTGCAGCGAAACTGAAGAAGCCTCCGACTGAAGACGCTCTGTTGTTGTATGACTGTCTCATGAAGAGGATGCTCAGGGTTGTCCATAATTTCTTTGTTTTTATGAAGAATCCTTCTTTGCATCATCATCTCCAGATTTTCCACAGTTGTCCCAAGAACAGAACCAGCCTTCTTTATCAGGTTGTTTAGCCTTTTTAAATCCCTGGCTCTGATGCTGCTACCCCAACAGATGACGGCTGACATCTGTTGGGGTCGGCTCCACAACAGACTTGTAGATCATCTGCAGCATCTTGCTGCAAACCTTGAAGGACCTAAGCTTCCTCCAGAAGTACAGTCTGCTCTGTCCCTTCTTGTAGATGGTTTCACTGTTGCGCCTCCAGTCCAGTCTGTTGTCAAGGTGAACTCCGAGGTATTTATATTCCTCAACCACCTCCACTTGTTCTCCCATGATGGAAGCATAGCAATGATATTTTTATGGCCTCAGATAATGGACTTGTTTCTGTTCTGGTTTTGTTAGATCTCAGTGCTGCCAGTCAATCATAATATTCTCTTAGAAAGGCTTGAACATGTTGCAGGGATCTAAGGAACAGCACTAGGCTGGTTTAAATCATATTTGTCTGATAGATTCCAGTTTGCTCATGTAAAGTCCAGGAAAAGCAATTTAAGGCTTCAGTTGATCCAAAATGCTACATCATTTGCTCCATCATACATCAGAGATCTGATTGTTCCTTATGTTCCTAACAGAGCCCTTCGCTCTCAGACTGCAGGTTTACTTGTAGTTCCTAGGATTTCTAAAAGTAGAATGGGAGGCAGATCTTTTAGTTATCAGGCTCCTCTCCTGTGGAACCAGCTCCCAGCTTTAGTCCGTGAGGCAGACACTCTGTTTACTTTTAAGGCCAGGCTTAAAACTTTCCTTTTTGATAAAGCTTATAGTTAGAGTGGCTAAGGTCATCCTGAGCTATCTCTGTAGTTATGCTGCTATAGGCTTAGACTGCTGGAGGACAGACTGACCAATTTTCTTCACTCTGCTACTTCCTTTTCTCCTACGACTCTCCAGTTGTATTATTTGCTGTTATTTCAACTGTTAACTTTGTTTTCTCTCAGTGTTTTTTTTATATAGGTCTATGGGGGGTGAACCTCATACGTTTGTAAGTGGAAGAGGAACTAAAGAGAACACAATTGTTTCTGGTGTACATCTGCGTGTGCGACTCCCGGCGGAAGTAAACAACAAGGCGCTAGCAGCGTTAGCTTTCAGTCTTCCTTGTGTTTATCGTCGGTTATTTGATGATTTCTGCTGTGTGAGCTGAATGTTTCAGTGTCTGTAGTAACAAGATCATCGGTTCATCATCAGAGAGAATTATTCCGCTCAGATCCTCCAGGTTTGTTACCGTAAGGTGCTTAATAGACTGACACTGGAATACAGAGAATATGATCAGGGAAGTATAGTTGATACCGTTTTTCCCTTTGACTGAGAATCTGGAAAAAGTAGGAAAACAACCAGAATAAATAGTATACCAGCAGCTTCTAAACAGAAGCTGTTGATCTAAACCTTTCCCAATATTTCTTCGTATTTGTTTAGAGGGGAATGGAGCAGCAGCAGCAGATGGAAAAGCGGATCAAAATCACTGTTTATTTTTGTTAAACAATCTTAAAGACTGAAACTACCTCATTAATTTCTTATTTTCTTATTCACAGATGTCGGTATAATCTCTGTAAAACTGAAGAATATAAACTATCTTTATTACGATCACTGCACAGGAATTAATTTAGGTTCAGTTTAGATGGAAAGTGAATGGTTCTGAATAGTGTGGTGGGTGTGGGTCGACTAAAATAGTGACGATGGTTTTCAGCGCACGGAGATTAAGTTTGTGGGAGGCGTACCTGTTATATTAATTTGTGACTATACCTCTTCATCTCTCTGTTCTTGCTGTCTGCCCTTTGCTCTCTCTTCCTCCCTGTTTTCTTCACTCTTGGTCATATCCTCACACAAACCCAATAAAATAAATTAAATTAGGAATTTTATATTGAGTAACAGAACAAGAAAACAAATATACAAATTGAAAACCCTGATCTTTTCATCTTTTCAGGTAAGTTTAGTAGTTTTACATTCTTTTCTGCAATGTTGCTCTGACTTGTGACATTCCTCACTAGTGATGGAAATTCTGGCTCTTTTAGGAGAGCAGGGGTTCTGACGGAACACCATACTCATCAGAACGGCATCCCTTCAAGTAATGCACATGCACAGCAGTGAAACTTGCAGAATTGCGTATGTGTTAATATTAAACCATCAATTGAGCATACCTTAGACTACAAGGAGTAAGATTTGGTGTATTATCACATATTAGATACACATTACCAAATTGCATGCTTTAAAGAATCACAAGACATGTTAACAGAAGTTTTCCATATATTATCTTTTTCGAGTGGAGTCCTAAAATTGTGTAATGTCGTGTTAAATTGGGTGTATTATGGCCATTGTAAGTTAAATAAAAAGAAAATGGAGTAAATTTCTGTCAACAGATTTTGAGATTAATATAACACATTTTCAAGAAAAACCTCGGAAATACTTTGATGTTAAAAAGTCGTAAACTTTTCATATTTAAACAAAGATATTTTCTGAAACCGTAAGGTCAGAAAAAAGTGAAAAGTACTTTGCTGAGATTTTAAATCGCTTATGTCCGAGAGAAAATACCAGTCCTGTAAGATCTAAGTGTTAAATTAAAGAGATGCGTATCTGGATAATTTCAAAGGCGAAAGTGGTTAATGCGGTTGTTTTTCGGGATCAGAACGACTTCTCCCGTGTTCAGATTTGCCATGAACGCCTCAACAAAACAGCATGCTCCTTTATAAACTGTATTTCCTATTAAACAAACAGCATACCTTTTTTTTAAACTGTATTTTCTATGAAGGAATGACCTGTCAAAACTGTATACCAGGAACCCGTCACAAACACTGGTATGCTGTTTCGATAAACTAGGCTGAACTGACAGACGGCGCTATTATATTAAAATTCCGGTATGCTATTCTGACAGGGTAGGCCACATCGACAGAACACCGGTTCTTATGGCTTTGTTCACTAGATAGAACCGGCTCTTTCAGCTCCCAAGTGGCTCCGCCATATTTTTTGTTTCTTAATTTATCATAAAAAAGAATGTAAAATTATGTGTGAAATGATGTACTAATCTACAAACATAATTATATCAAATGTTTATTATTTATATGGATTATGATATTCATCATGGAACAGAGTGCTACAAAAAAATGTATGTTAAAATACAAAAAGTAACTGATTGTAAATGAAATATTTATAAACTTTGAACTATTTACAGTGAACAACATAGAAAAGCTAAGATAGTGTAGATTCCTGCAGATCCTGCTCTAATTATATTTTAACTTTGCATACTCTAGTCTGCCTTTGAATTATCGATGTAATTGAAATTCATCCATATTTTTGCTGCATTATCTGGTGTCACTCTTTTTCTCACCTTTCCATCAAGTCTTCTCTGTATTGCTTTTTTTCCCCTCTTCTTACACCTTGTTTCTTTGTGTGTTTGTTGCGCCATCCAGGGGCTTCTCTAGACATAGAACAATACTGGGGCCCACGCCTCCACCACTCGGATCACATTTGTATTACAAAGATGTGCCACGTTAGTGACATGTACTATGTTATAAGAGGATCTTTTGTGACGTCAATGTTTGTTTTCTCGCAATGCATCATGGTACTGTGTGGCAGGATGCAGCGTATTTTATCTGTAATTCTATTGTTTTTCATCTTTCGAGGACGATTTAGCAAAGCTGATGGTTCATTCGTGCTGTGTGATTAATTTTGCGGCCCGTTGGGGGCCTAATAAAAGTTTTTTTTGAATTGCCTCCGAAAAGGATCACGAAAAACGAAAGAGATGGCTCCGGGCAATAAGGAGATTAAACCCGAACGATCCGAAGAAAGCCTGAATTCCTGCAGTGACTGACAGAGTTTATGAGGCTCATTTTGTTAATGGTAAGTCCTAATGAAAATGTATTTGCTATTTAGAGAAGATATTTTTATAAACATTTAAGTTTATGTAGTTTAAAATCCACGGAGTATAATAATTTTTTCATCGGCATGTGCTGTCAGAGAGTTGTTTCCAAAAAATTGATTCCATCTGAAACATTAAAAATTAGAATAGGTTGTTCATTTCTAGATTCCTATATTTCGGATGAAAGCATCTATTTTTTCACCTGAATCTTAATGATAGAGGGTCTATTTCTTTTTAACCTTATCAGAATTAAAAAAATATATTTTGCAGCAGTGCTTTGATACCTGAAAGCTTTACTGGTATGTGCAGCAGTTGTTAGTCCTGACAGTTGCTACTACTTTGAACATTAAAGCCGCTACATGAGTGCATGTTTCTCTGTGACTGAATTTAAAAGAAGAACGCTGTAAGCAGTGATATTCTGTTTTTCACCAGAGACCAGACGCCATTAAAATGATAATTTTACTGTACTACTAAAATTGTACAACAGCGACTACATTTCCAAAAAACTGATCAATGAAGATTTACCCAGCTTTGCAGTCGCAGTGAGGATTTCACTGTTCTCTTTAGCGATCACCCACGGGAGATGTGAATCACGCTGAGACTTTTCTTGGCCAGGTCTGACCTCTGCTTTCAGGAGGACCACAGCCTTCAGTTCTGTAGAAGAGATTGGCCCAACTTTTCCTGAAATAAAGTAATTGTAAGGCTCCAGAGTTTTGAAAACCTTTAATTTGTCATGAGTAAATGGTCCAGGGCTTTCTATTAGGTAGGAATAAATGTCTCCCCAGCAGATTTGTGGACACGACACCGGTGAATCAGACCAACGTTTTTGATCATCCCAGATCTCATATGGGCTTTGAATAATCTTGATTTTGTCATCGATGCAGATTTTAAGCCTCTCTGTTAACCTTTTCCTGTCTTCAGACAAAGTGTGTATATATTGGGGATTTCGCCTGCTAGCGCTCTTAAAAACATTCGTCGCCTCTATGCCACCTGCCATTTTTGTTTTTTTCCTTGCCACTCAACCACCTGCGTGCGCACAACGATGTCAACAACGATCTTCCTATATTCCATCAGTTTCCCTTTGCTAAGCCTGTGAGTGTCTATTTCAAGCATCTAAAGCTGAAAATAAAACAGTAACTGATAAAAGCTAAAGAAGCAAACTTTATAGAAAACAACTACTTATACAAACGCCTTCAAACTTGATTATGTTTTTAGATCTATTAACAGTAACAGTGAACTGTGACACAGGAGCTACCTGCATTAAAAGCCTTTTCTTCCCAACTTCTCACCTGCTCTATTTTCTTGTTTTCTTCCATTCTCTCCATCCTCATCACTCCTTCTCCTCCTCCCTATCATCCATTCACCAACGTTAGAGAACAAAAAAAATATCATCATGACATCCAACATTGTTACCATAGACTTATCCTAGTTTGGGAAGCAGGGACAGGTGCCAATTGTGCCTGCTTCCCGGTCTTTTAATAGCCTCTCAAATTGACCAAGGGAGACCAATTTTTCAGGTTTTAAGTCATTCTATAGCAGGTTCCACAGTGATGGGGCAGAAATTCTACATGCTTGCTTGCCTAACTCTGTGTGAGCCCTAAGCACAACCAGGTGGAGATCCTCATTAGACCACAGAGAGTGAGTGCTGGCCTTAAAGGACATAAGCCTACATAAATAAGGGGGCAATGTCCCAATGATGGATTTGTATATAAATAATCGCCACCGGGTTAGCCTGCGCTGAGCAAGGGAGGGCCACTGGACTAGATTATACAGAGTGCACCAATGTGTAAGGGGTTTGCACCCTGTAATAAATCTCAGTGCACCATGATAAGCTGAATCTAATTGGTGCAGATAATTATTAGGGGTGTGCGTATATAAAAAAATCACCATAGTCCATAAGAGACAGGAAAGTAGCCATGACCAACTTCTTCCTTGTTGCAAGAGAATAGCAGACCTTATTCCTAAACTAGAAGCCTAGCTTTAACCTAAGTTTCCTGGCTAAATTTTGGATATGAGCCTTAAAAGTCAAATGGTCGTCATGTACAAGCCCTAAATACCTGTACTCAGCCACATGCTCTATTTGATTTCCCTGCAGGGGGACAATGTTTGGAGGGATAGCTGTAGAGTTCCTATTATTTGAGAACAGGACCATCTTGGTTTTACTTGCATTCAACACAAGCTTCAATTCAGAAAGCCGAGATTGTACAGTATCAAAGGCATCCTGCAGGTACTCAAAGGTCTGGTGAAGGGTTTCTCCACAACTATAATAGATTGTGTTGTTAGTATAAAAATGGAATAGAACATTGTGGATATTTAAACCGAGGTCATTTACATGAATGTTAAATAAAAGTGGGCCCAGCACCAAGCCCTGTGGAACCCCTGATACAATTTGTAAGAAACTTGAAAAGATACCGTCAAGGTTGACGCAATGAGTCCTATCTGAGAGATGGTTTTCAAACCAACCAGCTGCCTTCTCAGAAAGACCAATGTTGAGCAGTCTCTGTTTTAAAATACAATGGTTCACTGTATCAAAAGCTTTGGAGAGATCGAGGAAAAGAGCAGACATCTTTTTGCTGTCCAGTGCCTCAATGATGTCATTCACAACCTTCAGTGAAGCATAGATGTTACTATGTTCCTTTCGGAAACCCAACTGAACCTCTGAGAGAATATTATTAATACTCAGGAATTCTTTCAGTTATTCACTTACTAGTTGTTCTAAGACCTTTGACAGCACAGACAAGTTGGAGATAGGCCTGTAGTTGTTTAGCAAGGTAGGATCCCCTCCCTTTAACAAGTGGAGGACATAGGCAGATTTCCAGATCGATGGCATAACATTCTGAACCAAAGACAAATTAAAGCTATACATGAACGGTTTAGCAATTAAATCTGCAGCGATTTTTTTATTAAAAATATGGTTCTAAACAATCTGGGCCAGCAGGCTATTTGATGTCCAGTGAAACCTAGAGCTTTATGTACATCAATGATTGAAAATGGGGTAAAGGTGAAAGAAAAAGGCCGGTCCAACACAACATCTTCCAGCAGCATTATGAGAATTAGTTGAAGAAATGGACTTGATAGACTTCCAGACGGTCCTAGGGTTATTTAGATTGTCTGTAGTCGCCGCTAGATAATATTCAGATTTGGCATGTCGGACTGGTTTCGTAGTTGTCTGAAATTAATCCTATCGGCCTCCACCTTTGTTTTTTTATCCTTTGCCCAAGCCCAGTCCCTCTCGTGAAGAAGTTTGCTGAGCTCCGGCGAAAACCAAGGGTTGTTTCGTCCCTTGACTCTGAAGTTACGCAAAGGAGTATGTTTGTTAATAAGTTGCAGAAATCCACCATGAACGTATTTTCAGGCTATTTCAACATAATCAATAAGCCTTATGCTGTCCCAATCAAAATAAAATAAATCATGTGTAAAGCCTTGTAAGGAAATATGTTTCATATCACGTTTTTCAATGCATCGAGGCCTGGATTTGGGAATTTTGGCATTTCTAATTGGAGCAATCTTACAATGATCACTGATGTCATTAGCAAACACACCAATTTCAGAAAATGTATGGGGAGCATTTGTCAATAGCAAATCACTTAAGAGTAGATTTCTCTGGGTGTTTTGGATTTGGGTGAGTAGGAGACTCAATTAATTGTGTAAGATCTAATTCACTGCAAAGACCCTTCAATCTGTCTGAAGCAGGTTTGAACCAGTCCCAGTTCATATCGCCTGCCAAGACAATCTCACTGTACCGGAGCTGTGATAAAAGCTGAGACAGCGGTTGAAGGGTGTCAGCTACAGCAGAAGGGGGTCTGTAGTTTCCAACGACAGTGACAGTCATGCCTTTGTACACCTCAACATTTAGGGCCAGAAATTCAAGTTGTTTACTCACAGATATGGACAAAACTACATTGGCATTAAACTTGCTCTTTACATATATAGCGACGCCCCCCGCCTTACGAGGCTGGTCAGTTCTAAAGACATTGTATCCACTGACAGCAATGTCTTTGTCTGACTAATGTAGAGAGCCATGTTTCTGACAGAATTATGATAGCTGCATCGGTAGATTTTGCCCAAAAATGTAAAAAATCAGTCCTGGGGGGCAAACCTCGCATATTCAAATGAATATTACAAGCGGCTGAAATGAATTTCCTCCACAGGGTGTCTGGGCTCTCCCTTAGAGATAGGGTGAGAAGCTTGATCATCCGGGAGGGGCTCAGAGTAGAGCCGCTGCTCCTCCACATCGAGAGGAGTCGAGCAAAGAACATATTCTTGAGAAACCGATTTAAAGATATTAACGTGTGAAGATAAGAGGTGTCAAAACCATGACTTTTAAAATTAATCTGCCAATATAAAATTTAGCTTTCCAGGATGTGCATTAAAGCTGCATTATGTAACATTTTCATTAAATTAATAAATAACAAAATCTACAGTCAGTTTTTTTCATTTTTGGGCTATACAATTGAATCTAGGTCTAGTTGTCCTCGACTCGACCCCAGATAGGCAGAAGAGGGTGGATGGATGGCTGGATGCATGGAAGCAATGGAATCAGTGATGTCTGAAATTTTATTGAGGAAGTTATCTACCAGCTCGTTTACTGAGTTGGAGTTGGAGGATTGAGGGGATGGGGGAAGGTGGGAGAGCAAAAACTTTGTCAGTATGGATATTAAAGTCTCCCACAATGACTAACTGGTCATAGTCAATACACATTACAGACAGAAAGTCACTAAAGTCATTGAAGAAATTAGCTCTAAATTTTGGAGCTTTAAATAAAGTTATAAGTAGAGCCCTGTTAGGGTCCTTGACCTGGAAAGCTAGATACTCAATAGTCAAATGTGTCCCGGAATACGTTCAAGTCTTAATCATGAAAAATTGGGGCCACACTTCCGCCATGTCTGTGTTTCATGTTCTCGCTTAGAAAATTGTGATTTGGAGGCATTGACTATCAATTTAGGTGTCTCATTATTGCCATCTAACCAGGTTTTGGTTAAAAACAGAATGAGAAAATTAGGCTCAGTGATAAACTCATTAATTAGAAAATGACTTCTCTGACAAAGATCTAATGTTTCGTAACGCTAGTTTAAGTGGTTGGATGATGGATAGCTGATCCTCACTACAGGTGATCAATTTGAGATTTGGTTTTATACAACAGCCTTTGGTTTTAATTTGATAAGCTATAGTTTTTCTCCTTTTTATGAGCACCGGGATCCTACTGTACATGTTGTGCCAGGGCCGCTAGGGCAACGAAGGAGTGGCTAGGTAAAAAGCATTGCAGGGTTCTGGAGTGGTCTAGCCGGTCTCCAGACCTCAAGCCAATAGAGAATCTTTGGAGGGAGTTGAAAATCCCAGTTGCCCAGCGACATCATAGCTCTAGAGGAGATCTACATGGAAGAATGGACCAAAATACCAGCTACAGTGTGCAAACCTGGTGAAGACCTACAGGAAACTTTTGACCTCTATGATTACCAACAAATGGTGTATTACAAAATATTGAGAGGAACTTTTGTTTAAACCGAATACTTGTTTTCTGCACCATTATACATACAAATTCATACAATGTGATTTCTTGGAATATTTTTTTGCTTTCTCTCTCTAACAGTTGAAGTGTACCTATAGGCGCATTTCCACTATCAGAACTACAGGGTAATTGGACCGGACCTTCCCAATATGCTCGTGTCTCCACTTCATCGGGCTGTGCGGACAGGGCAGTTTCCGAGGCCATTTCAGGAACCAACGGAGTACCTGTATGGGGGTATGTACTCAGAAATGGCCCGATATGTCGCTCAGCGGGAGCTGGGGTTATGTTGTGCTTATTGGTTGTAATTTCAGAGGGAAATGACCAGATGTCGCCTAACAACTGGCTTTGTAAAAATAGGAGTTGCTATCGTAGCAGTTTGTAACAACAACATCTTTTTAAATAGGACAACTTGCACAATCGGTGGATGACAAATACTTTTTTGTCCCAGTGTATTAACCCCATCTATTCACTACATTAATGTTGTTTTACTCTTCTTGATTCCCTCAGGTCTTCCACAGCATCATATCTGTTGCTAATTGGGAATTTCTTGCTGATCACGTTCTTAAAACTGAAGAGATTAACTCCATCCTTGACCACAAGATGCCTAAAGGTGTAGAAATAAAGGAGGAACTGGAAAAAAAGCAGATGACTGACCCAACGGAGGAACCTGAACCGATCAAAGAAGAACATATTGAACTGTGGATCTTTGAAAATGAAGGACAGTTTGTGGTGAAGCAGGAAAGCAACACTTCTCTGCTTACTCCTGCTCATGAGGAAATACTTGACAATGTACCAAAAGGGCAGTGGGTTATTGAGATAAAGGAGGAGCCAGAACCTGTACAAACTAATCATGAACAAGAAGATCCAGAACCTTTGAAAATTAAAAAGGAACTAGACCTTGTGAAGGGAAAAGAGAAAAGGGAAGATTTCTGCAGCGATCAGGATAAAAAGCAACTTATAATAAAGCAAGAGACTGAAAGAATTATGGTGACTCCTTTTAATGAGCAAAAAGACAACAATGGAACAGAACCAAGCAAGAATCGGCTCCTCTCTGTAAATTGCCCTGAAGCTGAAAACCAACATCAGCAAGGAGGCGACCAGAACGACTCAGGATCAAGTCGAGATAAAGATCTGAAGAGACATCAGAATCCCAGAAATCACAGGGACTATGTGGACAATTCAGAACTAAAAACTCATAAGACAGATCTGGCTTCTTGTGAAAAATGTGGTAAAAGTTTCAATACATGTAAATACTTACCTGCATGTAAGACATCCCATACAGGTGTGAAACACTTTTCTGGTAAAGTGTGTTGTAAATGTAATGGACACAGTCACAATGTGACATGTAACAGAAGTACTCACAAAAGTGAAAAGCCTTTTTCTTGTGATCTCTGTGATACATTTTTCAGACACAGTAAGGATTTGGTTCGTCACAGAAGAACTCACACAGGTGAGAAACCTCATTCTTGTGATTTGTGTGATAAATCTTTTAGAAAGAGAAATGATTTGGTTCGTCACAGAAGAACTCACACAGGTGAGAAACCTTATACTTGTGATATGTGTGATAAATCTTTCGGGGAAAGAAGTAGTTTGGTTGGCCACAGAAGAACTCACACAGGTGAGAAACCATATTCTTGTGATTTGTGTGATAAATCTTTCAGAATCAGAAGGGGTTTGGTTTATCACAGAAGTACTCACACAGTTGAGAAACCTTATTCTTGTGATTTGTGTAATAAATGTTTTGCTCACCAGCGTTATTTGAATCAACACAAAAGAGTTCATACAGGTGAGAAGCCTTATTCTTGCGATTTATGTGATAAATCCTTCAGCGAAAGAATTGTTATGATTGGCCACAGAAGAACTCATACGGGTGAAAAGCCTTTTTCTTGTGACTTGTGTGGCAAATCTTTCAGCCACAAACATAGTTGGGTTGGTCACAAAAGAACTCACACCGTTGAGAAGCCTTATTCTTGTGAATTGTGTGGCAAATGTTTTAGAACAAAGTATTGCTTAAGACGTCACGTTAGAACTCATACAGGTGAAAAGCCTTGTTCTTGATGTGTGGTAAATCAGTCTGCCAGTATCACAGCACCACCAATGGGCCTGGCATGGTACTACATTAGCTTCAGTAGTTTTGCTTATCTGTATGGAAGGGAATTTTCAAAAATGCAGTTCCGTTTTTACAGACTCGGTTTTATCTCCGTGTAAACAGGGCCTCAAATGGACTGCATTTATTGAGTGCTTTTACAGTCAGACGACTACAAACTACATTCAGTCAGGTGCTTTACAGAGCAAATATATTTGATTTGTGGAACTCCAGATTGGTGGCATTACTGAGGTCTTGCAATTGAGGGATGTGTGGCGATGGCTGGTGAAAAAGAAGCTAAACAAAGAAAAGTTGCATTTCACACTGTTGATCACTGTATGACCCTGTCGTATTTCCTCCTTCAGCAGTTCAAACTCCCACTCCTAGACAGATTGAGCCTAGACATCTGAACATCTTTTTGTGTTTTTTATTATTTTCAACTAGAAAATGCTAACTGTATATGCACTGATCAGTTTAAGTATTACTTTTTACATTCCTCCTACTTGATAAAAAGCAATATAAAACTATGATCTCACGTCAGTCATTTATCTTTCTACAACCATTTAAAAAACAAAGATTATTTGACCATGGCTTTCTCAGAGAGCATTTTTCATTTGAAAAACGTCTCCAAAATGTTCAAATTGTGCGTAGATATCTGAATTAGCTTAGACTGCTGAATGAAAGGAGGCTGCGACAGCATTGTTTGTTTAGTTCTAACTAAAAATTGTTGAGTGATTGACAATCTGGTGCAGTTATCAGTGCACAGCCTAAATATACATCTATATCTTTGATTTAAAAAATTCAATCTCCAAATTCAGTACAGATGCATCAATATATTTCAATACTTTGAAGTCAAAGTCTCTTTATGTGTCTTTATTTGTCTCCCTTGGGAGAAATTTACCTCAAATGCCGCTAAAAAAACAACAAAAATATTCTTTCTGTGCTATACGTTACAATAAAAAATCTAAACTGCTGTCTGGATTGTTTGAGGGAGAGGGGGATTTTTTTTACTCCAACGTACCAAGGCCCCTCCCAAAACATCCTTTCTCCCCTCCTCCCGCTCCTTGAAGCCCCACCCCACGCACAACCCTATGATGTCACAGCTGTCATAAAGGAAAGCAGCCATTGCTATCGAGCATCACCAGATTTTATTTTTGTTACGGACATTTCAGAGGTGAACTTCAGCTAACCTGAATGTTTACTACTTCTTCAATCGGTTTTGTGTCAATTACATTTATATAAAAATAAATGCCCTTGGACAGGATTCTTTAGATAACAAATACTACCTCTATAGGCTATCTTTATGTTGCTAAATGGCTAACAACAAATAGTTTCAGTGTTTATTAAAACATACATCTCCTGTTGTACAGCCATGTGCTATTATTTTTATCTAAACTCAAGTTCTATTGGCTAAAAAAAATTGCCAGTCAGTAGGAATTACATAGGGGTCTATGGGAGGAAGGCGGGACAAATGTGGAGCACCACCTGTATATATCATAGTATAGAACCGCACTAAGATTTTAAAGATTTATAAATCTTTGTTAAAGATATTCTCTGGACAGCAGCTTTAAGTAATTTTTGTTTTCTATATGAAACATCTTTTCATTTAGTCTTCTGAGAGAACTGAATTGTTTTGTTTCCATCAGATTTCTAATCATCAAAATTAACAGAAAAAAAATAATAGAAATGCACCATTTTTACAATTTGAATTGAGTTGCCTAAAGAAATGATCTACCTGACGGATCCCAGTCTGAGGACCAGCCCTCTGGATGTTATGATGCAGAACTCTCCTGAATGGTGTAAATCACGCTCCTTTTCTCAAACTAATATTTCTTTTACTGTTGGGTTTTCTTACAGATACTGTATTTCATTCCGAGTAGTTATTCTAGGGTCTTTTCCCCCAAAACTTTTCATAAAGCAATGACTCACTGCAAAGTTTTAGCTTTACTTTGTTCAAAAGAAGTTATCTTTTTTTATTTGATTTTAAATAATTGATTTTTTGTTGATATACTTTTTGCCTTCAATGTATAATATTTAAGATGACTTAAAACATTTAAAATTTGACCTTTTATGTATAAACACTTGTGCTTTGTGTTCACTTATTTTCTAAGACATCTTTTAAAGTATACATTATGAAATCTTGCCTCAACCGAAGTCTAATACTAACGGTGCGTTCACACCGAACACGCTTGAAGCGTCAAGGGTGTCAGGTTTACATGTAATGTCAATGCAGAAGCGCGCTGACGTGCGTCAGGGTTTTCTGCATCGCAAAAACGCATTTCTGCCTCATTCGTGCGTCAAATTCTTACGAATGAAGCGTTTGATGCGCGCCAGAAAATGGCTAAGTACCCCAAGCTATACAACACCAATTGGTTTCTCTACAGAGACAGGAATAAAAAGGCAAGGCAATTTTATTTGTATAGCACACTTTAAACAGCAGGGTAATTCAAGGTGCTTTACATGATTTGGTGATTTAAAAATGACACATAAAAGAAACACACATTACACATGATGCACAATAAAGCAAGTGGGACCTCGCTTGGAGGAATATAAGTGAGGAGATAGGGCAACCGGGTAAGCTCATTCCACTTTTGAAAGTTTTCACGTTACTGACCCTGCGAACCTGTGCAGGGTACTCTCCACAGTAAATAGAAAATTGAGACTATTCCAACGCTAGATCGACAGCTGGCTTGACGTCCGTCCAATTCGCTTAGGACGCGCGTCGAGCTGTGAATGTTCAAGCTTCAAACTTTGGCGTGCGGCACGTTTTTTACCCTTTGGTGTGAACGCACTGTTAATGATAGAACTTGTTTTCTGTTTGTCCTTTGAAAAATCCAAATTATTATTGTTTATATATAATTTTCTTTCAATCTACCAATTACAAGTGATGTCCCTGGTAGGTTTGACGAGCTTTGATACAATTTTACATCCAAATAAGTCAGAATACCTACTGACAGATGGGAAAGGAAAATATCTTTTTGGGACATTCTGACCTTGTGGGACTGCTTCATGCTTCACTATAATGGCTATCAGGGTGACAAATGCAATCCCAATAATCTCGAACAGTTACCAAAAGTCCCACTTTCAGTAAATCAGTCACTCCATCTCCAATAACTATCAATATGGCTCTTTTAAATGTTCGTTTTCTGCTGAATAAAACTTTTACTATCAACGATCTGATTTTAGACCACAGTCTTCATTGTTTATTTTTAAAGGAAGCGTGGCTAAGTGCAGATGCCCCTGTTGTTCTTAGAGAGGCCTCCCCACCAAATTTTAACTTCACTTATTCCATTAGGAGTAGCAAAAGGGAAAGCGGTACTGCTTTTATAAGATCGTCAACGCTTTGCACCAAAAAAATTTATTTGATAACTATAGCACTTTTGAATATAATGCAACTGTTTTTAGCACTCCTCAGATTTTATGTATTACAGTTTATAGGCCTCCTAAAAAAAGACACCTTTTATTCAAGAATTTTCTGATTTTTTTATCAGTTCTGCTTAACTCCTTTTGAAAGGATAATTTTAGCTGATGATTTTAATCTACATGTGGATAACCTTTTAGATCCTTTATCAGCAGATTTTTTTAAATGTTCTGACTTTTATGGATTTCATTCAACATGTCACACAGCCAACTCACAACAGAGGACACACCCTGGACTAGGTCATCACATATAGTCTGTCCACCAGTGTGTCCTCTGTTGTTGACCTAGCTGTCTCTTACCATTACTGTGTTTTTTAACATCACCAGTTTTATCCAGCGGGAGACCTCTGTGAGTATTGTCAGGAAGCGTACTCTAACCCCTGAAGTGGCTGCAGGTTTTCTTGATACAGTAGACCACACTATTCCTTTAACCCATTTAAAACAGATCGGCCTCTCTGGTGCTGTTCATAAATGGTTCACATCCTATATCACAGACAGGACTTTTATGGTAAGTTTAGATACCTATTCCTCTAGGTCCACAAGGCTACATGTGGTGTGCCCCAGGGTTCAATTTTAGGCCCAGTGCTTTTTAACCTTTATATGCTCTCTCTTGGCAGCGTCATCAGGAGACATGGAGTTAACTTTCACAGTTATGCTGATGATACACAGTTGTACATCTCTGTGTCTCCCGATGACACACGACCAATGGACGCACTTTTTAACTAATTTTAGACATTAAATCCTGGACTGAAAAAAAACTTTCCCCAGCTCAACCAGGACAAAACTGAAGCTTTAGTCATTGGTCCTAAGGCTCAGAGAGAGAAACTTTTACCAAAACTACAATCACTGTCTTTTAGTCCTTCTTTACAAGTGAGAAATCTGGGTCCGATTTTTGATTCTGAGCTGACTTTTATCCCTCACATTAGAAATATCCCCAAATTCGTTTTTTATCATCTAAAGAATATTGCCAGAGTCCGCCCCATTCTCTCACGGCCCAAGACAGAGACATTAATGCTTTTATCACCAGTAGAATTGATTACTGTAATGCCCTGCTTTCTGGTCTTTCCTAAAAGAATATCTCAGGTTTACAACTTCTACAAAATTCAGCAGCGTGTGTCCTGACGAAGACCAAGAGGTGGGAACTGTTGAGAAGGTGTTTTCACTCTAATTTAAAACCTATTTTAAAGGAACAGACACACATTTAATTAATGACCCTGGGCTCTCTCTGAGCTCTCATTTCACCTTCCCGCGTGCTCGTTCATTTCTGTAAAAAGGAGCAATAAGAACAACAAAAACAATTATATATTTTAACAGTGAGACGTCGTTCACTGGACTCAGTTCTAGTAACTGAGTACAGCTTTATCTCAGGATAAGGTTTATATTTGAAACAAGTTAAAAAAGAAACTCCTCCCACATAGATCCTCCTTCACAGAATGGTCACAGCTTCTTCACCAAAAGGCACACAGGGTGTGCCACATTCCTCTTGATTATTCACGGTTTCTAAGTGTTTCCACATGCACTACAAAATTAAACCCTCATACAACATTAACAGAATTTATATCTTTTCATGTCCCTCTCTTGATCTCTTATTTTAAGAGATCACCATATATAAGGAAAAATGGCAGGCAAAGAATCATATCAATTTTGAGTCCATCTTCTCTGGAACTTTTCGGATCAGTAGTCAAGTCATCTTGTTCTGGCCGGGAATTGTGGTCGTCCGGCACGCTCTTCTATGATCTAAGGTGAGAGGTTGCCAGCACATCACCTATATGCAGCTAAAGTGTATCTTTTCAGTAGCCTTGAGTTTGAAAACTCTAAGGACTGCACGCAGACCAGAGGATCGTTCAGTCCCTTTTGGCAGGAGTCTCAGCTTCTTTTCCTTCAAACCCTGCTGCCCCAGCTGGGCAGCTCTGTGCTCCAAGCCGCCCTGCCACCTGATGGTGCAGGTGTGCTGAAGTTGGAAACCTCTCAGCAGAGGGTTCAAGTAGGTTGTGTGGTCTGCTCCTTGCTGTTCTGCACACGCTCTGGCTTGCTGCTCCTGCATGTCCTCTCAGGTTCGTCCTGACTCCTCAGTGGGAGTGCATTGGCTCCAGCCTTTTTCTGTAGTATGATTACCTGAGAGATTGTGGTCTGTTTGGCTGCTGGTCTCTCACCTGGTCAACAAAGCCTAAAAGAAGAGGTTGCAACTAATTTGCTTTTTCCTGTTTGCTTTATCCATAATTGTATCTGTTTTGAGATTCATTTCTTATGGATTTGTCCTCTTTTTAAAAAAATCAAATCCCTCATTCACCTCATAGTTTTAAGTAGTGCTGCACTGATCGGCCGCACTAACACAAAATCAAATTATTATCCTGACTGCTTACAAACTAGGTCTATCTGCAGAAAGAGCTAATGCTTTTGCTGTATGTAAATCACAAAAATCATCATTGACCCAACGTACACTCAAAAAATCCTGTATCAAAAATGAGCAACACTGGAACAACCTAGACCATAAAGAATATTTCTTCAAAATATATAGTAGACATTATAATGTAAATTAAAACTTCCAAACAAAGACTAAATGCATAAACATGCCACAAGGTAAGATGAATGGGTTGTGTGCTAAAACAACCAACCGCACAAAGGTGCCAAAACAGGATGGAAAACAGGAAACGTCTGGTCTTTTTGGATTGTGGAAATGGCATCAAGAGCATGACAGACCGCTCAAAAGAAAAATGTGCTGCTTTAAAGCTCAACCCGCAGAAAACGATCAGTTTAATTTTATTCATTTACACTGCTAACAGCCTAAGTTCATTAAACCTATAGTCCTATAAGATTTTACCACAAGACCGACTATTGCTATTCATTTTTCTGAGCTGATGAAGCCCAATACTTATAAAAGAAAACTATAATTTCAACCTATTTAACCCAAAAAAACAGTTGAACCCTAAATAAAGGCTGTTTTTTATTCTGTTTTTTCATTTATCTGAAATGCTTTTAATGAGACCAATTGAAAGGCTTTGTTTTGTAAAAAATAATTGAAATCTAAGTTCAAATTTAAGTTCCCCTAGTGCCCAAGGATCTCCTCCCTTTTCCTGAAACAGAACTGTTTCAGAAACATCCAATTATTTAAGTCTCCTGTTAATCAGGTGTGACTAGATCTGCAGCTTGTTACGGAAAGATGTTATAGTTCAATAAACACCTGTACTGTAGATCAATCTCCATGTATACAGTATTTAAGCTCAATTCCTAGATCTCAGCTGCTATACCTTTCTGCCAGGGAAGAATTAACAAAACCACTGAATCTATAATTCAATGTGTCCAATCATAACATGACCTTACCCACCTCGGTCCATGGGAAAAAAGATAACAGAACCTTATTTCAATCACTCCATAATTTGTTTTCAGTGGGCATATCGGAGCCCAGATGGGACCATGAGGGGCTGAAATATCACGCCACCTCCTTCTGCTGTGTCGGATCTCCTCTGCAAATACAAGAAAGAATGCTCTTTAAGTCTCAACAGAAGCATATCCACCGTTCTCATTTTAAGGGTAGTTGTGTCAGAGCCAAAATCTGCAGAGAATCAGCAGGTCGTCCATAGAAAAGTTCCCATCACATTCACGATATGGAGCACATACTATATACTTTTTTTCCCATGTACCCAGAGTGGTATGAAAGTGTGGTCAGATTTTTATCATTTTCAAAACAAATAAATCTTTGGTCAGGTTTTAAGTGTACTGGTCCAGCTTTAACTATTTAGATTAATCCCATGTCGTCCCAGTCTCCAATTTACCCTTACTTTTGTCATGGAAGTATATACATTTTTACCCATATAACTTCCTGTTCGTACATGTACTGCACGCTCAGAATTTGTCCAAATCCTGAAGAGGAGTGTAACATCTGGAAACAGATCATTAAGATTAGTGAAAGCTTCTGCATATCTGGGTAAATGTCCTACAGAATATGGCATCTGAGAACAAACAAAACAGTTAATGTTTTATTTATTTGCTAGATATCTTGCATATTGTCATCATACACTAGTTTCAAATGGGTTTCTGTGTTTCCTTCTCTGAGTGAACCAAGAAAATAAATCCACATCCTCATGTGCTCTATGTCATTCTTCTTTGAGTCCTGACGTTCCTATTGAAATAACACCACCAAAAAAACTGTAAAAATAAAAGTACTAGATAGCAGAAAAACCAGAAAAACCTTCGTCACTATCTCTCCCTTCAAACAGTCTCTATAGAAAAGTGGCTCTCCTGGTTCTCTTCACTGAGGTTGAGACAAGTGGACCATATTGTTTCCACCTCCCTTTGGAATCAGTCTTTAACCCCACTTTTCTCAGACTGCTTTCCCTATATCTAGTAATGGTCATTGCTTTTTATAATGGATTAAGTGTATCCAACTCAGTCTCTACAGCCATTGGTGTGGTCAAAAATACCTGGAATGGCCCCTTCCACCTGGGTGATGCCCAATTTTCTGTTTACAGCTTTTAATCAGGATCCAGTCACCTACTTTCAGCTCACTTCTTCCTGTAGGAATATAGGATCATCTGGCATATGATTAGTTTGCATTTATAACTCATGTACTTATCAGTATTTTGATCATGAAAACTCCCCATATCTTAATCAAATTGTTTTTTTAGAAGAGAGTAAACCAATCTAAGGAATTCTATATCTCACCCATAGATTATTTCAAATAGAATGAGGCCAATATTCAAATTTGGAATTATATGCATTTATAATTTACCAAATCAAGACTATCCAATTTTGTCCCGTTTCTTCCATTGCTTTTTTTTTTCAATTTGCAACATTTTATCATAAAGTCATAAATCAGTTTGTAATTGTTCCTCTTATTTTAATATACCAAACTGTAGGAAGGTATAAGGTCTCATCAAATTCCTTCAATTACTTGGTGTTATATTCATATATAACTTTATCATAACCAAACAGTATCCCCAATTCTGTTTAGTCTTATCCATGGCCTTTCTTAATCTGCTTTTAGAATCCAATTGTCTCTAAAAATTGATCTCTAATCTTTGTCCTATTTTATCAATTATTTCATTCACAAAATGTGTTCCGTTACCACTATAGATCATTTGTGGATATCAAATATAGGCATTATTTCTCTAAACAACATTTCTGCAACAGTTAGTGTATCTAAATGTTTCACTGTTAACATTACAAATCCATTAGAAATTATCTTTTCTTACTAAATAGAGCTTCTTCAATACAGCCTTCGTTTGCTCAAAGCTGTTTCTTAATTTTATATGAGAAGCTTTTCTTTTTTTCCATGTCTGACACACTTATTGTCCATGAACTAATCAGTTTGATAATTGAATTGTCCGTTAAAAATGCTTTAATTAGTTCGCCACTAGAGGTCGCCATACCCCTGTTCCCCATTGTTGGCCAAATGCCAAAAACATGCAAAGTTCAATTTGGATCTTCTGTTAGCAATAATATGATTATTTATCTTCATCTGATTACAAACTTCACTTAAAACTTTAATTTTTCTCTTTCCAAGTAGAACAATTCTTTTGTAGCTTTCCCGTTTCAAGAGTTTTATGAAATCTAAAATTTGGATTATTAATTTATCCCCTACAGAGAATATGCCCAACTTCAAGTGAAATAGGAAATCTCTTCCTAATAAATGAGAAAATAATCTCTAGATTTTATGATTATCACAACAGGTTTTTCCTGTAGCAAAATCTAATATTTTTATTTCATTTTTCTAACAACTCAATCTCATTTTTAGTGTAAAACAAAATTCCTAATTAAAAAAAAAAATTCTTTTCCATCTGGCTTCACTAACTTCCTACCATTTTGTCAATGAGATAATCAGCAACTGATATTTCCATAACAAAACATCACATCTCTATTCCTTGCTCTCTGCTTATCTGCGCCTTCATAAAGATTCTACAAATTAGCTTATTATTGTGATTATATGTGAAAGAGTCTGTTGCTAGATGCCCAAAACCATGGTACCATTCTCAACTGATATTGGGGCGAGGGCCGGCATCCTCTCCCAATCTCAGGTGTAGGTCCAGACATCTTTCTTGCTTAATCAGACCCTTAATTTTGTCCCATTAGCAACAACTCCATTGAGTGTAAATATTGAAGTGCGCTTAAACTCAGTGTGCTACGGTAACTAAAGTTGAATTTTGGAGTGCGTTACTACATTCCTTACTACGGTAATCCCGTAACGAACATTTCTTCTCTTTTTTGCAGTCTCTAACCCAGCGCATTACAAGATTGTTGACTTTCAACAGGTATCTTATCTGTCATTAAAATGTTAGAAGCAAGCATCTGAAGCTGCCGCTTGTTACAAAGAATAAATTCACGTAGCCACCCAGCTGCTACCCCACAGGTCCTGTAGACATCCGCCTGTATTTCAAAATAAAATCACTCTGCTCATAATCCGTCATTTTTAAACCATTTCTTTTATACTATATGAGAGATCTCACAGACATCCCATGAATATCATTAAAAATATTAGCAAAGTTTTTTTTAAAATTATTATTATAGAGTAAAAGTTGCCGCTGCACTCAAGAAATCCCAACCTTTTGTATTGAGCTTCACTCAGCTAAAACATCCCCCTCATTATCAGCTAGTGGGGGGAGGGGTGTGTTCCTTCTCTTCTGCCTTCCGACAGTTGGATAACCTTTAACAATTTTTGAAACGCATGATCAATTTGGTTTCAAACAAGTCTTTCTCAGGAAGTCCATTTTATCGGTTTCTGTCACAACCCATCACAGTTGGTTTGTTTATTCAGAGAAAAACTAACGACCCATTGTTGAGGGACAGAAAGGGGGTCTTGTTTATTATCAGAACTGCCCTTCCTTGAAGGAAAGAAGGGGGGAAGGGGGCTAAAAAAAACATCTGCTACACGCATTAACCCCTCCTTTTTCCCTGTTTGTTTGAGACGCCAAATGTCTAGTTCTTCAATTTTGATCTTTTTAGTTTTATTTTAGATCGCAACTACCAAGAAGTGCGCAAAATTACTCAGTCAATCGTCCTTTCAAATTCATAATCTTTATTTTAAAGAAATGTATTGTCTTTTCTCTTACATTAATTTTGCATCTCCTTTAAAATCTTCTTTGCTATTTTTTCCCCATATTTCGATAAGTTACATTTTGCTGTTTTTATTTTTCATTTTAAAATATTTATCATTCTCATGTTAATGAAGTAAATTCAGCTTTTGTTTCTCTTTGATCTGATCTATTTATCTTATCGCAGTGTTATTTATTTAATTTTCTAACCATGAGACTCCGTTCAGCCTACAGCTGTTTCACCATAGAAATCTCCATTCACACACACACAATCACACAACCGGTTTATCACACATTAATATAATTATGTATTTATTATCATGCTTTTTCATTACTAGTATTATTATTTAGATATTATTTATCATTAGGCCTATTTCTAATTGAGATCCCAGACCTCTGCGCGCTTTTGGAGTCCAACTCCATTAACATGAATATTCACGCAAAGATCCCCGATCTTTATTTGCAAAACACAAACTTACATTACATAGGTCCCGGACCTAGTTATTTTTTCTTCTTTCACGCATCAAATTTTTACTCACTGGCTGTTGTCCCTGTGAAGGAAGACCCCATCCAACTGTTGCTCTGGAAGAAACCCCGGATCTGCCGGCCTCTTTTTTTTCTTTTACCTAACGGTGGGGTGGAGGACTTTGATACTGGTTCCGAACCAGGTTATGCACAGACTCTCAGCAGCCTGCGGTTTCTCCCAGAGATCCAGTCCGATCTGAGATCCTGGTCAAAGGAACAAGAAATGCCAGGGTTAAAATCGCTCTCTGATCTCTGAGTTTTCTTTTTTTGACATTCCGTGGTTTCTCAATCCACGAGCTGCTCCCACTCAGCCTTCTTCGTGTCCAACACGCAAGCTTTCAGTAAGAAGCGTCCTAGCTTACCTTAGGGCCGGCCACACCCTGAGTTTACCGACCCGGTCGGCGTCTATTTAACTCAGCAGAAACAGATATCAACATTTACTGGAGAACTACAGACAGAACATTTTAGATTAGTCAATTCTGCGCCTCGTGTGTCAGTGCTTACCAAATAACTTCAGGCCTGGGTCACTTCCGTCCTCCGATCTCCAGTATCTGTTAATCACAACAATTTCTAAACTCACGTTTTCCTTTGCTTCTTCCAGAAATCCCGTCGGGGTCACCATATTGTTGAGAAGGTGTTTTCACTCTAATTTAAAGCCTATTTTAAAGGAACAGACACACATTTAATTTATGACCCTGGGCTCTCTCTGAGCTCTCATTTCACCTTCCCGTCTGCTGGTTCATTTCTGTAAAAAGAAGCAATAAGAACAACAAACAACAATTATATATTTTAACAGTGAGATGTCGTTCACTGGACTCAGTTCTAGTAACTGAGTACAGCTTTATCTCAGGATAAGGTTTTTATTTGAAACAAGATAAAAAAGAAACTCCTCCCACAAAGATCCTCCTTCACAGAATGGTCACAGCTTCTTCACCAAAAGGCACACAGGATGTGTCACATTCCTCTGGATTATTCACGGTTTCTAAGTGTTTCCACATGCACTACAAAATTAAACCCTCATACAACATTAACAGAATGTATATCTCTTCAGAACACATTACACCTGTCTTAAATTCACTGCATTGGCTATCCGTATGTTTTAGAATCGATTTTAAGGTTAATTTAATTAGTGCTGTCATGAGATTAAAAAAACTTTGAGATTAATTAATTATCTGTAATTATATAAATCTAATTAATCTCTTTTTTAAATCTCACCTAATAATTGCTGAGAAAAGCCCTCATCTTGAGGTATTTTCTTTTAAATTCATTACATTTTTGTGGTAGAACAAAAGTTTGATACATGTAATAAAAAAAATGGTTTAATGAAGTCATTTATTGTATTTTCCAGACTTAAACAGATGCAGTCCCAGCCATTTACATTCTACTGTTTTTGTGACTAGTCCCAAGTGACGCCTACAACCTTCTGCTTTGAGCACGGGCGATTCATTAGCGTTCTGGACGCAGTGGGGTAAATATGTTCTCTGAGTCCAGCTGTATTGCAGGTTAAAAGAACAGGTAATATGTGCATTATTTTTGATACCGATGACTTGCCATACAGCTGGACCTGGGTGGCCGGGTGGAGCTGGAGTGTGCGGTGCAGACTGGTTGCCTGCTGTGAGCTCTGAGACGGGAGAGCGCCCCGCTGCTTAGTGAGAAGACAACGTAACAACGTTATATGCTTCAACCAAGATTTTCCAATAACCCGATAAAAAGTTGCTAGATTTTGCCGCAAGTTGCTTTTTTTTCCTTATTTTTTTGAGAAAGAAAAGCTAGAGGGGTCTAAAAACTCACCAAATATAACAAAGTTGGCAAGGCAACTCACTGTTTCTCCTCACCTCGCCCTCCCCACCACGATGGAAGCCAGTCATCTTCTGATGAGTTTACAGCCAACCGATGGGTTAGGGTGTGGTTAACCCCGAACAACTCAAGCACAAGAAGCTCAGTGCATAAAACGGGTTTTATTTAAAGGAAACTTGCATGCAGAAACTGTAAAATTAAAGATTCAAAATTAGATTAACGCGATTAAAAAACAAGGCACGCTAAATATGACTGTAATTAATTAATCGCAATTAATACAATAATTGTTTCTTTTTTCTTTCCATTTTTATGGCCCTCACCTTTGGAACAGGGTGCCGGCGAACCTCAGGGCCGCAGAGAATGAACATGTTTTTAAGAGCAGGCTCAAAATTCACCAATTTAGCCTGGCTTTTAACTGATTATTTCTTATATTTTCAGTGTTTTACTGCGTAGTCTTATATATATCCCATTATTTTTATACTTTAATCTGTTATCTTAATCTTAAACCTGAGATATTGTTTTTAGGGAGACCAGAAAGCAGGGCATTACAGTAATGAATTCTACTGGTGATAAAAGCATGCATCAAAGTTTCCATGTTCTGTTCAGAGCTGCCTTTGGGTAATGCTTTGATGTATCATGTTTTGTTTATGCTTCTTGCAGTTTTTACATTATATGCTTTGTACTGCCTTGATGTATCTCTGTATGCTTCTTGCTTTATTGCTGTTTTTACTTTATATGCTGTGTCTGTGTTTTACTGCTATTTTTATTTTACCTGTGCTACCGAGGCATCTGTCCTCTGTCTGCCGTTTAGCTAACTGACCAAAGATACATGGGAGGTTCCTTGATGCCCCCCTCGGTCAAAAATTTCCCAGAATACAGCACGATATTTTTGAAAAAATGGCGGATCAGGTACTTTGGGAGCGAATTTCCAATTTAAATGTAAGTCAAGTAATTGTAGCTATCGGAAAATATTTTTTAGATCCAACGCAGTTATCTGCTTAGGTGTTAGGGTTAGCTACGCTATTGTAAGGCAAGGCAATTTTATTTGTATATCACACTTTCAACAACAAGGTGATTCAAGGTGCTTTACATGATTAAGAGGAATATTGGAACACGCCTTGGCGTTAAATCTTTTATCGCATTCACTACATACAAACAGTTTTTCTCCTTCCCCAGCTGCAGTGACTGCAGTGACTGATGACCTATCTCCTAGGCAACCGGGGCGGGACCAAGGCATCAAGGCAAGGTTCCTTGATATTGAGAAACACCCAGGGTCTTTTCTCTCCTATTCCCAGACTTGGTAAAGACAAAAGACTTATCCATAATCTACAATTACACTATGAATACAGATTATAAAATACGTACTCATATGACTGTGAACAGTTTAAAGGAGGGCTTAGAACAATTTATTAGATGAACACAGTCTGGGTTCCTTAAGAATCGTTCTATCCACAATAACCGACTGTTTTAGATTTACTGGTTTATTCTCACACAGTGACTGGTGGAGATACGCACCAGCCCTCCCGCAACCCTGCATAGGATGGACGGGTACAGATAATGGATGGATGGATGGTTTACAGTCAATTAATTGAAGATTATCTTTTCTCAGATTTGTATAAGGCATTTGATATGGTTGAACATGCTTTCATTTTAAAAGCCCTGAACTACAGTGAGACTAGAAAGTATTTGGCACCCACTGATTGTGCAAGATGTCCCCTTTAAAAAGGTGAGAGAGGTCTTTAATTTTCATCATGGGTACACTTATACTGTGAGAGACAGAATGTGGAAAGAAAAATTCCAGAATACCACGTTGTGTGACTTTCAAATAATTTAAAGAAAAAAAGTATTTGGTCAGAAACAAAAGTTAAATTCAATCTTTTGTAATGCAATCTTGTTTGGCAATGACAGAGGTCAAACTTTCCCTGTAGGTCTTCACCAGGTTTGTACACGCTGTAGCTGGTATTTTGGCCCATTCTTCCATGCAGATCTTCTCTTAAGCTGTGATGGTTTGGGGGTGCCGCTGGGCAACATGGACTTTCAACTCCCTCGACAGATTCTCTATTGGATTGAGGTATAGAGACTGGCTAGACCACTCCAGAACATTGAAATGCTTTTTGTGTAGCCACTCCTTCGTTGCTTAGGCAATGTGTTTGGGATCATTGTCATGCTGGAAGATTCAGCCACGTTTCATCTTCATTGCTCTCTAGAAATTATCTTTTCTTACTAAATAGAGCTTCTTCAATACAGCCTTCGTTTGCTCAAAGCTGTTTCTTAATTTTATATGAGAAGCTTTTCTTTTTTTCCATGTCTGACACACTTATTGTCCATGAACTAATCAGTTTGATAATTGAATTGTCCGTTAAAAATGCTTTAATTAGTTCGCCACTAGAGGTCGCCATACCCCTGTTCCCCATTGTTGGCCAAATGCCAAAAACATGCAAAGTTCAATTTGCATCTTCTGTTAGCAATAATATGATTATTTATCTTCATCTGATTACAAACTTCACTTAAAACTTTAATTTTTCTCTTTCCAAGTAGAACAATTCTTTTGTAGCTTTCCCGTTTCAAGAGTTTTATGAAATCTAAAATTTGGATTATTAATTTATCCCCTACAGAGAATATGCCCAACTTCAAGTGAAATAGGAAATCTCTTCCTAATAAATGAGAAAATAATCTCTAGATTTTATGATTATCACAACAGGTTTTTCCTGTAGCAAAATCTAATATTTTTATTTCATTTTTCTAACAACTCAATCTCATTTTTAGTGTAAAACAAAATTCCTAATTAAAAAAAAAAATTCTTTTCCATCTGGCTTCACTAACTTCCTACCATTTTGTCAATGAGATAATCAGCAACTGATATTTCCATAACAAAACATCACATCTCTATTCCTTGCTCTCTGCTTATCTGCGCCTTCATAAAGATTCTACAAATTAGCTTATTATTGTGATTATATGTGAAAGAGTCTGTTGCTAGATGCCCAAAACCATGGTACCATTCTCAACTGATATTGGGGCGAGGGCCGGCATCCTCTCCCAATCTCAGGTGTAGGTCCAGACATCTTTCTTGCTTAATCAGACCCTTAATTTTGTCCCATTAGCAACAACTCCATTGAGTGTAAATATTGAAGTGCGCTTAAACTCAGTGTGCTACGGTAACTAAAGTTGAATTTTGGAGTGCGTTACTACATTCCTTACTACGGTAATCCCGTAACGAACATTTCTTCTCTTTTTTGCAGTCTCTAACCCAGCGCATTAAAGATTGTTGACTTTCAACAGGTATCTTATCTGTCATTAAAATGTTAGAAGCAAGCATCTGAAGCTGCCGCTTGTTACAAAGAATAAATTCACGTAGCCACCCAGCTGCTACCCCACAGGTCCTGTAGACATCCGCCTGTATTTCAAAATAAAATCACTCTGCTCATAATCCGTCATTTTTAAACCATTTCTTTTATACTATATGAGAGATCTCACAGACATCCCATGAATATCATTAAAAATATTAGCAAAGTTTTTTTTTTAAATTATTATTATAGAGTAAAAGTTGCCGCTGCACTCAAGAAATCCCAACCTTTTGTATTGAGCTGCACTCAGCTAAAACATCCCCCTCATTATCAGCTAGTGGGGGGAGGGGTGTGTTCCTTCTCTTCTGCCTTCCGACAGTTGGATAACCTTTAACAATTTTTGAAACGCATGATCAATTTGGTTTCAAACAAGTCTTTCTCAGGAAGTCCATTTTATCGGTTTCTGTCACAACCCATCACAGTTGGTTTGTTTATTCAGAGAAAAACTAACGACCCATTGTTGAGGGACAGAAAGGGGGTCTTGTTTATTATCAGAACTGCCCTTCCTTGAAGGAAAGAAGGGGGGAAGGGGGCTAAAAAAAACATCTGCTACACGCATTAACCCCTCCTTTTTCCCTGTTTGTTTGAGACGCCAAATGTCTAGTTCTTCAATTTTGATCTTTTTAGTTTTATTTTAGATCGCAACTACCAAGAAGTGCGCAAAATTACTCAGTCAATCGTCCTTTCAAATTCATAATCTTTATTTTAAAGAAATGTATTGTCTTTTCTCTTACATTAATTTTGCATCTCCTTTAAAATCTTCTTTGCTATTTTTTCCCCATATTTCGATAAGTTACATTTTGCTGTTTTTATTTTTCATTTTAAAATATTTATCATTCTCATGTTAATGAAGTAAATTCAGCTTTTGTTTCTCTTTGATCTGATCTATTTATCTTATCGCAGTGTTATTTATTTAATTTTCTAACCATGAGACTCCGTTCAGCCTACAGCTGTTTCACCATAGAAATCTCCATTCACACACACACAATCACACAACCGGTTTATCACACATTAATATAATTATGTATTTATTATCATGCTTTTTCATTACTAGTATTATTATTTAGATATTATTTATCATTAGGCCTATTTCTAATTGAGATCCCAGACCTCTGCGCGCTTTTGGAGTCCAACTCCATTAACATGAATATTCACGCAAAGATCCCCGATCTTTATTTGCAAAACACAAACTTACATTACATAGGTCCCGGACCTAGTTATTTTTTCTTCTTTCACGCATCAAATTTTTACTCACTGGCTGTTGTCCCTGTGAAGGAAGACCCCATCCAACTGTTGCTCTGGAAGAAACCCCGGATCTGCCGGCCTCTTTTTTTTCTTTTACCTAACGGTGGGGTGGAGGACTTTGATACTGGTTCCGAACCAGGTTATGCACAGACTCTCAGCAGCCTGCGGTTTCTCCCAGAGATCCAGTCCGATCTGAGATCCTGGTCAAAGGAACAAGAAATGCCAGGGTTAAAATCGCTCTCTGATCTCTGAGTTTTCTTTTTTTGACATTCCGTGGTTTCTCAATCCACGAGCTGCTCCCACTCAGCCTTCTTCGTGTCCAACACGCAAGCTTTCAGTAAGAAGCGTCCTAGCTTACCTTAGGGCCGGCCACACCCTGAGTTTACCGACCCGGTCGGCGTCTATTTAACTCAGCAGAAACAGATATCAACATTTACTGGAGAACTACAGACAGAACATTTTAGATTAGTCAATTCTGCGCCTCGTGTGTCAGTGCTTACCAAATAACTTCAGGCCTGGGTCACTTCCGTCCTCCGATCTCCAGTATCTGTTAATCACAACAATTTCTAAACTCACGTTTTCCTTTGCTTCTTCCAGAAATCCCGTCGGGGTCACCATATTGTTGAGAAGGTGTTTTCACTCTAATTTAAAGCCTATTTTAAAGGAACAGACACACATTTAATTTATGACCCTGGGCTCTCTCTGAGCTCTCATTTCACCTTCCCGTCTGCTGGTTCATTTCTGTAAAAAGAAGCAATAAGAACAACAAACAACAATTATATATTTTAACAGTGAGATGTCGTTCACTGGACTCAGTTCTAGTAACTGAGTACAGCTTTATCTCAGGATAAGGTTTTTATTTGAAACAAGATAAAAAAGAAACTCCTCCCACAAAGATCCTCCTTCACAGAATGGTCACAGCTTCTTCACCAAAAGGCACACAGGATGTGTCACATTCCTCTGGATTATTCACGGTTTCTAAGTGTTTCCACATGCACTACAAAATTAAACCCTCATACAACATTAACAGAATGTATATCTCTTCAGAACACATTACACCTGTCTTAAATTCACTGCATTGGCTATCCGTATGTTTTAGAATCGATTTTAAGGTTAATTTAATTAGTGCTGTCATGAGATTAAAAAAACTTTGAGATTAATTAATTATCTGTAATTATATAAATCTAATTAATCTCTTTTTTAAATCTCACCTAATAATTGCTGAGAAAAGCCCTCATCTTGAGGTATTTTCTTTTAAATTCATTACATTTTTGTGGTAGAACAAAAGTTTGATACATGTAATAAAAAAAATGGTTTAATGAAGTCATTTATTGTATTTTCCAGACTTAAACAGATGCAGTCCCAGCCATTTACATTCTACTGTTTTTGTGACTAGTCCCAAGTGACGCCTACAACCTTCTGCTTTGAGCACGGGCGATTCATTAGCGTTCTGGACGCAGTGGGGTAAATATGTTCTCTGAGTCCAGCTGTATTGCAGGTTAAAAGAACAGGTAATATGTGCATTATTTTTGATACCGATGACTTGCCATACAGCTGGACCTGGGTGGCCGGGTGGAGCTGGAGTGTGCGGTGCAGACAGGTTGCCTGCTGTGAGCTCTGAGACGGGAGAGCGCCCCGCTGCTTAGTGAGAAGACAACGTAACAACGTTATATGCTTCAACCAAGATTTTCCAATAACCCGATAAAAAGTTGCTAGATTTTGCCGCAAGTTGCTTTTTTTTCCTTATTTTTTTGAGAAAGAAAAGCTAGAGGGGTCTAAAAACTCACCAAATATAACAAAGTTGGCAAGGCAACTCACTGTTTCTCCTCACCTCGCCCTCCCCACCACGATGGAAGCCAGTCATCTTCTGATGAGTTTACAGCCAACCGATGGGTTAGGGTGTGGTTAACCCCGAACCACTCAAGCACAAGAAGCTCAGTGCATAAAACGGGTTTTATTTAAAGGAAACTTGCATGCAGAAACTGTAAAATTAAAGATTCAAAATTAGATTAACGCGATTAAAAAACAAGGCACGCTAAATATGACTGTAATTAATTAATCGCAATTAATACAATAATTGTTTCTTTTTTCTTTCCATTTTTATGGCCCTCACCTTTGGAACAGGGTGCCGGCGAACCTCAGGGCCGCAGAGAATGAACATGTTTTTAAGAGCAGGCTCAAAATTCACCAATTTAGCCTGGCTTTTAACTGATTATTTCTTATATTTTCAGTGTTTTACTGCGTAGTCTTATATATATCCCATTATTTTTATACTTTAATCTGTTATCTTAATCTTAAACCTGAGATATTGTTTTTAGGGAGACCAGAAAGCAGGGCATTACAGTAATGAATTCTACTGGTGATAAAAGCATGCATCAAAGTTTCCATGTTCTGTTCAGAGCTGCCTTTGGGTAATGCTTTGATGTATCATGTTTTGTTTATGCTTCTTGCAGTTTTTACATTATATGCTTTGTAATGCCTTGATGTATCTCTGTATGCTTCTTGCTTTATTGCTGTTTTTACTTTATATGCTGTGTCTGTGTTTTACTGCTATTTTTATTTTACCTGTGCTACCGAGGCATCTGTCCTCTGTCTGCCGTTTAGCTAACTGACCAAAGATACATGGGAGGTTCCTTGATGCCCCCCTCGGTCAAAAATTTCCCAGAATACAGCACGATATTTTTGAAAAAATGGCGGATCAGGTACTTTGGGAGCGAATTTCCAATTTAAATGTAAGTCAAGTAATTGTAGCTATCGGAAAATATTTTTTAGATCCAACGCAGTTATCTGCTTAGGTGTTAGAGTTAGCTACGCTATTGTAAGGCAAGGCAATTTTATTTGTATATCACACTTTCAACAACAAGGTGATTCAAGGTGCTTTACATGATTAAGAGGAATATTGGAACACGCCTTGGCGTTAAATCTTTTATCGCATTCACTACATACAAACAGTTTTTCTCCTTCCCCAGCTGCAGTGACTGCAGTGACTGATGACCTATCTCCTAGGCAACCGGGGCGGGACCAAGGCATCAAGGCAAGGTTCCTTGATATTGAGAAACACCCAGGGTCTTTTCTCTCCTATTCCCAGACTTGGTAAAGACAAAAGACTTATCCATAATCTACAATTACACTATGAATACAGATTATAAAATACGTACTCATATGACTGTGAACAGTTTAAAGGAGGGCTTAGAACAATTTATTAGATGAACACAGTCTGGGTTCCTTAAGAATCGTTCTATCCACAATAACCGACTGTTTTAGATTTACTGGTTTATTCTCACACAGTGACTGGTGGAGATACGCACCAGCCCTCCCGCAACCCTGCATAGGATGGACGGGTACAGATAATGGATGGATGGATGGTTTACAGTCAATTAATTGAAGATTATCTTTTCTCAGATTTGTATAAGGCATTTGATATGGTTGAACATGCTTTCATTTTAAAAGCCCTGAACTACAGTGAGACTAGAAAGTATTTGGCACCCACTGATTGTGCAAGATGTCCCCTTTAAAAAGGTGAGAGAGGTCTTTAATTTTCATCATGGGTACACTTATACTGTGAGAGACAGAATGTGGAAAGAAAAATTCCAGAATACCACGTTGTGTGACTTTCAAATAATTTAAAGAAAAAAAGTATTTGGTCAGAAACAAAAGTTAAATTCAATCTTTTGTAATGCAATCTTGTTTGGCAATGACAGAGGTCAAACTTTCCCTGTAGGTCTTCACCAGGTTTGTACACGCTGTAGCTGGTATTTTGGCCCATTCTTCCATGCAGATCTTCTCTTAAGCTGTGATGGTTTGGGGGTGCCGCTGGGCAACATGGACTTTCAACTCCCTCGACAGATTCTCTATTGGATTGAGGTATAGAGACTGGCTAGACCACTCCAGAACATTGAAATGCTTTTTGTGTAGCCACTCCTTCGTTGCTTAGGCAATGTGTTTGGGATCATTGTCATGCTGGAAGATTCAGCCACGTTTCATCTTCATTGCTCTCTAGAAATTATCTTTTCTTACTAAATAGAGCTTCTTCAATACAGCCTTCGTTTGCTCAAAGCTGTTTCTTAATTTTATATGAGAAGCTTTTCTTTTTTTCCATGTCTGACACACTTATTGTCCATGAACTAATCAGTTTGATAATTGAATTGTCCGTTAAAAATGCTTTAATTAGTTCGCCACTAGAGGTCGCCATACCCCTGTTCCCCATTGTTGGCCAAATGCCAAAAACATGCAAAGTTCAATTTGGATCTTCTGTTAGCAATAATATGATTATTTATCTTCATCTGATTACAAACTTCACTTAAAACTTTAATTTTTCTCTTTCCAAGTAGAACAATTCTTTTGTAGCTTTCCCGTTTCAAGAGTTTTATGAAATCTAAAATTTGGATTATTAATTTATCCCCTACAGAGAATATGCCCAACTTCAAGTGAAATAGGAAATCTCTTCCTAATAAATGAGAAAATAATCTCTAGATTTTATGATTATCACAACAGGTTTTTCCTGTAGCAAAATCTAATATTTTTATTTCATTTTTCTAACAACTCAATCTCATTTTTAGTGTAAAACAAAATTCCTAATTAAAAAAAAAAATTCTTTTCCATCTGGCTTCACTAACTTCCTACCATTTTGTCAATGAGATAATCAGCAACTGATATTTCCATAACAAAACATCACATCTCTATTCCTTGCTCTCTGCTTATCTGCGCCTTCATAAAGATTCTACAAATTAGCTTATTATTGTGATTATATGTGAAAGAGTCTGTTGCTAGATGCCCAAAACCATGGTACCATTCTCAACTGATATTGGGGCGAGGGCCGGCATCCTCTCCCAATCTCAGGTGTAGGTCCAGACATCTTTCTTGCTTAATCAGACCCTTAATTTTGTCCCATTAGCAACAACTCCATTGAGTGTAAATATTGAAGTGCGCTTAAACTCAGTGTGCTACGGTAACTAAAGTTGAATTTTGGAGTGCGTTACTACATTCCTTACTACGGTAATCCCGTAACGAACATTTCTTCTCTTTTTTGCAGTCTCTAACCCAGCGCATTACAAGATTGTTGACTTTCAACAGGTATCTTATCTGTCATTAAAATGTTAGAAGCAAGCATCTGAAGCTGCCGCTTGTTACAAAGAATAAATTCACGTAGCCACCCAGCTGCTACCCCACAGGTCCTGTAGACATCCGCCTGTATTTCAAAATAAAATCACTCTGCTCATAATCCGTCATTTTTAAACCATTTCTTTTATACTATATGAGAGATCTCACAGACATCCCATGAATATCATTAAAAATATTAGCAAAGTTTTTTTTTTTAATTATTATTATAGAGTAAAAGTTGCCGCTGCACTCAAGAAATCCCAACCTTTTGTATTGAGCTGCACTCAGCTAAAACATCCCCCTCATTATCAGCTAGTGGGGGGAGGGGTGTGTTCCTTCTCTTCTGCCTTCCGACAGTTGGATAACCTTTAACAATTTTTGAAACGCATGATCAATTTGGTTTCAAACAAGTCTTTCTCAGGAAGTCCATTTTATCGGTTTCTGTCACAACCCATCACAGTTGGTTTGTTTATTCAGAGAAAAACTAACGACCCATTGTTGAGGGACAGAAAGGGGGTCTTGTTTATTATCAGAACTGCCCTTCCTTGAAGGAAAGAAGGGGGGAAGGGGGCTAAAAAAAACATCTGCTACACGCATTAACCCCTCCTTTTTCCCTGTTTGTTTGAGACGCCAAATGTCTAGTTCTTCAATTTTGATCTTTTTAGTTTTATTTTAGATCGCAACTACCAAGAAGTGCGCAAAATTACTCAGTCAATCGTCCTTTCAAATTCATAATCTTTATTTTAAAGAAATGTATTGTCTTTTCTCTTACATTAATTTTGCATCTCCTTTAAAATCTTCTTTGCTATTTTTTCCCCATATTTCGATAAGTTACATTTTGCTGTTTTTATTTTTCATTTTAAAATATTTATCATTCTCATGTTAATGAAGTAAATTCAGCTTTTGTTTCTCTTTGATCTGATCTATTTATCTTATCGCAGTGTTATTTATTTAATTTTCTAACCATGAGACTCCGTTCAGCCTACAGCTGTTTCACCATAGAAATCTCCATTCACACACACACAATCACACAACCGGTTTATCACACATTAATATAATTATGTATTTATTATCATGCTTTTTCATTACTAGTATTATTATTTAGATATTATTTATCATTAGGCCTATTTCTAATTGAGATCCCAGACCTCTGCGCGCTTTTGGAGTCCAACTCCATTAACATGAATATTCACGCAAAGATCCCCGATCTTTATTTGCAAAACACAAACTTACATTACATAGGTCCCGGACCTAGTTATTTTTTCTTCTTTCACGCATCAAATTTTTACTCACTGGCTGTTGTCCCTGTGAAGGAAGACCCCATCCAACTGTTGCTCTGGAAGAAACCCCGGATCTGCCGGCCTCTTTTTTTTCTTTTACCTAACGGTGGGGTGGAGGACTTTGATACTGGTTCCGAACCAGGTTATGCACAGACTCTCAGCAGCCTGCGGTTTCTCCCAGAGATCCAGTACGATCTGAGATCCTGGTCAAAGGAACAAGAAATGCCAGGGTTAAAATCGCTCTCTGATCTCTGAGTTTTCTTTTTTTGACATTCCGTGGTTTCTCAATCCACGACCTGCTCCCACTCAGCCTTCTTCGTGTCCAACACGCAAGCTTTCAGTAAGAAGCGTCCTAGCTTACCTTAGGGCCGGCCACACCCTGAGTTTACCGACCCGGTCGGCGTCTATTTAACTCAGCAGAAACAGATATCAACATTTACTGGAGAACTACAGACAGAACATTTTAGATTAGTCAATTCTGCGCCTCGTGTGTCAGTGCTTACCAAATAACTTCAGGCCTGGGTCACTTCCGTCCTCCGATCTCCAGTATCTGTTAATCACAACAATTTCTAAACTCACGTTTTCCTTTGCTTCTTCCAGAAATCCCGTCGGGGTCACCATATTGTTGAGAAGGTGTTTTCACTCTAATTTAAAGCCTATTTTAAAGGAACAGACACACATTTAATTTATGACCCTGGGCTCTCTCTGAGCTCTCATTTCACCTTCCCGTCTGCTGGTTCATTTCTGTAAAAAGAAGCAATAAGAACAACAAACAACAATTATATATTTTAACAGTGAGATGTCGTTCACTGGACTCAGTTCTAGTAACTGAGTACAGCTTTATCTCAGGATAAGGTTTTTATTTGAAACAAGATAAAAAAGAAACTCCTCCCACAAAGATCCTCCTTCACAGAATGGTCACAGCTTCTTCACCAAAAGGCACACAGGATGTGTCACATTCCTCTGGATTATTCACGGTTTCTAAGTGTTTCCACATGCACTACAAAATTAAACCCTCATACAACATTAACAGAATGTATATCTCTTCAGAACACATTACACCTGTCTTAAATTCACTGCATTGGCTATCCGTATGTTTTAGAATCGATTTTAAGGTTAATTTAATTAGTGCTGTCATGAGATAAAAAAAACTTTGAGATTAATTAATTATCTGTAATTATATAAATCTAATTAATCTCTTTTTTAAATCTCACCTAATAATTGCTGAGAAAAGCCCTCATCTTGAGGTATTTTCTTTTAAATTCATTACATTTTTGTGGTAGAACAAAAGTTTGATACATGTAATAAAAAAAATGGTTTAATGAAGTCATTTATTGTATTTTCCAGACTTAAACAGATGCAGTCCCAGCCATTTACATTCTACTGTTTTTGTGACTAGTCCCAAGTGACGCCTACAACCTTCTGCTTTGAGCACGGGCGATTCATTAGCGTTCTGGACGCAGTGGGGTAAATATGTTCTCTGAGTCCAGCTGTATTGCAGGTTAAAAGAACAGGTAATATGTGCATTATTTTTGATACCGATGACTTGCCATACAGCTGGACCTGGGTGGCCGGGTGGAGCTGGAGTGTGCGGTGCAGACAGGGTGCGTGCTGTGAGCTCTGAGACGGGAGAGCGCCCCGCTGCTTAGTGAGAAGACAACGTAACAACGTTATATGCTTCAACCAAGATTTTCCAATAACCCGATAAAAAGTTGCTAGATTTTGCCGCAAGTTGCTTTTTTTTCCTTATTTTTTTGAGAAAGAAAAGCTAGAGGGGTCTAAAAACTCACCAAATATAACAAAGTTGGCAAGGCAACTCACTGTTTCTCCTCACCTCGCCCTCCCCACCACGATGGAAGCCAGTCATCTTCTGATGAGTTTACAGCCAACCGATGGGTTAGGGTGTGGTTAACCCCGAACAACTCAAGCACAAGAAGCTCAGTGCATAAAACGGGTTTTATTTAAAGGAAACTTGCATGCAGAAACTGTAAAATTAAAGATTCAAAATTAGATTAACGCGATTAAAAAACAAGGCACGCTAAATATGACTGTAATTAATTAATCGCAATTAATACAATAATTGTTTCTTTTTTCTTTCCATTTTTATGGCCCTCACCTTTGGAACAGGGTGCCGGCGAACCTCAGGGCCGCAGAGAATGAACATGTTTTTAAGAGCAGGCTCAAAATTCACCAATTTAGCCTGGCTTTTAACTGATTATTTCTTATATTTTCAGTGTTTTACTGCGTAGTCTTATATATATCCCATTATTTTTATACTTTAATCTGTTATCTTAATCTTAAACCTGAGATATTGTTTTTAGGGAGACCAGAAAGCAGGGCATTACAGTAATGAATTCTACTGGTGATAAAAGCATGCATCAAAGTTTCCATGTTCTGTTCAGAGCTGCCTTTGGGTAATGCTTTGATGTATCATGTTTTGTTTATGCTTCTTGCAGTTTTTACATTATATGCTTTGTACTGCCTTGATGTATCTCTGTATGCTTCTTGCTTTATTGCTGTTTTTACTTTATATGCTGTGTCTGTGTTTTACTGCTATTTTTATTTTACCTGTGCTACCGAGGCATCTGTCCTCTGTCTGCCGTTTAGCTAACTGACCAAAGATACATGGGAGGTTCCTTGATGCCCCCCTCGGTCAAAAATTTCCCAGAATACAGCACGATATTTTTGAAAAAATGGCGGATCAGGTACTTTGGGAGCGAATTTCCAATTTAAATGTAAGTCAAGTAATTGTAGCTATCGGAAAATATTTTTTAGATCCAACGCAGTTATCTGCTTAGGTGTTAGGGTTAGCTACGCTATTGTAAGGCAAGGCAATTTTATTTGTATATCACACTTTCAACAACAAGGTGATTCAAGGTGCTTTACATGATTAAGAGGAATATTGGAACACGCCTTGGCGTTAAATCTTTTATCGCATTCACTACATACAAACAGTTTTTCTCCTTCCCCAGCTGCAGTGACTGCAGTGACTGATGACCTATCTCCTAGGCAACCGGGGCGGGACCAAGGCATCAAGGCAAGGTTCCTTGATATTGAGAAACACCCAGGGTCTTTTCTCTCCTATTCCCAGACTTGGTAAAGACAAAAGACTTATCCATAATCTACAATTACACTATGAATACAGATTATAAAATACGTACTCATATGACTGTGAACAGTTTAAAGGAGGGCTTAGAACAATTTATTAGATGAACACAGTCTGGGTTCCTTAAGAATCGTTCTATCCACAATAACCGACTGTTTTAGATTTACTGGTTTATTCTCACACAGTGACTGGTGGAGATACGCACCAGCCCTCCCGCAACCCTGCATAGGATGGACGGGTACAGATAATGGATGGATGGATGGTTTACAGTCAATTAATTGAAGATTATCTTTTCTCAGATTTGTATAAGGCATTTGATATGGTTGAACATGCTTTCATTTTAAAAGCCCTGAACTACAGTGAGACTAGAAAGTATTTGGCACCCACTGATTGTGCAAGATGTCCCCTTTAAAAAGGTGAGAGAGGTCTTTAATTTTCATCATGGGTACACTTATACTGTGAGAGACAGAATGTGGAAAGAAAAATTCCAGAATACCACGTTGTGTGACTTTCAAATAATTTAAAGAAAAAAAGTATTTGGTCAGAAACAAAAGTTAAATTCAATCTTTTGTAATGCAATCTTGTTTGGCAATGACAGAGGTCAAACTTTCCCTGTAGGTCTTCACCAGGTTTGTACACGCTGTAGCTGGTATTTTGGCCCATTCTTCCATGCAGATCTTCTCTTAAGCTGTGATGGTTTGGGGGTGCCGCTGGGCAACATGGACTTTCAACTCCCTCGACAGATTCTCTATTGGATTGAGGTATAGAGACTGGCTAGACCACTCCAGAACATTGAAATGCTTTTTGTGTAGCCACTCCTTCGTTGCTTAGGCAATGTGTTTGGGATCATTGTCATGCTGGAAGATTCAGCCACGTTTCATCTTCATTGCTCTCTAGAAATTATCGTTTCTTACTAAATAGAGCTTCTTCAATACAGCCTTCGTTTGCTCAAAGCTGTTTCTTAATTTTATATGAGAAGCTTTTCTTTTTTTCCATGTCTGACACACTTATTGTCCATGAACTAATCAGTTTGATAATTGAATTGTCCGTTAAAAATGCTTTAATTAGTTCGCCACTAGAGGTCGCCATACCCCTGTTCCCCATTGTTGGCCAAATGCCAAAAACATGCAAAGTTCAATTTGGATCTTCTGTTAGCAATAATATGATTATTTATCTTCATCTGATTACAAACTTCACTTAAAACTTTAATTTTTCTCTTTCCAAGTAGAACAATTCTTTTGTAGCTTTCCCGTTTCAAGAGTTTTATGAAATCTAAAATTTGGATTATTAATTTATCCCCTACAGAGAATATGCCCAACTTCAAGTGAAATAGGAAATCTCTTCCTAATAAATGAGAAAATAATCTCTAGATTTTATGATTATCACAACAGGTTTTTCCTGTAGCAAAATCTAATATTTTTATTTCATTTTTCTAACAACTCAATCTCATTTTTAGTGTAAAACAAAATTCCTAATTAAAAAAAAAAATTCTTTTCCATCTGGCTTCACTAACTTCCTACCATTTTGTCAATGAGATAATCAGCAACTGATATTTCCATAACAAAACATCACATCTCTATTCCTTGCTCTCTGCTTATCTGCGCCTTCATAAAGATTCTACAAATTAGCTTATTATTGTGATTATATGTGAAAGAGTCTGTTGCTAGATGCCCAAAACCATGGTACCATTCTCAACTGATATTGGGGCGAGGGCCGGCATCCTCTCCCAATCTCAGGTGTAGGTCCAGACATCTTTCTTGCTTAATCAGACCCTTAATTTTGTCCCATTAGCAACAACTCCATTGAGTGTAAATATTGAAGTGCGCTTAAACTCAGTGTGCTACGGTAACTAAAGTTGAATTTTGGAGTGCGTTACTACATTCCTTACTACGGTAATCCCGTAACGAACATTTCTTCTCTTTTTTGCAGTCTCTAACCCAGCGCATTACAAGATTGTTGACTTTCAACAGGTATCTTATCTGTCATTAAAATGTTAGAAGCAAGCATCTGAAGCTGCCGCTTGTTACAAAGAATAAATTCACGTAGCCACCCAGCTGCTACCCCACAGGTCCTGTAGACATCCGCCTGTATTTCAAAATAAAATCACTCTGCTCATAATCCGTCATTTTTAAACCATTTCTTTTATACTATATGAGAGATCTCACAGACATCCCATGAATATCATTAAAAATATTAGCAAAGTTTTTTTTTTTAATTATTATTATAGAGTAAAAGTTGCCGCTGCACTCAAGAAATCCCAACCTTTTGTATTGAGCTGCACTCAGCTAAAACATCCCCCTCATTATCAGCTAGTGGGGGGAGGGGTGTGTTCCTTCTCTTCTGCCTTCCGACAGTTGGATAACCTTTAACAATTTTTGAAACGCATGATCAATTTGGTTTCAAACAAGTCTTTCTCAGGAAGTCCATTTTATCGGTTTCTGTCACAACCCATCACAGTTGGTTTGTTTATTCAGAGAAAAACTAACGACCCATTGTTGAGGGACAGAAAGGGGGTCTTGTTTATTATCAGAACTGCCCTTCCTTGAAGGAAAGAAGGGGGGAAGGGGGCTAAAAAAAACATCTGCTACACGCATTAACCCCTCCTTTTTCCCTGTTTGTTTGAGACGCCAAATGTCTAGTTCTTCAATTTTGATCTTTTTAGTTTTATTTTAGATCGCAACTACCAAGAAGTGCGCAAAATTACTCAGTCAATCGTCCTTTCAAATTCATAATCTTTATTTTAAAGAAATGTATTGTCTTTTCTCTTACATTAATTTTGCATCTCCTTTAAAATCTTCTTTGCTATTTTTTCCCCATATTTCGATAAGTTACATTTTGCTGTTTTTATTTTTCATTTTAAAATATTTATCATTCTCATGTTAATGAAGTAAATTCAGCTTTTGTTTCTCTTTGATCTGATCTATTTATCTTATCGCAGTGTTATTTATTTAATTTTCTAACCATGAGACTCCGTTCAGCCTACAGCTGTTTCACCATAGAAATCTCCATTCACACACACACAATCACACAACCGGTTTATCACACATTAATATAATTATGTATTTATTATCATGCTTTTTCATTACTAGTATTATTATTTAGATATTATTTATCATTAGGCCTATTTCTAATTGAGATCCCAGACCTCTGCGCGCTTTTGGAGTCCAACTCCATTAACATGAATATTCACGCAAAGATCCCCGATCTTTATTTGCAAAACACAAACTTACATTACATAGGTCCCGGACCTAGTTATTTTTTCTTCTTTCACGCATCAAATTTTTACTCACTGGCTGTTGTCCCTGTGAAGGAAGACCCCATCCAACTGTTGCTCTGGAAGAAACCCCGGATCTGCCGGCCTCTTTTTTTTCTTTTACCTAACGGTGGGGTGGAGGACTTTGATACTGGTTCCGAACCAGGTTATGCACAGACTCTCAGCAGCCTGCGGTTTCTCCCAGAGATCCAGTACGATCTGAGATCCTGGTCAAAGGAACAAGAAATGCCAGGGTTAAAATCGCTCTCTGATCTCTGAGTTTTCTTTTTTTGACATTCCGTGGTTTCTCAATCCACGACCTGCTCCCACTCAGCCTTCTTCGTGTCCAACACGCAAGCTTTCAGTAAGAAGCGTCCTAGCTTACCTTAGGGCCGGCCACACCCTGAGTTTACCGACCCGGTCGGCGTCTATTTAACTCAGCAGAAACAGATATCAACATTTACTGGAGAACTACAGACAGAACATTTTAGATTAGTCAATTCTGCGCCTCGTGTGTCAGTGCTTACCAAATAACTTCAGGCCTGGGTCACTTCCGTCCTCCGATCTCCAGTATCTGTTAATCACAACAATTTCTAAACTCACGTTTTCCTTTGCTTCTTCCAGAAATCCCGTCGGGGTCACCATATTGTTGAGAAGGTGTTTTCACTCTAATTTAAAGCCTATTTTAAAGGAACAGACACACATTTAATTTATGACCCTGGGCTCTCTCTGAGCTCTCATTTCACCTTCCCGTCTGCTGGTTCATTTCTGTAAAAAGAAGCAATAAGAACAACAAACAACAATTATATATTTTAACAGTGAGATGTCGTTCACTGGACTCAGTTCTAGTAACTGAGTACAGCTTTATCTCAGGATAAGGTTTTTATTTGAAACAAGATAAAAAAGAAACTCCTCCCACAAAGATCCTCCTTCACAGAATGGTCACAGCTTCTTCACCAAAAGGCACACAGGATGTGTCACATTCCTCTGGATTATTCACGGTTTCTAAGTGTTTCCACATGCACTACAAAATTAAACCCTCATACAACATTAACAGAATGTATATCTCTTCAGAACACATTACACCTGTCTTAAATTCACTGCATTGGCTATCCGTATGTTTTAGAATCGATTTTAAGGTTAATTTAATTAGTGCTGTCATGAGATTAAAAAAACTTTGAGATTAATTAATTATCTGTAATTATATAAATCTAATTAATCTCTTTTTTAAATCTCACCTAATAATTGCTGAGAAAAGCCCTCATCTTGAGGTATTTTCTTTTAAATTCATTACATTTTTGTGGTAGAACAAAAGTTTGATACATGTAATAAAAAAAATGGTTTAATGAAGTCATTTATTGTATTTTCCAGACTTAAACAGATGCAGTCCCAGCCATTTACATTCTACTGTTTTTGTGACTAGTCCCAAGTGACGCCTACAACCTTCTGCTTTGAGCACGGGCGATTCATTAGCGTTCTGGACGCAGTGGGGTAAATATGTTCTCTGAGTCCAGCTGTATTGCAGGTTAAAAGAACAGGTAATATGTGCATTATTTTTGATACCGATGACTTGCCATACAGCTGGACCTGGGTGGCCGGGTGGAGCTGGAGTGTGCGGTGCAGACAGGTTGCCTGCTGTGAGCTCTGAGACGGGAGAGCGCCCCGCTGCTTAGTGAGAAGACAACGTAACAACGTTATATGCTTCAACCAAGATTTTCCAATAACCCGATAAAAAGTTGCTAGATTTTGCCGCAAGTTGCTTTTTTTTCCTTATTTTTTTGAGAAAGAAAAGCTAGAGGGGTCTAAAAACTCACCAAATATAACAAAGTTGGCAAGGCAACTCACTGTTTCTCCTCACCTCGCCCTCCCCACCACGATGGAAGCCAGTCATCTTCTGATGAGTTTACAGCCAACCGATGGGTTAGGGTGTGGTTAACCCCGAACAACTCAAGCACAAGAAGCTCAGTGCATAAAACGGGTTTTATTTAAAGGAAACTTGCATGCAGAAACTGTAAAATTAAAGATTCAAAATTAGATTAACGCGATTAAAAAACAAGGCACGCTAAATATGACTGTAATTAATTAATCGCAATTAATACAATAATTGTTTCTTTTTTCTTTCCATTTTTATGGCCCTCACCTTTGGAACAGGGTGCCGGCGAACCTCAGGGCCGCAGAGAATGAACATGTTTTTAAGAGCAGGCTCAAAATTCACCAATTTAGCCTGGCTTTTAACTGATTATTTCTTATATTTTCAGTGTTTTACTGCGTAGTCTTATATATATCCCATTATTTTTATACTTTAATCTGTTATCTTAATCTTAAACCTGAGATATTGTTTTTAGGGAGACCAGAAAGCAGGGCATTACAGTAATGAATTCTACTGGTGATAAAAGCATGCATCAAAGTTTCCATGTTCTGTTCAGAGCTGCCTTTGGGTAATGCTTTGATGTATCATGTTTTGTTTATGCTTCTTGCAGTTTTTACATTATATGCTTTGTAATGCCTTGATGTATCTCTGTATGCTTCTTGCTTTATTGCTGTTTTTACTTTATATGCTGTGTCTGTGTTTTACTGCTATTTTTATTTTACCTGTGCTACCGAGGCATCTGTCCTCTGTCTGCCGTTTAGCTAACTGACCAAAGATACATGGGAGGTTCCTTGATGCCCCCCTCGGTCAAAAATTTCCCAGAATACAGCACGATATTTTTGAAAAAATGGCGGATCAGGTACTTTGGGAGCGAATTTCCAATTTAAATGTAAGTCAAGTAATTGTAGCTATCGGAAAATATTTTTTAGATCCAACGCAGTTATCTGCTTAGGTGTTAGGGTTAGCTACGCTATTGTAAGGCAAGGCAATTTTATTTGTATATCACACTTTCAACAACAAGGTGATTCAAGGTGCTTTACATGATTAAGAGGAATATTGGAACACGCCTTGGCGTTAAATCTTTTATCGCATTCACTACATACAAACAGTTTTTCTCCTTCCCCAGCTGCAGTGACTGCAGTGACTGATGACCTATCTCCTAGGCAACCGGGGCGGGACCAAGGCATCAAGGCAAGGTTCCTTGATATTGAGAAACACCCAGGGTCTTTTCTCTCCTATTCCCAGACTTGGTAAAGACAAAAGACTTATCCATAATCTACAATTACACTATGAATACAGATTATAAAATACGTACTCATATGACTGTGAACAGTTTAAAGGAGGGCTTAGAACAATTTATTAGATGAACACAGTCTGGGTTCCTTAAGAATCGTTCTATCCACAATAACCGACTGTTTTAGATTTACTGGTTTATTCTCACACAGTGACTGGTGGAGATACGCACCAGCCCTCCCGCAACCCTGCATAGGATGGACGGGTACAGATAATGGATGGATGGATGGTTTACAGTCAATTAATTGAAGATTATCTTTTCTCAGATTTGTATAAGGCATTTGATATGGTTGAACATGCTTTCATTTTAAAAGCCCTGAACTACAGTGAGACTAGAAAGTATTTGGCACCCACTGATTGTGCAAGATGTCCCCTTTAAAAAGGTGAGAGAGGTCTTTAATTTTCATCATGGGTACACTTATACTGTGAGAGACAGAATGTGGAAAGAAAAATTCCAGAATACCACGTTGTGTGACTTTCAAATAATTTAAAGAAAAAAAGTATTTGGTCAGAAACAAAAGTTAAATTCAATCTTTTGTAATGCAATCTTGTTTGGCAATGACAGAGGTCAAACTTTCCCTGTAGGTCTTCACCAGGTTTGTACACGCTGTAGCTGGTATTTTGGCCCATTCTTCCATGCAGATCTTCTCTTAAGCTGTGATGGTTTGGGGCTGCCGCTGGGCAACATGGACTTTCAACTCCCTCGACAGATTCTCTATTGGATTGAGGTATAGAGACTGGCTAGACCACTCCAGAACATTGAAATGCTTTTTGTGTAGCCACTCCTTCGTTGCTTAGGCAATGTGTTTGGGATCATTGTCATGCTGGAAGATTCAGCCACGTTTCATCTTCATTGCTCTCACTGAAGGAAGGAAGGTTTTGCCAGAAATCTCACAATACATGGCCCCATTCATCCTTTCCTCAATATGGATCAGTCTTCATGTCCCCTTTGCAGAAAAGCTGCCCCAAAGCATAATGTTTCCACCCCCTTGCTTCACAGTGGGTATGGTGTTCTTATGATGCAACTCAGCATTCTTCCCCCTCCAAACAAGGTGAGTTTATACCAAAGAGTTCTCATCTGACCATATGACATTCTCCCAAATCCTCCTCTGGATCATCCAGATGGTCTCTGGCAAACCTCAGACGGGCCTGGACATGTGCTGGTTTAGGCATGGAGACCTACTGAGCACTGCAGGATTTTTATCCATGATGACGTAGTGTGTTACTAATAGTAACCTTTGTTACTGTGGTCCCAGCTCTCTTCAGGTCATTGTCCAGTTCCCCGTGTAGTTCTGGGCTATTTCCTCACCGTTTTCAAGATCATGTGTACCCCATGTGGTGAGATCTTGCATGGAGCCCCAGGTCAAGCGAGATTGCCAGGGATCTTGTATTTATTCCATTTTCTAATAATTGCTCCAACAGCTGATCTGTTCTCACCAAGCTGCTTGCCTATTGTAGATTGGCTCATTCCAGTCTTGTGCAGGTGTACAATCTTGTCCCTGGTGTCTTTGGACAGCTCTCTGGTCTTGGCCATGGTGGAGGTTGGAGTCTGACCGTTTGAACGTGTGGAAAGGTGTATTTTATACAGATAACTAGTTCAAACAGGTGGCATTATTACAGGTAACGAGTGGATGATAGAAGAGCTTCTTAAATAAGGAGCAAAAGGTCTGTGAGGGCCAGAATTCTTGCTTGGTTGTAGATGCTAAATACTTATTTCTGCATTTCTGTCAAAAATTACAGACTACTACGGACCTCTATCATCTTTTTAAGTGGAACAACTTACACAATCGATGGCTGCCAGATAATTTTTTGCCCCACTGTATTTTGATTTTCATCCAACTAAAGTGGTTGCAGCCTTTCATAAAGAATTTGAACAATATTCTGTTTTATTTCACTAAAGTAATTTTGATAAGTTTGGAATCATTTTATTTTATTTTTGTGATTTTGACATTTCTAAATTACCAATTAAATTATAAAATTTTCACAAACAGGTTGTCCAGTATTGTAAAATGATATATAAGCACAATTTTCCTCCTCACATGAATTCAATTTGGAACCACAGATAAATATTAATAAATAGAAAATCTAGTTTATATAAGGGTTGGATTATTCATGGAATTTGGACAGGACATTTATTAGACAGTTATGGGAAACCATTATCATACAACAAATTCACCGACAGATAATCTGTGGGATTCACTGAAAATAGTTTAATTAAAGTTCTGAAAGCCCAACAATGATACAGATGGCTAACGCCAGTTTAACTTATTCTTCTTGTATAATTAGGGAACCATCCATAACAATTGATGATTGCCAATTTAAGGAAGGCATGTAACAATACATGTTTAAGGTCACTTCAAAATTTTAAATTCCATTTATCCATCCAATGATTGTCTTCACAATAAATTCATGCAATTTCAGCAATAACTGATATTGAAACAGTTGAGCACCTTTTCTATTCACGTGAGAATTCCAGATGTTTTTGGTCTGGTTTTCAGGACCGGATAACTTGTAAAAACACTTATTAACCCTCTTTAGCTTTTCAAATAATTAAATTAGGAATACAAACTGAAAATAAATTTTGTAAAATTTGGAATTAACAATTTGATTATATTCTCAAAAAAAAAAAAAATTCACAAATGCCCTTTTTTGATAATTCCTCCAGTTTTTGTTGCATTTGAAAAAGAAATACTTATGTGGACAGTTTGATTAAAACAATGCAATTTAGATAAAGCTCATGTCTTAATTGAATTTTTGATGCAGCTTTTTGAATGATGTAACTGATTTGTATATGTGTACTCTTATATGTAATGACATTTTATTGAACATATTTGCTTGTTTGGTTATTTGTTGTCCTATATTGTTCTTTTAAATGTTTCCTGTTTTTTCTCTCATGTTTTTATTTTTGACAACTGCTTATAAGTTCTTATCCGCTTATACTTGTAATTGACAACTTGTTGAAATTCTATTACACTGTGTTGTTCTATTTTCTATCAACAAAACTTTTTTAAAAAGCTCCAGTCCTCGAGGGCTGGTGTCCTGCCAGTTCTTTGATTCAAAGGTTCAACTACCTCCTCAGCATGGCTCTGCAGAGGCCGGTTATGAACCACAATGTGATTCAGGTGTGTTATTATACAGTCTATGGTTGAACCAGGCAAAGGCCAAAAACATGCAGGATACCGCCCTTTGAGGACAGACTTTGGACAACCCCGATCTAGGGAAAAACACACTTTGTAGCCGGAGGCGGAACTAAAGGGAACACAATTGTTTCTGGTGTCGGTATCCGTGTGCGACTCCCGGCGGAAGTAAACAAGACGCTAGCAGCGTTAGCTTCCAGGCTTCTTGTGTTTATCATCGGTTGTAAGGCGGTTTCTGCTGTGTGAGCTGAATATTTACATGTCTACAGTAACAAGACCTTCGGTTCATCATAGAGAGAATTCATCCGCTCAGAACCTCCAGGTATGTTACCCGTACGGTTCTGAATGGACTAACAGAGGATCTCAATTTGTGTTTTTTAATCTCACTTTATTTCTAATAACGTCAGCGTTTGGAGATCACAGTGGGGAAATTCTTTATGGAACCGAATGGTCCGCAGGGGTATCAATCTTTAAAAAAACAGATATAATGGGGATGTTTTACTTACAGAATGTGATCCTGCAGATCATTACATATGTCAAGTTATAAAATATAATTTTGTTTTAATCGTAACCAATATGGGTTTAACACCAAGCTCAAGAATGATAATCTATTTTGGTTGATTGAAGATAAACATTTAGCTGGTTAAATAACCAAAATGCCAAATCATTATTAGGTGGAGATTTCAACTGTATTTTGATGCTGACTTAGATCCTCCAAGACATTCGAACAGAATTAATACCGCTTTCCAAGCTGTTACGATACATCTTAAACTGACAGGCATTTGGAGATTTAAATATCGTCATAACAAAATGTTTACTTGATGCAACAGCTCCAATTCGAGACATTCAAGGATAGACTTTTGGTTAATTTCGGATAGTTTTAATAGAGATGGCATAGATGTCAGTACATGTCCTTCTCCAACAACAGATCATAAAGCCATATATATTGCAAGGCAAGGCAATTTTATTTGTATAGCACATTTTCAACAGCAGGGTAATTCAAGGTGCTTTACATGATTTGGTGATAAATTTAACCTCCTTTGCTAAATAGACTGCTGTTAAGTCTGCATGTAAACTCAACAGCTCTTTAATACAGAAAGATGAAGTGAAAAATACTCTTAAAGAACTGATTTCAAACCACTGGTCTGTGGCTCAACAAAATGTACAATTTTGAAATGACTGGAACTTATTACATTTGAAATTGGCAAAATCTTAAGGAACATTGGCTGCCTTAACGCCAAATCAAAAAGATTAGATAAAGAAAATACAAAGAAACAATTTCTCTAATTACACAGTTATCTAATAAACAAATGGACGTATTAACTGAAGAGGGTAAATTAAACTTTGCTAAATTACAATATTAATTGTTAATTGTAAAAAATTAATTAATTAATTAATTAATTTTAGTCCGTGAGGCAGACACTCTGTTTACTTTTAAGGCCAGGCTTAAAACTTTCATTTTTGATAAAGCTTATAGTTAGAGTGGCTTAGGTCATCCTGAGCTATCTCTGTAGTTATGCTGCTATAGGCTTAGACTGCTGGAGGACAGACTTACCAATTTTCTTCACTCTGCTACTTCCTTTTCTCCTACGACTCTCCAGTTGTATTACAGTACATTCTGTTATTTCGACTGTTAACTTTGTTTTCTCTCAGTGTTTTTCTCCTCATCGAAGATATACCTGGTCTGGTATCCTGCTTGGCTGCAATGCCCTGTTGGACGGGGGTCATCGACTGGGATGATCCTCTCAGTAACTGAACATCCACTGTGTCCTGTTATCAACTTTTTACTTTCTGTAACATAGAAAGTTCTCTTATATCGGATCTTCTGTTCCTTCTGTGTTCTGAATTGTATTGAAATGACTTCTTGTTAAGTGCCTTGAGATGACATCTGTTGTGAATTGGCGCTATATAAATAAACTGAATTGAATTGAATTGAATTAATTAGATTGTTTATATTCAGATAAAGCGAAAGGAGCTTTTTATCATATCCAAATGGTTTTAAGAAGGTGAGTATAATTCTCATTATTTCTTCAGCTTAGAAAAGAAACACTCGAGCATAAATAATATTAACAAACTAAAGTCTTACAGCAGAATTATATAAAACTTTATCTAAAGAGTTGTCTCCCTTTCTTGAGGTTTTCGTAGAAACTATACCAAACCAACATATTCGCTGTACAATGAATCAAGGTCTGACCACATTGATCCCAAAACCTATTAAGGACCTATTAATGATCGATAATTGGAGATAGAGCTGGGTATCGATTCAAATGTCAAGAATTGATTCGATTATGATTCTCAAGAGTTACACCAAAACGATTGAAGTGTCAACGTCGTTGGGTTTACATGTAGAGTAAATGCAGAAGCGCGCTGACGCACGTCAGGATTTCTACATCGCGACACAAAATGCGTGCGTCGCAAAAAAACGCATTTCTGCCATTTCTGTAGTGTTTGACGTGCGTCAGTAAATGCGCGTGTCATTTTATGTGGTGCATCTTGTGCATCGCGCGTTTTTGCGTCTGCCGCTGAAGTTGAAAAACTGAACTTCTGAACTTCAATGTCAATTCGTCCCCCGTCAACCAATCAGGAGCCTTGTGACGTGGTGTCACGTGATGCTGTGACCCAGTTAACTGGGTCCGGCAAAGTTTTTCATTCAACATGGAGGAAAGATTGATAAATGCTGTGGCTAACCACCCGGAGCTGTACACCAGCTGCTTTCTCTACAGAGACGGGAATAAAAAGGAGCTCGCTTGGAGGGATATAAGTGAGGAGATAGGGCAACCTGGTAAGTTCATTTCACTTTTGAAAGTTTTTACAGACTGTGTGAACCTGCGCTAATGCTAGCAAGCGCGGCTACTGTCACGCTATTTTACAATTATTTTCCAGCTGATGTACAAATACTTTTCCGCTAACAAGATAATGTGTTTATTCAGAGGACTTCTGCAGGAAAAGGAGCCTCAGGGACACCTACATGAAGGAGAAGAAGATGGAGAATGAGAAGCTGAGTGGGTCCGCAGCAGGATCGGGGAGGAAATGGAAGGACATGAGCTTTCTCGACCCCTTCATCACCCCACGGGAGACCAGCAGCAACATGGGGGGAGACAGAAGGTATGTTTACAATGAATTAACGTAGGCAGTTATGTTAATTTATGTATGTTGTCATATAGGCATATGTTATTTTTTACAAATAAATAGTAGGTATACAGTGGTCCCTCGCTAAAATGCGGTTCACCCTTCACGGCCTCGCTGATTTCTTTATTGCACAGCACAATTTTCCAGCACATTTTGTTATGCGTCCTGATTGATTGGAGGCAATTGTCAATCTCCTCCGTGTCGTGTCTACTGTGCTTACCAAATTGATCATGTCAGGTTATGAGAATCTTCTCGTCCAGTAGGGAAAAAAACAGCGCTAAAAACTTCTCATAACTATGTTCCTCACTCGGAAACAGACACCTGCTCCAAGACCTTTAGTGGAAAAAGACGCACCAGAGCGGCTCGCGGACAAAGACACCGCAGCATATTAATACTTTTTTTTTTTTTTTATGTACGATGGTTTGAACTTTGAGAGTATTTAAACTAGGGAGAACTGTGAGTAAATGTTAATGTATGTCTGAGAAAAGTGTATAAAGCGTTTTAAAGTTATTTTAGAATGTGATCCCTGCAATAAACGAGGGACCACTGTATATAATTTCTCTATGACTATTATTATCAACCTGTTGACTTAACTTTTAATATTGTCTTGACAGAGTCAACTGATTCTGCAGGAGTAGAACCGTCCCCTGTTGCTTCTCCTGGCTCCTCCTCCCCACTGCTGCTGCTAAGCTGCACCCACAGGTATGTGAAGGAAATTGTAGCAACCATAAATGTGACATGTATAAATCAGATGTACAGCAACCACTGATAGCTTTTAACATTCACATTAACTAACTTTTTGTGAATAGTTACCTTTACTAATAATCTACAACCAATCACATTATAGCCTGTTTTTACCATGTTGAAAATGAAAGTCTAGTAGCAGCCTTCTCAATACTTTGTGTTGTTTTGTGCTTTGTTTTACAGGCCCACAGAGGCGGAGAGCACCCAGGTGGACGAGGGACTGGTACCAGGACGGTCGGTCAGAGGTGGAGCTGGCCATCTTGGCGTGCCTCAAGAGGGCACGGCAGTCTCCAACTGAGCTCTTCCTCCTCAGCCTTGTTCCTGCTCTGGAGAGCATGCCGGCTCAGACAAGAGAGTTCGTCAAATTCCAAATTCATAAATACATTTTTGAAAACACCCTAGCTGTGTTAAATCTGGAACCATTGGAGCGTAGTAATCAGTAATTTAGATTAAAACACTAGGCAGCAGGCTCTCCAAAGCAGGAACAACGCACTTTTCTTCTTCTCCTTCCAATGACCCTGAGGCTTTTCCACCTCCTAAGCATGGTCCCTTTTATTCCTGTCTCTGTCTGTGAATAGTTATATTTTTCATATTTGTTTGTTTCTGTTTGAGAGTTGTTGAATATTTTTTCAAATAAATTTTGATAATGACTAAATGTCTTATTAGTTCTACTACACAGCAAATATTGCCACACAACTTGATTTATACATTATGTAGTGTTCAATGAATATAATACTAATGCAAAAATATACTACTATATAGGAACATAACACTGAAGACAAGAGAATAAAGAGAGGTTTGTTCATGTTGGAGGCGAGCTCCATTTATTAACAAAATAATAAATACATAAATGAGGCAAAATTGATCTGGACATGCTTCCCATCTAGAGCTCCACAGCAGAGAGGGAAGTTCCACCGCTTCTGGAATCCCTCTGCGATGGACCGCCAGTGTTCAGTGGAAGGTACAGCCATATAGTCCTCCACTAGACGGTCCCAGATGGCCATCGCTACCTGGGGGACGATCTGGCACACTCAGGAGACACCAAAATACATTATTCAAATTCAAAAATACATTCTTGATCTCAGAGTGAAATTACACAATACATAAATATTATGAAAAATATTTTATAATTATATGAATAATCATATAATATATAGTTAATCAAAACAGTCTGTTCTGTTTTGTCTTAACTTTGCCATATCTTTATTTGATTGCTAGCAACTTTTACAACTACAGTGTGGCAATTATAGAGTCTGACAGCTGCAGGGATTATTTACAGATATTAGACTGGTTCTATACCAGAATTAAACCAGGTCTAAATTAAACTAAATCAGGACTTTATCAATAGAAATATTATAAACTGTGGTCTCCATACCACAGTTTGCTATCAGTAAACACCGACAGCATACACTGATAGTATAGCATATATTAGCACACGTATCGATAAAGGACTACCGTATTATACACTTTTACCAACCGCAGGCAGATGGACAGGTGCTCAGCAGGTGGGATTGAGCGCCTGTAGTTGGTGTCTTGGCAGGCGCTGCTAACACCGACGCGGGACAACAGCTCCTCAAACTGGGCGAGGAACAGATTGTGGTACTGCTTAAAGCAGCCATCATCCAGACGCAGCTCTTGGAGCAAGTGGTGAAACTCACCAAACTGCTCACACTTCTGAAAGAACTTGTGGAACCAAGTACGGGGAGAACGTCCTCTACGCCGCTGCTCTGCTCTCCACAGTAAATAGAGAATGGAGACTCTCTCTTCCAGCGCTAGATCAACAGCTGCCATCTTGGAAAAACACAGTCTGGCACTAGCTCCTCCCACAAGCCTCCCACGAGCATTATGTTGACACATCAAATTATCAAATTATTGCTTCTCTATCTCAATGCCCCTGTGGAAACAAATTTAAATGCACAATTATATTTATATATTCAACATAAATCATTACTCACAAACATTTAAACAGGGACATATCACACATGACAAGACAAACACCACACACAGAAGTCAATCGGTCAGTCCCCAATCAGTCATCTGTTTATTCCTCGCAAATCTCCAACCATTATTTTATTATTCACAAATTTCATATTAACCCATTTTTTTGAAGCTTCAGAGATTTGTGAGGTTTTGGAATCAAAGGAATTAGTATTTTCTGTCTGAATTTCGGTTATAGTTTGTCACACGCTTCCCAAAAACACATCGCCAGCTGCAGGCTTTATCAACCCAAACACATTTTTTTCTTTCTCTCTACCACAGCACTAAATGTATTCCAAGTACATTCACATCTTTGCAGGTTTAAAATCAAGGAAAACGTAACCGTTTCAAAGCAAAATTCTAAGAATAAATCAGTCCAACAAGCATTATTTCATTGCGTAAGCGTGCGTGATTTGTCTGTTAATTTCTCCCCAAAACTCAGCTATGCATGATAACTGATTCTTAACCTTGCAGTAATTTCGTTTTATCAAAGTCTATGCTTGTCCAGACCACCTGATCCCCCAATTTTTTAATCATCTTAATGTCCCTACTGTTTTTCCCTGTCTGCTTCTGTAAAATGATTTTGAATCTCACCTCCCTTCAGTCGCTGCACTCTGTGATCTTCAAACAGGACAGTGCATTGTCCAAGCGGTTGCTTTCCCCTTTCATCATGGACCACGGATTGGAAGGAGACAGTCTGGCTCTTTCCACCCGACTGTGGATACTGGACACTGTCTGTTAAAGGTCAATTTCTGTTTTTCGATCATTAAAGCAGTGTCTTCTTTTTCTCTGCACTGTCCAGTCTTGCATGAAGGAGAGAGGATCATTTTCATTCTTGAACTTTCTCCGTGGGCAGGCATGGAGAGCAAAAAAAACAACAACCAGGAAACAAACGAAGAACTTGTATGTAGCTCGCTTTAAGACCACTCTTCTATTCCAGGCTCAGTTTGATCCGTTCGGTGGTGGATGCACAATAAAACTTTTCTGTCCAACTGTTCTGTCTTTCTTCCCGTTTTAAAAGTCCACTATTAGCTGCTGCTCTCTCCCACAGGCTCGGAGAGAGTGAAAAAAAGAATTCTCTCCCTCTCAAAGTAGACAGACTCGGAGAGCGTAAAAAAACAAATCGGAAGAAATAAACAGCCAAAAAGTCCATTCACTCAGAGTCCAGCACTCTGTGTCAGACTAACCCTCACCCAGAATTGGGGGGTTCTCCTTCAGGGGGAGGCAGATCAGGGATTTGTTGATAGTGCCTTTCTCTGTCCGAAACTTGGATGCTGGAGAGAAAAGAAACATCCCCTGTCCAAGGAGTCAGCAGTTAGATCAGAGTGGGTGAAAGGCCTCTTCCCTGACTCTAATAATTATGCCATATTCCCCAGATGCCTTTTAACAATAATTACTTGATCAATTAATTGACATAACATTGAAATATTCTGTAACATCAGACATTAAAAAAGAAATGTGGACTTGATTCAAATGACCCTTTAAACCTTTCTCTGATTTCCAAGCTCCCTCTGCTGTCCTGGAAAAAAATGTTTATCAGAAAGCGTTCCTGGATTAACACGAGATTACTGAAGTTTCCAGTTCAATTCAATTCAGTTTATTTATATACCGCCGATTCACAACAGATGTCATCTCAAGGCACTTAACAAGAAGTCATTTCAATACATTTATACAAACATTCCAATCAGTTAAAAAGTTTCCTATTTAAGGAATCCCAGCAGATTGCGTCAGTGATTGGGCCCCGTTGATGCAGACTTGCCAACCACAGCAATCCTTCAGCAATCCCTCATACTGAGCAAGCATTTAGCGACGGTGGAGAGGAAAAACTCCCCTTTAACAGGAAGAAACCTCCAACAGAACCAGGCTCACTGAAAAGATTCTAACAATTAGATGGTCAATCTGTACCTCAATATCGAACCCACAACCAGTGCCATCCCCAATCAACAACAATGTGGAGATAATGTCTGAATTCCACGAAATAAACCAGAACAGCCTTGAAAAAATCATTATCCAATTAAGCTCCTCCTCCTGCTGTCTTGATATCCTACCCACAGCTTTTCTAAAGAAGGTTCTTCCTGTTATTGGTTCTGATCTTGTTCAAATAGTGAACTCATCACTGCTATCAGGTGTCTTCCCTCAGGCTTTAAATGCTCCCACTAGGCAAGATTATAGCGACCAATAACATTAGCTACCATAACTACGCAGATGACACTCAGCTCTACATTACAATGTCACCAGGTGACTCTGAACCCATTCAAACCCTAAATCAATGCATTGACCAAATAAATGGATGGATGTGCCATAACTTTCTCCAGCTGAATAGAAACAAAACTGAAGTGATTATTTTTGGACCCAAGGAGGAACGATCAAGAGTCAGCACACATCTTCAATTAATACAGCTAGAAACTACTGATCAGGTTCGAAACCTAGGTGTAGTAATGGACTCAGACCTGAACCTCCAGGGTCACATAAAGGCAATAACAAGGTCAGCGTTCTATCACCTGAAGAACATCTCTAGGATTAAAGGACTGATTTTGCAACACGACCTAGAAAAACTCATCCATGCGTTTATCTTTAGTCGGATTGATTACTGCAACAGCATCTTCACAGGTCTGCCTAAAAAGTCAATCAGACAGCTGCAGCTGATCCAGAACGCTGCCGCTCGCGTCCTCACTAGAACCAGGAAAGTAGAGCACATCACCCCAGTTCTAAAGTCCTTACACTGGCTCCCTGTAGCTCAGAGAATAGACTTTAAAATACTTTTACTAGTTTATAAATCATTACATGGCTTAGATACCAAAATATGTTCAAGACCTGTTGTCATGGTACCAACCACCAAGACCACTCAGGTCCTCCAACTCTAGCTTACTAAACATCCCTAGACTCAGAACTAAACATGGAGAAGCAGCTTTCAGTTTCTATGCTCCCCTTATCTGGAACAGACTTCCTGACGAGTGTAGAGCTGCTGAAACTCTGAACTGCTTTAAATCGAGACTAAAAACCCATCTGTTTAGAATTGCCTTTGAGTAAATGCTTGATGTCATATGTATGAAATGTGTTCATGCTCTCTTTTATTTTTGTCTTGCTTTATTGTGTATCATGTGTAATGTGTGTTTCTTTTATGTGTTTTTTTTAAATCACCAAATCATGTAAAGCACCTTGAATTACCCTGCTGTTGAAAGTGTGCTATACAAATAAAATTGCCTTGCCTTGCCTAGGAGCGGCCATCTCCCACGACCGTCTGGGGGTTTGAGAAGACAGAGCAGAGAGACAGAAGGAACAGAAGATCTGATATAAGAGTACTTTCTATGTTACAGAAAGTAAAAAGTTGATAACAGGACACAGTGGATGTTCAGTTACTGGGAGGATCATCCCAGTCGATGCCCCCTGTCCAACAGGGCATTGCAGCCAAGCAGGATACCAGACCAGGTATATCTTCTATGGAGAGAAAAACACTGAGAGAAAACAAAGTTAACAGTCGAAATAACAGCAAATAATAAAACTGGAGAGTAGTAGTAGAAAAGGAAGTAGTAGAGTGAAGAAAATTGGTAAGTCTGTCCTCCAGCAGTCTAAGCCTATAGCAGCATAACTACAGAGATAGCTCAGGATGACCTAAGCCACTCTAACTATAAGCTTTATCAAAAAGGAAAGTTTTAAGCCTGGCCTTAAAAGTAAACAGAGTGTCTGCCTCACGGACTAAAGCTGGGAGCTGGTTCCACAGGAGAGGAGCCTGATAACTAAATGATCTGCCTCCCATTCTACTTTTAGAAATCCTAGGAACTACAAGTAAACCTGCAGTCTGAGAGTGAAGTGCTCTGTTGGGAACCTATGAAACAATTAGATCTCTGATGTATGATGTAGCTTGATTGTTAAGGGCTTTGTATGTAAGAAAGAGGATCTTAAATTCTATTCTGTATTTAACAGGGAGCCAATTAAGGGAAGCTAAAACAGGAGAAATGTGATCTCTCTTTTTAATATTCCTCAGAACTCTTGCTGCCGCATTTTGGATCAACTGAAGGCTTTTAATGGCATTTTGTGGACTACCTGATAGTAAAGAATTACAGTAGTCCAGCCTTGAGGTAACAAATGCATGGACTAGTTTCTCAGCATCACTCCTGGACAGCATGTTTCTAATTCTAGCAATATTCCGGAGGTGAAAGAAAGAAATCCTAGAAACCTGTTTAATATGGGATTTAAATGTCAAGTCTCGGTCAAAAATAACGCCGAGGTTCTTTTATTACTGGGGGCTAAGCAGTTTCTTTTTTAGAACCTTTGGTCCAAAGACTTCTGTCTCGTCAGAATTTAAGAGCAAAAAGTCTAGAGTCATCCATGTTTTTATGTCTTCCAGACATGCCTGTAATCTACCTAACTGACTGGGTTCATCAGGATTTATGGATAAATATAGTTTTATATCATCGGCATAGCTGTGGAAATTTATCCCATGCTGTCTAATGATTCTACCAATTGGAAGCATATATATGGTGACAAGAATTGGTCCAAGCACAGAACCCTGTGGAACTCCACAAGTAAGCCTTGAGTGTAAAGAAGATTTATCATTTAGATGAACAAACTGGAATCTATCAGACAAATATGATTTAAACCAGCCTAGTGCTGTTCCTTTGATCCCTGTAACATGTTCAAGCCTTTCTAAGAGAATATTGTGATCGACTGTGTCCAAAGCAGCACTGAGATCTAATAAAACCAGAACAGACACTATCTGAGGCCACTATCCATTATCTGAGGCCATGAGAATATCATTAGTGACCTTCACCAGTGCTGTTTCAGTGCTATGATGAGCTCTAAAGCCTGACTGAAACTCTTCAAACAGCTCGTTACTGTTTAGATGCTCACAGACTTGATTAGCAACTATTTTCTCAAGGACTTTGGATAAGAAAGGAAGGTTAGATATAGGTCTGTAATTCACTAAGTCATCTTGATCAAGGGAAGGTTTCTTGAGTAAAGGTTTAATTACAGCCATTTTAAATTCCTGTGGTACGTATCCGTTAACTAAGAATAGATTCATCATATCCAAAATGGGGCCAGGAACCAAATGGAACACTTCCTTAAATAATTTGGTTGGGATTGGGTCCAACATACAAGTTGAAGGTTTAGATGAAGCAAATTTTTTTGATAATTCCAAAAGCTCGACTGAATCAAAACAGCCTAAGCACAAATGAGGTTCTACAGTTCTTTCCGATGCTGCCTCATTAACTGAGGAAGAAGTAATCATGTTTGGGAGGATGCCAATGATTTTATTTTTAATATAATTGATTTTATTTATGAAGAATCCCATAAAATCCTCACTGCTAAGAGCTGGGACAATAGTTGACTCAACAGATCTATGACTGAGTAAGTTTGGCAACTGTACTAAAAAGAAACCAAGGATTGTTTTTATTCCCCCTTATTAATGATGAAAAATATGCTGTTCTAGCTTGTCAAAGGGTCTTTTTATACAGCAGTAGACTGTTATTCCAGGTTAAATAGGAATCCTCTAGATGTGTAGTGTGCCATTTTCTCTCCAACTTCCTAGTATTCTGCTTTAAAGTACGCAACTCTGCGTTAAACCAAGGAGTCAGCCTCCTATGGCTAGCCACTTTCTTTTTTAAGGGGACTACACTATCTAATGCCAAACGCATTGAGGAAGGAACGCTGTGAACCAGACCATCTATTTCTGAAGGGTTAGAGATAGAATTGCTGCCATCCACTGTGTTACTCTGAGACACTGAGGAAAGTAAGAATGGAACAGATTCTTTAAAATTGTTACAGCATTCTCTGATAAAGCTCTACTATAATGACATTTTCTTTCAGATTTAAGATGGTCAGTTAAAGGAAATTCAAAAGTTATCAAAAAGTGGTCAGACAGGACCGGGTTATGTGGGTGGACTGTTATTTCCTCACACTCAATACCATATGTCAGTACAAGGTCCAAAGTGTGTTTACCTGAGTGGATGGGCCCCTGTACTTTTTAAGTAAAGCCATTTGAGTCTAAAATAGCATTAAATGATGCATTTAGGCTATCACTTTCAGTGTCCACATGAATATTGAAGTCCCCCACTATAATGACCCTATCAGTATTTAATACTAAATCAGATAAAAAATGTGAGATCTTATCCAAGAATTGAGAGTAAGGGCCTGGTGGACGATACAAAACCACAAAGAAAAATAGTCTTAATGTTGTGCAACTTGGATAAGGAAAATTAAGGGTTAGATGTTCAAAAGAACTGTAGCTATCAATTGGTCTGGGATGAATTAGTAAATCAGAATGAAAAATGGTTGCAACTCCTCCTTCTCGCCCAGTACTTCTAGGAATGTGAAAATTTAAATGACTGGAAGGAGTTGACTCATTTATACTGACATAATCCTCCTGCTGCAACCAGTTTTCTGTGAGACAAAGCAAATCAATGTGATTATCACAAATCAAGTCATTTACTAACAAAGTCTTTGAGGAGAGAGAACTTATGTTTAATAAACTACATTTAATAGATTTATTTTTTTGTGCAGTCAAAACTGTATTTATTTTTATGAGATTTCCATGATTTGCTTTTGTTGGCTTAATTTTTAATCCATTTAATTTTGGTTAATTCTGTTTTTTTCCAGTCTGGTTTTAAGAATCTTCATAGCACTGGGTCGGCGTTGCTGAGGATTGTAAATAATATTTTGCTGTCTACCGATTCTGGCCATGTCGTGGTCTTGGTGGTTTTGGAGTTGACCGCTGCGTTCGATACAGTGGATCATTCAATCCTCTTTTGTGGCCTTAAACATACAGTCGGTAATCGGGGTGTGGCCCTAGAATGGTTTCGATCCTACTTGGGGATTTTGCCTGGGGATGCCATTCACCCGCTGCGGCTACCGGTGGGGTACCCCGACATGGGGCAGGGGCGGAGCGCTGGGGTGTCGGCGGTGGAAACTGGCCTGTTCTCTCTTGTATTGTCAACTCACCCTCTCTCTTGACTTGTTGTTTTCTACCTCTCTTCTTCATCTTCTTCCTTTCTTCCCCTTTATTTTCCATCTCCGTGTCCATAACATCAGAAAATAAAACCCACAGCAATTCATAATAAAGATTTCTCACACATACATCAAGTAGAGTACTATAGAAAAAGCTGTAGTGCTCCGCTTGTGAAAGTAAATCTGCTGGGCTTCTACTTGGTACTCAGATTCCAATTCTGAGTGCCACACTGCCAAACAGGACTGCCAAGCCACCTAAAAATACCTCCACATGTGCACCCCCAGTTGACTCAAATTTTGTGACATGTTGTATCAAACCCATTCCCAAATAGCATGAAGGCATAATAATCTTTATGTATGTATAAAAAAATTATTAAAAAATACCTAATAGGAGATTTTGTGTTAGAGTTGGTGACTCAGTGTGCGCCACAGCTCCTCTACCATGTGGTGTGCTACAAGGGTCTATCCTTGGGCCACTCTTATTTTCTCTGTATTTGCTTCCAATAGAGTCTATAATCTGAAGGTTTGGGATGTCCTTTCATCTATAAACTTGATGGCAGCCAAATCTATATGCCAATTAGCTGTGAGATTAAATTCTGTGCAGCCCAACTATTGGAGTGCATTACTAAACTAAAATCCTGAATGTCTGCAAACTTCCTTCATTTAAATGACAAAAAACAGAGGTTCTGCAAATTGGGCCTAACAACATAAGTAGTAATAGATGTTTAAATTTAGGACGCTTAACACAGTATCTTAATCCCACTGTTTGTAATTTTTGTTTGAAAATGGATGGAAATGTCAAATTTGACAAACAAGTGCTGTGGTGAAGGCTAGTTTCTTTCATTTGAGGCAGCTAGTAAAAATGAAGTCTTCTCTTTCCAGGCATCATTTTGAAATTTTGATCCATGTCTTTGTGACGACTCGGCTACTGTAACGCTCTGTACAGGGACTGCATCAGCCAGTCCCTGCTTAAACATCTGCAGCTGGTTCAGAATGCTGCCACGCGTCTTTTAACAGGAACACGTAAACATGACTATTTCGTCGATTTCATCTGATGCCTCCCTATCCATTATTGAATGTATTAAAAATTATTATTTTTTAAATGCCTAAATGGTTTTGCACCGCACTATCTGACCTGCTGGTGTCGCTCGCCCCTTTGCGAACTCTTAGGTCGGTTGAGCGTGGTCTGCTTGTGGTTCCTCAGACCAAACGCAGACTCTTTGGTGACTAAGATTTTTTTGTTATTGGTCCTAGACTGTTGAATGATCTGCCCTCGAGTGTAAAACAGGCCGATTCGCTTATTGCGTTTAAATCTTGTGTTAAGACACACCTTTACTCCATTGCATTTAATTATTGATTTTTTGACTGGAACATTGTGTTTTCTGTTCCACTGTATCATTTTTTTTTCTTTGTATTGTTATTCAGTTCAGTTTCATTCCTTTTTCATACAGGTCAAATAGCCAAACAGGGGAAAAACCTTAATAAAAGGTAAATAGAAACGGTAAAGGACAAGAATGAGTAATTTCATTGGTTTCTACATGCTCAATAAATATTATAGATTTAAATGCAACAATGTATTTCACTCTGCAGCAACATTCAGTCTACAAAGAGCTAAAAGAAATAACCCCACACATAGAAAATACCAATACCACTACCCACCACCATTATTGCAGATTTAGCACCCAGCAGTGATGTGAATATACAGACACGGGAGTTTGGCTTAACAATAGTATTATATTACTGAGCCTTTCTCTCCTCTTTTTTGAGACATTGTCTTGCACATGCCTTAGAAAGGCTATATATCACACAGAAATATTCCCCAACAGGAACTAAATCTTATTTTGGAATTTGAATTTTAAAATGCTTTTAATCTCCCCATTAATTTTTAAGCTTTAGTGAGATATCACCCCATCCATTCATTACATTAATGTTGTTCTACTCTTCTTGATTCCCTCAGGCCTTCCACAGGTTCATGTCTGTTGCTAATTGGGAAGTTATTGCTGGTCACATTCTTAGAACTGAAGAGATTGACTCCATCCTTGACCACAAGATGCCAAAAGGTGTAGAAATAAAGGAGGAACCAGAAAAACAGCAGATGAGTGAGCCAACGGAGAAACCAGAACATGAACCGATCAAAGAAGAACATATTGAACTGTGGATCTTTGAAAACGAAGGACAGCTTGTAGTGAAGCAGGAAACCAACACTTCTCTGCTTACTCCTGCTCATGAGGAAATACTCCACGATGTACCAAAAGGGCCGTGGGTTATAGAGATAAAGGAGAAACTAGAACCTGTACAAGTTAAAGATGAACAAGAAAATCCAGAACCTTTAAAGATTAAAACGGAACCTGAACCCTTGACGATTAAAACGGAATTAGAACCTGTCAAGATACAAGAGAAAGGGGAGAATTTCTGCAGTGATCAGGATGAAGAGCAGCTTGTACTAAAGCAAGAGACTGACAGGATTATGGTGACTCCTTTTGATGAGGAAAAACACAACAATGGAACAGAACCAAGCAAGAATCGGCTCCTCTCTGCAAATCACCCTGAAACTGAAAACCAACATCAGCTAGGAGGCGACCAGAACAACTCAGGATCAAATAGAGATAAAGATCTAAAGATACGTCAAAACCCAAGCAATCACAGGGACAATACGGACAATTCAAAACTAAAAAGATATAAAAAAGATTTGGCTTCTTGTAAAATATGTGGTAAACGTTTCAATACATGCAAGTACTCACCTGCACTTATGAGATCCCATACAGGTGAGAAACTCTCTCCTGATAAAGTGTGTGGTAAATGTTATGGACAAGGTCGCAATTTAACTTTTAACAGAAGAACTCACACAGGTGAAAAGCCCTATTCTTGTGATTTGTGTGATAAATCTTTTCGAAAACGTGGCGATTTGACCAGACATCTTAGAACTCACACAGGTGAAAAGCCGTATTCTTGTTATTTGTGTGATAAATCTTTTCGAAAACGTGGCGATATGACCAGTCACCTTAGAACTCACACAGGTGAAAAGCCTTTTTCGTGTGATTTGTGTGATAAATCTTTCAGAGTCAAAAGTGGTTTGGTTGATCACAGAAGAACTCACACAGGTGAAAAACCTTTTTCTTGTGACTTGTGTGGCAAATCTTTTTCAAGAAAGGCTCACATGGCATCTCACGTTAGAACTCACACAGGTGAGAAGCCTTATTCGTGTGATTTGTGTGATAAATCTTTCAGTGCCAAAAGTCGTTTGGTAATTCATAGAAGAAGTCACACAGGTGAAAAGCCTTTTTCTTGTGACTTGTGTGGCAAATCTTTTACAAGAAAGGCTCGCATGACATGTCACGTTAGAACTCACACAGGTGAGAAGCCTTATTCTTGTGATTTGTGTGATAAATCTTTCAGTGTCAGAAGTCTTTTGGTTGATCACAGAAGAACTCACACAGGTGAGAAGCCCTATTCTTGTGATTTTTGTGAAAAATCTTTCAGAGTTAGAAATGAACTGGTTGATCACAGAAGAACTCACACAGGTGAGAAGCCTTATTCTTGTGATTTGTGTGATAAATCTTATAGAGTAAGAAGTGTTTTGGTTGATCACAGAAGAACTCACACAGGTGAAAGGCCTTATTCTTGTGATTTGTGTGCTAAATCTTTTGCAGATCGTAGTTGTTTGAGTAGACACAGAAGAACTCACACAGTAGAAAAGCCTTATTCTTGTGATTTGTGTGACAAATCTTTTACAACACAGGGTTGCATGGCAAGTCACATTAAGAAATCTCACAGGTGAAAAGCCTTATTCTTGTGATTTGTGTGGTAAGTCTTTCAGAGTTGAAAGTAATATGGCTCGTCACAAAAGAACTCTATAAGAAACCACAAAGTACTTTTGTGACGCATCACCATAAATGGTATTTGGCTTGCATTTTGGCTTGCATTTTTCAGTCAGAGGACTACAAACTACACTACATTCAGCCATTCACCCATAAATGTACATATTCACATGTTGATGTTAAGCTACATTGTAATCACAGCTGCCCTGGGGCACAATGACAGAAGCGAGGGTGCCATACACAACCGCCACCTGGCCCTCTGATCACCAGCAGGCAAGGCGGGTGAAGTGTGTTGCCCAAGGACACAACAATCGAGACTGACTGAGCAAGGTTTTGAACCAGCAAACCATCTGTTACAGTTACGGGACGAACTACTAACAACTGAGCTACAGTAATGTAATTGAGCTTATTTTGTCAGGCAGTAAACTGATACATATTAGGGGTGTAATGGTATTCCAAAAATCGGTTTGTACTTTAATTTGAATTTCAATATTTGGATTATTTTCAGTGCAGACATTTAAACTCAAACTGTACTTGCAGTAAATTTTCAAACAAAATGTTCTAAACATAAAAACAATACAATATAAATAAAAAATCTAATGAATAAATGAACAGTTTAAATATTTTTCTTTTTAGGAAACTGCAACATCAATACTTTGGCTTTCTGCCAAAGTCAAAACAATTTGGGATATGAAATGAATATTTTAGACTGCCCTGGTTTTTTCACCGCAGCAAAGATAATTTTTCCTTAGGAGCCGTGGTTTCTCACCCCAGTTTCTCTTGGTTTCATGTGTTTGAATTTTTTTTATTTGGCATTTTATATCACTTGGTATGTGTGTTTAACCGAAAACGAAAAATATTAGATAACTTTATGTTAGTGGTTATGGAGGACACTGGTGGGGGCGGTGCTACATCCGTTTAACTTGTAGCTGCTGCTGCTGCAAAACAATGCAAATGTCACTGACTAATTTCTGGAAGAAACATTTTAAACACACATTATAGTCAGATATTCAGGATGCTTATTCTTTATTGCTATGTTAAGAGAACGGCACCAATGAGGGCAGCTAAGCAGTGTTCTTTGGCTCAATAACATCTGTGCTAGCTATCTGCAACCACCGACGCTAACGGAAGTTTGTGACCAGTTAGCATGAAAAGGCATTCTCCATAACACCGGAAAGCAAAAATATTCCCAAACAGCAGGCTTTAACAACAGAACATATGTAATATGTAATTTTAAGGTGCTTTGCAGTGTAAATGTGACTTGTTTGTGGAGCTACAGGTTGGTGCTGTTACTGAGCGGGGTTTTGAACCAGCAAACCATCTGTTACAGTTACGGGACGAACTACTAACAACTGAGCTACAGTAATGTAATTGAGGTTATTTTATCAGGCAGTAAATTGATACATATTAGGGGTGTAATACAAGACCACTGAGGTCTTGTCATAGAATGGTCTGTGTGGAAGACTCTTTCTTTTGTTGGGTGATTAAAAAAGCTGGAAACGGGGAAGTTATATTTAAAATTACCTAACACTGTCACCCTGTCGTATATCCTCCTTCAGCAGTTTGTACTCCCCCTTTTGCCAGATTGAGGCTTAACATCTGAACACATTTTTGTTTTTTTAAAGTATTTTCAACTAGAAATGCTAACTGTACATGCACTGATCATTTTTAATTTGCTAAAAAGCAATATAAAATCTGAATCTCATGCCAGTCAGCGTTTATCTTTGTACAACCAATCTCCTAATTCAGTACAGATGTATAAATGTCTGAATACTTCTGGCTAAAATATGACAAATATTCTTATTGTGCTTTGCATTACAATAAAGGTTAAGTCATTTTTGCTTAAACTTCTTTAAGAAACACTAATTATCCAAATAGACTGAAATAAATTATTGATATACACAACTTTTACGATTTTAATTGAGTTGCTGAAAGAAATTATCCACCTGTACCATTACTGTCTACTCATGACTCAGTCAGGTCAACATCCAACATAGAAATCATGTCTTTTGCTTAGTTGGGTTACTGTTCTCTGAGGACCAGCCCTCTGGATGTTATGATGTACATCTCCGTGTCTCCTGATGACACACGGCCAATGGATGCACTTTTTAACTGCATTTTAGACATCAACTCCTGGATGGCAAAAAACTTTCTCCAGCTCAACCAGGACAAAACTGAAGTTTTAGTCATCGGTGCTGAGGCTCAGAGAGAGAAACTTTTGCCAAAACTACAATCACTGTCTTTTAATCCCTCTTTACAAGTGAAGAACCTGGGTGTGATTTTTGACTCTGGGCTGACTTTTATCCCTCACATTAAAAATATCACCAAATTAGGTTTTTATCATCTAAAGAACATCGCCAGAGTCCGCCCCATTCTCTCTCTGGCCAACACGGAGACACTGATGCTTGCTTTTATAACCAGCAGGATTGATTACTGTAATGCCCTGCTTTCTGGTCTTCCCAAAAAAGAGTATATCAGGTTTACAACTTTTACAAAATTCAGCAGCATGTGTCCTGACGAAGACCAGGAGGCGGGAGCACATTACACCTGTCTTAAACTCATTGCATTGGCTCTCCGTCTGTTTTAGGATCGATTTTAAGGTTCTTTTAATTTTTTTAAGTATCTTAATGGTCTTGGGCCTTCTGATCTTTTAGAACTGCTTTTATCATATTAACCTTCACGGTCTCTGCGCTCCTCTGGCAGCCGTCTCCTTGTTATCCCTAAAGTCAGGATACAGACTCACGGCAAGGCGTCTTTCCATTATTATGGCCCTCACCTCTGGAACAGGCTGCCAGACGACCTCAGGGCCGCAGAGAACGTGCATGTCTTTAAGGCCAGGCTCAAGACTCACCTTTTTAGCCTAGCTTTTAACTGATTATATTTTCTGTGTTTTACTGCGTAGTCTTATCATATAGATCCCCTGTTATTTCCATACTTTAATCTGTTATTTTGATTTTCTTGCCAGTGTTTCCTCTATGGGAACCCTCTGCCTTGGGAGCGGTGGTCGGCTGTGGCTGCCTGGGTGCTCTCCAGGTAGTGCTTGGGTGGAGAAAGGGGTCTCAGCCTTGCCTCCTCTGGGCGCCCTGTGTGCCTCGCCTGCTGCGGTTGATCTGCTGCTGCCGACGCAGATGGCTCCCTTGAAGGCGTTTCCTTACCTGACTCATCTGCACTCGGCCCAATGTCCTTTTTTATGTCCTTTTTATTGTTGTTCTTAAGTGTTTGTGTGCATGGGAGTTGGGTTGGTGGAGGGGGGTATAACTGTGATCATGCTTTTAATTCTGTGGGTGAAGGATGAGAACATTGTTTATGTGGGGTCATTTTAATCTGTAAAGCACTTTGAGTTGCAACTCTTGTATGAAAAGCGCTTTATAAATACAGTTTGATTTTATATGATATGATGATGTCATATGATTTATGATTTGGGGTTCTTCACACTTGACCTTTAACACCTCTTCTATTTATCCTTTTATTCCCCTCCCCTCCATTGATAACTCCAATCTAAGAGTAAAAAAAAAAAAAAAAGAAAGACTTACATTAGGGTATTTTAACTTGAGCAGGGTTAAAGTGTTGCCTTGGTGTGCATGCAAGAGCTCAGAATAATGTTTTATATAGCGATAAAACATGAGGCCGTGCCTCCCGTGACATCTGATGACACAAGACGGGTACCAACCGGCCCGTGTTATTACAATTTGTGCGAGATCCACTTTTCCTTTGGATAACTCCAGAACAGTGCCGTCTTCCTGGGAAGCCGTCATGTCATCTTTGATCGCATTAACTACTTTATATACATTTCGACATTGGACCTGAAATGAAATTAATGTGAGATGTGCATTATTTCTATTTCTTCCATGAGTCCATCTGCTAATGTGCCATTTGACTTTACTCATATAGAATACTATATTAATAGGTATTATGTGACAAAACTGATTCAATACATTGAAATTTGAATAATTCTTTGGAGAAAAAATTATTTATTGCCATTCCTAACTAAAAATATAAAAGCATAACATATACAAAGAGCTTCTATAAAAATACAGTAAAAAAACAATGCTAAATGAACTAATTATCGGACAATTCAAACAATTTACAAGTATTTAAATCAAGAAGTTAGTTTATCATGCTAAAGAATGTAGCATTTCTTTACACTATGCATTCCAGCCTCTTTACACCTTTTGCACTATTTCCTGGCTCCCACATTGTCACTGTATCACTACAAGCTACATAACTAAGCCAGAATGTGCCCAAACAAAACTGATACAGTAGTTGTAAATTGATTATATGTTTTACACCAATATTTTTATAAATATATTTTCAAGACACATTTCTGATAATGGAATCCAATCATCTAAATTACTATCTTGCATACCTTCTTGGTCTGAAAGGGAGTGTTGTCTTTAAGGGACTGTGAAAGAGGTTTTTGTGCTCCTTGTTGATGGTTGTTAGAGAAACATTTCAATGTTATGTCAATAAATTTATTAAGTAAAGGCAATTATATAATTGTTGTTAAAGGCATCTGGGGAATATGGCATAATTATTAGAGTCAGGGAAGAGGCCTTTGACCTACTCTGATCTAACTGCGTGATTCCTCAGCTGTGAAGAATGTTTTTGGTTAACCTTGCAATGAAGGTATAATATTAGAAGACTAAAGGCAGAAGCTGCTTGTAGAGAGGGCAGACATGATCTGGGGTGCCAGAGAGTTCGAGTAATGGCCCAGAGGGGGCTCATGTACAAGACTGGCCGTAATGAAATATGAGAAACTTCGATCCAGACTACAGCCTCATACATATGGAAGGAAGAAGACATTTTCTCCAAACCATTGTGGCGCCCAACGTGTTCTTCAGCAGAGGAAACCGAGAGGACAGGGGTTTGTTTTTTTCTCCAGCGTCCAAGGTTCGAACAGGGAAAGAGTCACATGCAGGAGAAACCCCTGCGTCGACCGCCAGCTGAGGAGAACCCCAGTTTCTGGGTGAGCCTCAGTCTGACACAGTGGGCTGAACCCTCAGAAAATGGACCTTTATGGTTGTTTTATTTTTTCCTACTGTTTTCTTATGCTTTCCGAGTCTGTCTACTTTGAGAGAGAAATAATTATATATTTTTTTCCTCACTTTGAGCCTGCGGGAAAGAGCGTCAGTTGATGGTGGACTTTAAAACAGGAAAAAAGGCAGAAAGCTGGGACCGTGAATTGAGCAACTATCTCCAACTTTCGTCCGTCAATCCTCCATGCAAGAGACAAGACACTGCTATTATGATACATGGACTGAATTTGACCTTCAACTGACAGTGTGCAGGGTCCAGAGTGTGGTCTGCAGCAACAGAGGGAAGAGGTTAAATGGCCGCTGCCCTTCGTGCTCCAGGGGGGAGGCGCGCAACCACTTTGGCAACAATTCAATTCAGTTTATTTATACAGTGCCGATTCACAACAGATGTCATATCGGGCACTTAACAAGAAGTCATTTCAATACATTTATACAAACATTCCAATCAGTTAAAGAGTTTCCTATTTTAGGAATCCCAGCAGATTGCGTCAGTCATTGGCGTGAGGTTGGGCCCCGTTGATGCAGACTTTCCAACCACAGCAATCCTTCAGCAATCCCTCATACTGAGCAAGCATGTAGTGACGGTGGAGAGGAAAAACTCCCCTTTAACAGGAAGGAACCTCCAGCAGAAGGAACGTTTTAAGCCTGGCCTTAAAAGTAAACAGAGTGTCTGCCTCACGGACTAAAACTGGGAGCTGGTCCCACAGGAGACGAGCCTGATAACTAAAAGATCTGCCTCCCTTTCCACTTTTAGAAATCCTAGGAACTACAAGTAAACCTGCAGTTTGAGAGCGAAGTGCTCTGTTGGGAACAAGCTCCAAGTGAGCGCCCCGGGCTTCAGGCGTGACCAGCGATGTCCACTGCATCATTTATGCGGAGTAAGACGTAAACCATTTCACTGACGCAGAGAGGGAAAGACAGCAGGGACATTAAGATGATTCTATAATTGGGGGGTGATGTGGAAAAAAATTTTCTGGATCTAAAGTCTATGATACTGATCTAATAATTTTATCACAGTAATTATTAGATTCAAGGAAGAGCCCTTTCACCTACTTTTACCTAACTGTTGACTCCTCAATAGTGAGGAGTGTTTTGGTTAACCTTGAAATGAAGACATAACTGAAGGCAGAAGCTGCTTGCAGAGAGGACAGATGTGATCTGGGTGCGAGAGAGTTTGAGCGTTGGCCCAGACGGGCTCATGGTTAAGACTGGCTGTAATAAAATAAGAAAAACGGCGATGCAGACTCCAGCATCATTCCTATGGAGGGAAGAAGAGACATTTCTTTCCATAACATGGGTCAAGTGGTCTGGGCAAACAGAGACATTGATGAAAATTACTGCAGGACTTAAGGTTCAATCAGTTATGCACAACTGAGTTTTGGGAAGATAAATTATATGGGGATAAATTAAGAGCTGAACATATAGGATTGTTTGTTTGGTGTTCAATTCCCTAGAGAAAGAGATAACAGGCTGTTGAAAGCGGATGTCTGGGGATCCCAAATAGTTTGAGATGGGGGATTGGATATTAAGTAAACATGCAATGAAGTACTGGCTTGCTAAATTGATACATATAAAAAAAAATTCTCAGAGGTCATACACACACACATACACACCAACAAAAACCATTTTAGTTAAACATTGATGCTGAGAAAGTCTAAGTTTTGAGAACAAAAGTTATTTTATCTATCAGTAATTTTGTTTCTCCTTTGTGTGGCTGCTTTATGCACATGGAAAGAGCACTGACCTTTGGGACTGACGGAGGGTGATAAAAATTGTTAGCCACATTAACCCCGGTTAAAAGACCTTTTCATTGTTATTTTTTTTCCTCCTTAGTAGCACCCGAATTGTTGGGGAAAATTAGAAATTCATGACTGACATGACCTGTGACTCGTATGTTTGTGTGTCTACCCATCTCATGTGTCTACCTCTTTATGATGTTCTGTCATGTGTCATGTATATATATACATATATATATATATATACACATATTTATTTATCAAAGTTATTAGAATAAGAATTCATGGTGAAGGTTTAAAATAATACATAAATGTAATTTAGCTTTGTATCCCATCTCTTTGGGGCAAGATTTAAAGATTTAAAGGAAATAGATTTGTATTTCTATTCCATCTCAAAAGAGTGAGAAAGAGACCTCCTCACCAAGAACTTCAGCCTCCACCTTCTGATAGTCAAAGAGGGGAGGGTAAAACCCTTGGCAGAGCTCGAAGGGGGAGAGCCCGGTGGAGGAGGAGACATGGAGATTGTGGAATAGTTCTGCCCACAGTAAATATTTGGGCCAACACAAAAGTTAAGAGGCCACAAAGCACCGCAGGAAACGGCCTAGCTGTTCGGTTTTACCGTTGGTTTGGGGGTGGTAACCAGAGGAGACTTACCGAAGCTCCAACAGGGCGACAGAAAGCCTTCCAAAATTTAGCGGTGAACTGGGGGCCCCTATCCGAGACGATGTCTTTAGGAAAGCCGAGAAGGCAGATGATATGGTCTATTAGGAGCTCAGCCGTTCCTTTGGCGGAAGGCAGACCTGGCAGGGCCACCAGGTGGAAAGCTTTAGAGAACCGATCCATGATGGAGAGGATCGTATCCAGGCCATCAACGGGCTGGAGACTGGTAAAGAAGTCCAACCCGATATGAGACCAGGGATGCCTTGGGACCGGAAGGGGTTGAGGTTTTTCCCACAGAGGAGGAGGGATCTGCTTGCATGCAGACATCACAAGCAGCGACGAACTTGCGGACGTCATGGTTCATGGAGGGCCACCAGAGGGCCCTTCTGAGGAATTGCAGCCCCCAAAAGCCAATGTTCCCCCTCTTCCAAAGCCCACTTGATGGCTAGCAGTTCTTGCTTGCCGACGCCATATCTCCGTTGAGTATTAGAAAATTTCTGTGAGAAGCAACAATAGGGGTGTAATAGGCTATTCCGGCCCAAGTTGGGAAAGCACGGCCCCCCACACCCACATCAGAGGCGTCCATCTCTACCATGATCTGAGAATCAGGATGAAGTTGGACGGTGAACAGAGGGAGAAGATGTTGGAGGGCTTGGATTGCCTCCGGAGACATTTTGAAGGGCCAGGGTTGGTTGGGCGGTCCAGTGAGGGAGGTAAAGGGTGGCACCACTGAACTGAAGCCCCGAATAAAGCACCGATAGGAATTGCGGAACCCCAGAAAACTCTGCAATTGTTTGAGGCTGGAAGGCATAGGCCATTTAGTGACTGCCTGAACCTTCTGCGGGTCAGTGGCCAAACCGTTGGAGTAGATGGTAAAACCGAGGAAAGAGACAGTGCTGATGAAAAGAGCATTTTTCAAGCTTGCAAAACAACTGATGCTCCAGGAGTCTGCTCACTACCCCCCTCACGTGGTGGACATATTCCTCTACAGAGCAGGACTATATTAGGATGAACACCCAACTCTCCGGCATATCCCAAAAAACATCGTTGATGAAGTGTTGGAACATGGGAGGACTGTTACAGTGTCCAAATGGCATCACCAAGTATTTCCAAAGTTCGGTAGGGATGATGAATGCCGTCTTCCATTCGTCTCCCTCTTTAATGCGCACCAAGTTGTAGGCGCTGCGAAGATCCAACTTGGAAAAAACAACGGCGCGAGAGAGAGAGTTGAGGGCTGTAAAGATCAGTGGGAGCGGGTATTTGTTTTTTGCGGTTATCTTGTTAAGTGCCCGGTAGTCGATGCAGGGACGGAGCCCACTGTCCTTCTTTTTAACAAAGAAAAAAACCTGCAGCTGCCAGCAAAGTAGAAGGTCTATTAAAGCCGTTCTGGAGGGCCTCCACGACATAGTCCTCCATAGCTCTGTTTTCTTGGGGAGATAAAAAGAAAAGGCGACTACGGGGAGGGACATCACCTGGAAACGACCAGAAACTTAATCTGTTCATGATGGCTCTTCAACAGACATGTGGACGGGCTGGGTCTGGTGTGGGACAGGATAGGGTTGGAGGGGATGACCATCCCCCGATTTAACAGGATTAAGCAGTCGATAGTAGTGAGCGGAATTCTGAGCCGATGGCCCAGATACTGGTCAATAAAATTCTCGGGCGATATGGTATCGAGAAGGGCTAGCAACGGGAACTGTTGCTGTTCGACATGGAAGGTGACTTTGAGTTGGAAACGTTGGGGGCGGCAGGATGAATAGGACCAGGTTGGGCTCCCCCAAGGTCTACCTGGTCTCCTCGTTTTCCCGTCACAGGGGACATTGAGGATGACGGTGTGTAGTCACAGTGGGCGCAATTACCCTTGCGCCAACGGCGCACGCGCTCCTCCTTAGAGAGCCTCCCTAACTTCATCAATTCCTCTGTTGAAGAACTGGCTAGATCTGCAGGAGCTCCCCCTGAGGTGGGGGTGGGTTGGCGAGTTCGAATGGACCGGAAGCGGCGTGTGTCCGGTCACTGAGGGAGCAGGACTCGCTGATCAATCTGTAGGGCCAAATTGATGGTGGCATCTAGGGTCCTTGGGGCCTAGTGACCGATTATCTCGTCTCTAATACAGTCTGCTAAACCTTCCACAAAGACGGCTCGCAGAGCGGCATCGCCCCAATTTAGGTTGGCTCCTAAAGTGCAGAAGTCAGAGACGAAGTGACAGACTGACTAATCTCCCTGACTTAAGTGGAGAAGCTGCAATTCGAGATCCACCTTACTATTAGGTGGAACAAAGGTCTTCCTCAGCTCTTCTACAAACCGATTGTATTGGTTGCAGGTTGAGGATTTGGTGTTATATAGGGTAGCTGCCAATTCTTGAGCCCGACCAGATACGAGGGAGGTTAACAGAGCCACCTTAGACCGATCGGGGGTGTATTTAGAATGCTGGCATTCAAAAATCATGTTGTGCGCTAAAAGCCGGTCCTGAAAACAAGTTTGAAAAGCAGATTCTGAATAAACTGGGGAGTTTAGTAAAACATGGTTTTAAAAAGAAAATAAAAAGCGTATTTTTAAAGAAAGAGGTACCGGAAAAGTTTTAATTTGGGAATGATTATTAAAATGATTTAGTTAATTACAGACCTATATCTAACCTGCCTTTCCAATCTAAAATCTTTGAGAAAGTAGTTGCTAATCAAGTTTGTGAGTATCTAAACAGTTATGACCTGTTTGAAGCGTTTCAGTCAGGTTTTAGAGCTCATCATAGTATAGCAATGATATTTTTATGGCCTCAGATAATGACTTGTTTCTGTTCTGGTTTTGTTAGATCTCAGTGCTGCTTTTGACACAGTCAATCACAATATTCTCTTAGAAAGGCTTGAACATGTTGCAGGGATCTAAGGAACAGCACTAGACAGGTTTAAATCATATTTTGTCTGACCGATTCCAGTTTGTTCATGTAAATGATACATGTTCTTCACACTCAAGGGTTACCTGTTGAGTACCACAGGGTTCTGTGCTTGGACCATTTCTTTTCACTATATATATATATATATGTTTCCAATTGGTAGAATCATTAGACAGCATGGGATAAATTTCCACAGCTATGCTGATCAAATCAAACTTTATTTATAAAGCGCTTTTCATACAAGAAGTTGCATCACAAAGTGCTTTACAGATTAAAATGTGATGATACACAACTATATTTATTCATAAATCCTGATGTATCCAGTCAGTTAGGTAGATTACAGGCATGTCTGGAAGACATAAAAACATGGACAGTATAATTTAAGTCGTATTCATGTTTTGCGGGAGATATAAACACAAGCACTGCACTGTATTGCAGCCCACTCCTTAACAAGCACACACGCTGCGGGGACAGAGTGGCGACTGCTGGGCGCTCACATGTGTGTTCGTCAACTCATCCAAGCAGCAGCTGCGTGGACGCGCTGATGTTAGCTAGGCCGATGCCCGTGACTTGCTGCGGGGCAGCTTGGCGCCCACTTGATGCGTAGATACCATAGACATGCATGTAATCTAGCTGCCCTGCTGCCTGGATGCGCTGACCGGTGTGAACGTGCCATTACAGATACGATGGCAGAGCGAAGGAAAAGATCCAAAATTTGGCTTCATTTTACGGAAATAGATGCCGACAATGCACGCTGTCACATATGTAATAAAAGCTTTGTTTGCAAAGGCGGGAACACAAGTAATTTGCCCAAACACCTTGCCAAAATACACCAACTACAAACCGAAAGATGCACGGTGTTTGACCGCCTGAGTGCTGCAGCAACATCAACCCCTGAATCAGTTACAACAGGTATGTATGTTTGCAAAGCCAACACGTGAAGCATGGACATAAGTTTGCCATTTCATTCTTACAATTAATAAATGCTGGATATTTTGAACAACAGATTCCTTCTTATCTAAGTAAAAAAAAAAATCTTAAACCACAGTTAACCTGCTTTTTTATTCTTACAATTAAAAAATGCTGGATATTTTGAACAACAGCTTCATTCTTATCAAGTTATTTTTTTTTCTTAAACTACAGTTCATTATTTGTGTTTTTCCCCTTTTGTTTTAGTCTTTCAAAAAAAAAAGTTACCGATAAGGATACCGATAAAGTACCGGATCGATAAGGAGTGTCGTTAAGAGTAGTAATGTTGATAAATCTTTAACGATACCCATCCCTTTACATCAGAGATCTGATTGTTCCATATGTTTATAACAGAGCACTTTGCTCTCAGACTGTAGGTTCACTGGTAGTTCCTAGGATTTCTAAAAGTAGAATGGGAGGCAGATCTTTTAGTTATCAGGCTCTTCTCCTGTGGAACCAGCTCTCAGTTATAGTCCGTGAGGCAGACACTCTGTTAACTTTTAAGGCCAGGATTAAAACGTTCCTTTTTGATAAAGCTTATAGTTAGAGGCAAGGCAATTTTATTTGTATAGCACACTTTCAACAGCAGGGTAATTCAAGGTGCTTTACATGATTTGGTGATTTAAAAGAAACACATAAAAGAAACACACATTACACATGATACACAATAAAGCAAGAGAAAAAAAAAAAAGCAAGAGAGCATGAACACATTTCATACATATAACATCAAGCATTTACTCAAAGGCAATTCTAAACAGATGGGTTTTTAGTCTCGATTTAAAGCAGTTCAGAGTTTCAGCAGCTCTACACTCGTCAGGAAGTCTGTTCCAGATAAGGGGAGCATAGAAACTGAAAGCTGCTTCTCCATGTTTAGTTCTGAGTCTAGGGATGTTTAGTAGGCTAGAGTTGGAGGACCTGAGTGGTCTTGGTGGTTGGTACCATGACAACAGGTCTTCAACATATTTTGGTGCTAAGCCATGTAATGATTTATAAACTAGTAGGAGTATTTTGAAGTCTATTCTCTGAGCTACAGGGAGACAGTGTAAGGACTTTAGAACTGGGGTGATGTGCTCTACTTCCCTGGTTCTAGTGAGGACGCGAGCGGCAGCGTTCTGGATCAGCTGCAGCTGTCTGATTGACTTTTTAGGCAGACCTGTGAAGATGCTGTTGCAGTAATCAATCCGACTAAAGATAAACGCATGGATGAGTTTTTCTAGGTCGTGTTGCAAAATCAGTCCTTTAATCCTGGAGAAAGTTATGGCACATCCATCCATTTATTTGGTCAATGCATTGATTTAGGGTTTGAATGGGTTCAGAGTCACCTGGTGACATTGTAATGTAGAGCTGAGTGTCATCTGCGTAGTTATGGTAGCTAATGTTATTGGTCGCTATAATCTTGCCTAGTGGGAGCATGTAGATATTAAATAAGAGGGGCCCCAGGATGGAGCCCTGGGGCACCCCACATGTGATTTCTGTTCGTTCTGATGAAAAGTTTCCTGTTGAAACATAGAAGTCCCTGTTCTTTAGGTAAGACTCGAACCAGCCAAGTACTGTACCAGAGAGTCCGACCCAGCTCTCCAGTCGTTCCAATAAAATATCATGATCAACAGTGTCAAATGCTGCACTGAGGTCCAACAGAACCAGCACTGTGGTTCTTCCACAGTCTGTATTTATGCGGATGTCATTAAATACTTTGACGAGGACAGTCTCGGTGCTGTGGTGAGCGCGGAAACCAGACTGAAAAGCATCAAAACGGTTTGTCGTTGTTATGAAGCCATTTAACTGCTGAAACAGCTTTTTTCAATAATCTTACTGATGAATGGGAGATTAGAGATTGGCCTGTAGTTCTGCATTAACGTGTTGTCCAGATTTTTCTTCTTTAGCAGTGGTTTAATAACTGCTGTTTTTAAAGCCTGAGGGAAGACACCTGATAGCAGTGATGAGTTTACTATTTGAACAAGATCAGAACCAATAACAGGAAGAACCTTCTTTAGAAAAGCTGTGGGTAGGATATCAAGACAGCAGGAGGAGGAGCTTAATTGGATAATGATTTTTTCAAGGCTGTTCTGGTTTAATTCGTGGAATTCAGACATTTTCTCTACATTGTTGTTGATTGGGGATGGCACTGGTTGTGGGTTCGATATTGAGGTACAGATTGACCGTCTAATTGTTAGAATCTTTTCAGTGAAAAAGCTGGCAAATTCATTGCAGGCCCTGGTAGAGTTTAGTTCAGGGGCTACTGTCACTAAATGATTAGTTAGTCTTTCCACGGTTGCAAATAGAGTCCGTGCCTTATTAATGTTTCTGTTGATGATTTCAGAAAAGAACGATTCCCTAGCATCTTTTATAGTTAGCTGATATCTATTCAGTCTCTCTTTGTAGATCTCACAGTGAACCTGGAGTCGAGTTTTCCGCCATTTTCTCTCGGCTCGTCGACACTCTCTTTTTTCACTACGTACCAGTGGATTACGTGTCCACGGAGACTTCTTTCTACCTGAGACTACTTTCACTTTAGTTGGAGCAATGGAATCCATGATGTCTGAGATTTTCGCAAGGAAATTATCTACCAACTTATTTACTGAGTTTGAGTTGGGAGATGAGGGGGATGTGGTGGAAGGATAAATACGTTTAAAGGTTTCTACTGAACTGTCCCCTAGAAAACGCTTTTTTATAGTGGTCTTACTGTGGCTGGATAATTTAGCAGAGATGGTACTTTGAAAGAAAATACAGAAATGGTCAGATAATGCAATATTAATTACAGAGATGTCAGAAATATTTAAACCTTTGCTGATTATTAAGTCCAGAGTGTGTCCTCTATTGTGTGTTGGTTGTTTGACATGCTGGATCAGTCCGAAGTTGTGGAGAGTATCATCTAACGTTTTTGCTTGTCTATCTTGGGGTTGTCGGTATGGATGTTAAAGTCCCCCACGATGATTAGTTGGTCATAGTCGATACATATTACAGAAAGAAGGTCATTGAAATCATTAAAGAAGTTAGAGTTAAGTTTTGGTGGTTTATATAAACTTAGAAATAACGCTTTGTTAGGCTCATTTATCTGGGTGGCTAGGTATTCAAAAGAATCAAACGTGCCCAGGGTTACCTTTTTAAAGTTCATTGAGTTGTGAAAGATGGTGGCTACACCTCCGCCTCGTTTGTGTTTTCTGTTCTCGCTTAAGAAATTATAATTTGGAGGACTAGATTCTATTAATGAAGTTGTTTCGTTATTTTCATCTAGCCACGTTTCTGTTAAAAAAGGGCGTGTAAATTATGCTCAGTGATGAAGTCATTGATAAGAAAAGACGTCCCGGATAGAGATCTAATGTTTAATAAAGCTAACTTAAGTATTGTGATGATGGGCAGCTGAACCTTCTGACAGGTTATCAATTTGAGATTTTGTTTAATATGAGAGCGTGTGGTTAACGGTTTATGTTTCCTGCTGCTGATAATCACTGATATAGCCTCAAGGGTGCCGGGTGAATTCTGGGAGACGGTAGGGGTGGATTTATTGCCCGGTTCCCTCAAATATCAGATATCTGTAATAATCAGTGGGGGGAAGCTCCCAGGCTTATGGACACTAGTCCCAGGCGTTTGGTGTAGTCTAAGTTTAGGTGTTAATTGTGTCCCAAATTTGATTTGCTCATTCAGTCTGTCTGTAAAGTTTCTAAATGGAGACTCATTTGATGTGGGTGAGTCACAGGAAGATGAAGACTTAATCTCTGATGGTTGTTTATCTGTTCGGTCCTGTGGTGTCATAATGACTTGCTGTTTTTGTTCTCTGAATCCATGGGCGCCTCAAGGTCAGCTTTTGGGAGCAAGTGTTTTGCTTTCTGATTTCGATAAGAAAAAATGTTGGCTGCTAACAGCCTTACTCCGGACCTGTTCAAATAGCGCATTCCTGCTTTGAACAGATGATTAGCACTTCCAAATACTTTGAAATTATTAATAAATGTGAACGACTTCTCAGCTGATTGTTTCTTCAACCATTTATGGAGCATGCGGAGTCTGCTAAATCTTTCATCATTCCCTTCAGGGACTGGTCCGCTGATGAGGATGTTTACGTTAAGTCCATCAAGTCTCTGTAGGAGATCAGAAAAGTCTCTCTTCAGAATCTCTGATTGTCTCATCGCGATATCTGCTGATCCAGCGTGAATGACGAGCTTTTCCAAAGCAGGATGTTGGTCCAAGATTTTAGGGATTTTTTCTGATATTTCTCTCACTGTATTTTTGTAGCAGCTATAAACTTTGGTATTCTTGCTACAAAAAGCCTCAATTCCATTAATTGATCCGTCTTGTATGATAACAGTCTTTGCTGGGGGCGCTCTTACTTTATGTGTCCGTTTGATGCGGCTGGGTTTCTCCTGGTGGCTTTGACTCGTCCCGGGGGATGCGTCATCTCTCGGGGAACTCAAGGCTGCGAATCTGTTTTTCAGCGGGATTCCAGGTGGAGAAATATCTCTTGTTTTTGGCTGAAACCTCTTTTGTTCACTTTTAGCAGAAGCGGCAGTTCTGGGTTCAGAGGTTTCTCTGTGTCGGAGTTTCTTTTGTTTTTTCTTCCTCGGAGGCTGGGGTTGATTTCATGCGTTTTAAAGCTGGCCAGTTTTCATTGTAGTACGGAGTAGTGCCGCTCAGACGCCTGTAGGGAGTCTCTGTGACACGGTTAGAAATATGTAACACAGGGCTGTTTGTATTCAAAGGTAAAGGTAAAGTTGTTTCATTTTGTCCATAATCAGCGTGGAGATCAAAATTAATTTCCAGACGACGTAGCTTCGTTTCAATGCCCTCAATTCTGTGGAGCAGTTTTTCAAAATCCTCAGCTGAGCAAAAAGCCATGTTGATAAGTCCATAGAAAAGTAATCCAAGAAGAGATCTGGTCCAATACAGTAACTCCAGGGGCTGGGAAAATACAGTAACTAAGAAAAGGTTAAGAAAGAACACAAGAAAAGCAAACAGAAAAGAAAATAAGTGAACGGATCTGGAGAGAGACAGAGAGCAGCTGCTCCTCCTTCAGCAGACAGCGAAAAGGCTGATTAGAGTGGCTTAGATCATCCTGAACTATCTCTGTAGTTAGGCTGCTATAGGCTCAGACTGCTGGATGACAGACTGACCACGAGGATATTGCCCAGGCCTGCCCGTGGCGCCAGGCCTGTATCCTGCTTAGCTGTAATGCCCTGTAGGACAGGGGGCATCCGAGTAACTGAACATCCCCCTTGTCCTGTTATCAACTTTTTACATTCTTTAATATAGAAAATACTCTTACATCAGTTCTTTTGTTCTGTCTGTGTCTCTGCTCTGTCTTCTCAAACCCCTAGACGGTCGTGGCAGATGGCAACTTGTACTGAGCCTGGTTCTGCTGGAGGTTTCGTCCTGTTAAAAAGGAGTTTTTCCTCTCCACTGTCGCTACATGCTTGATCAGTATGAGAGATTGCTGTCGTTGGAGTCTGCATCAACGGGACGCAACCTCAAGTCAATGACTCGATGCAATCCTTAAAGTGGAACTGAACCCCATGAAAAATCATAACCCTGCCCCAAGAAAACATTTGAAAAATTCTACAAAGTGGGCAGTGCCAGGATGCACAGAGGGGCGTGGCCAAGTGTGGAGGATGAGCGGAGGGGGGAATGTGGAGGTGTGGTCAGGAGGACAGTGGCACCTCGCTTAATCTGACACTGAAACATGACCGTGTCCTAAGCGATGTTGGCAGTTTTGCAACTGGTTGATCTGATCAACGTTCATCTGTTTAGCCTATGTTAGCCTATGTTAGCATTACCACTCAGAGACTGGACTCCTCCTGTCTCCCTCTGCCTCAGCAGCACCGGCCTCAGCAGCACCGGCCTCAGGCAGCTCTGACTCAGCGCCATGAGCCAGCGGATCTCCTCCAGGGCGCTGAGTCAGAGCTGCCTGAGGCCGGTGCTAACATAGGCTGTGTCCAAATTTAGGGTCTGCATCCTTCGGAGGACTAATTTGAAGGATGCCACGTCACAGCGCCGCGACAAAGGGTGTCCAAATTCGAAGGATCTTTCGAATGCGGCTCACAAATCCGTCCTTCTTTTCCCCGATTTGAAGGATGGGTCCGGTGTATCCTTCAACTCTCTCCATTTCCCAAAATGGATTGTGAGCCTAACGGGAGATTTTTGTTCCAGCAACAATGGCGGACGGATTGGGAGGCGAAGCGGGATGGGAGTACAGTTTTAAATGTAAGTACATAAAAATCTGGCGGTACAAAAATTTTAAACTTAAAGTGGTTGTGTTGTTTGGGTTTTGTTGTTGGTATAGACATGTATTTTAATATTATTTTGTAAACCATCGCTCGTAAATGAGCTCGTATGTTGGTCTAATGGTTCTCCGTATATTGCACCGCTTATATACAGCTAATTTCAGTTTTTGCAAATAAAGCAAAAAGACGACTCCTTTTAGGAGAAATTATTACGTCTTTATCGGGGCAAAATTGGTCCACGGTAGCATGGAGGTAAAAGAATAAATCCAGTTACACACTTTATGCTTAGAGGAGTCTTATTAAGCCTCAAAACTACAGAACCTGTTATCTCAGAACGTGATCTCTTGTGTTAACCCTTAATAGTCCCTCAAATAAATGCAACACTGGGGATCATCTGCACAAAAAAATGTCCAAGAGCAAAAAAGTGTAAATAAAATTATATAATATTTCATTACTCAGATTTTTTTTTGCATGAATGCCCTCCTTAGCTTCAGTACTCTCAAAACATAAAAAAAATATTTGTTTGTTTTTGAGATTTAAGCCCTTTAATGCCAGGTTTTATTTAAAAATCTGCACCCTAAAAACAACTAAAACAATGTGTGTTATATCCAGAGGACCCTTTTTGGGGTTGAATTGTCAGGGCTATGGTATGTCACTTATGGACTTAAAATATTTTTTTGATATCTTCCTACTTTTTGTGCAGTATCAGGTTTTCTAAAAAAAAACACATCAAGGACCCTCAGGACCAAAAAATGCACAAACAAAACTTCATATAGAAATATTATTATAATATTACAAAAGTGTTTATATTTTTACATGAATCTCATTCTTGGCTTCAATCCTCACAAAACATAATAACATATTTGTTTTTGAGATTTAAGCACTTTAATTCCAGATTTCATTAAAAAAAATCTGCACTCTAAAAAAAACAAAGAATCAAAAAATGAAATCCTTTTTTGTGTGTTATATCCAGAAGACTTGTTTTGGGGTTGAAATGTCAGGGCTTTGGAGTGTCACTTATGGGCATAAAAATATTTTTTGATATCTTCCTACTTTCTGTGCAGTATCAGGTTTTATGAAAAAAAAAACATCAAGGACCCTCAGCACCAAGAAATGCCCAAGCAAAAAAGTGTTTATATTTTGACATGAATCTCATCCTTTGCTTCAATACTCACAAAACATAATAAAATATTTGTTTGTTTTTGAGATTTAAGCACTTTAATGCCAGGTTATATAAAAAAAACTGCACTCTAAAACAACTAAAACAACCAGGAAATATAAAATAGTTTTTTGTGTGCTATGTCTAGAGGACTTGTTTTGGGGGTGAATTGTCAGGGCTTAGGAGTGTCAGAATCAGAATCAGAAAGGGTTTTATTGCCAAATGTTGGGTAGGTTTACAACATTAGGAAATTTCTGCAGTACTTTGTGCAAACATACAAGGACAAACAGACAAACACTTAAATAAAAATATAATATGCTAAACATTGTTATATACATGAGTGGAGGTAACGATCGGTGCAAATCAGACAGCTGCAACAAAACCACAATATGGATCATGTAACTGAACGGGTGGTGGGAACAGTCTTAGGGTTATTGTTCATGAGTCCAACACCAGAGGGGAAGAAACTGTTCTTATGGCGAGAGGTTCTGGTCCGAATGGACCGGAGCCTCCTGCCTGAGGGGAGCAGGTCAAACAGTCTGTGTCCAGGGTGAGAAGGGTCGGCTGTGATCCAACCTGCACGCCCAAGTGTCCTGGAGGTGTACAGGTCCTGCAGAGATGGGAGTCTCCAGCCAATCCCCTTCTCAGCAGAGCGCACAACACGCTGCAGTCTCTGTTTGTCCCTGATGGTAGCTCCAGCATACCACACGGTGATGGAAGAGGGGAGGATGGACTCGATGATTGCAGTGTAGAACTGCATCATCCTCCGTGTTGGCAGGTTGAATTTCTTCAGCTGCCTCAGGAAGTACATCCAGTGCTGGGCCTTCTTTATGACCGAGGTGATGGTGGTACCCAGGAAGCGGAATGAGTGCACAGTGGTGATGGGGGTGTCAGTCAGCACGATGGGGGGGAGCGGGGCTGTGTGCTTCCTAAAGTCCACAATAATCTCCACTGTCTTCTGGGCGTTCAGCACCAGGTTGTTGCGGCTGCACCAGGACACCAGACGTTCAGCCTCCATCCTGTAGGCAGACTCATCCCCGTCCGAGATGAGTCCAATAACAGTTGTGTCATCTGCAAACTTAATTAGTTTGACAGACTGGTGGTTGGAGGTGCAGCAGTTGGTGTACAGGGAAAAGAGCAGAGGAGAAAGAACACAGCCCTGAGGGGAGCTGGTGCTGATGGTCCAAGAGTCTGAGACATTCTTCCCCAGCCTCACATGCTGCTTCCTGTCCGTCAGGAAGTCAGTGATCCACCTGTAGATGGGATCAGGCACGTTCATCTGGGATAGCTTGCCTCGGAGAAGGTCTGGGAGGATGGTGTTGAAGGCAGAGTTGAAGTCACTTATGGGCAAAAAAATATTTTTTGATTCATTCCTACTTTTTGTGCAGTATCAGGTTTTCTAAAAAAAACACATCAAGGACCCTCAGCACCAAAAAATGCTCAGTCAGTTCAACAGTTTATTTGAACAAAGAACAGGTGTGTGTGTGTGCGTGTGGATGCGGGTGTGCGGGGGGGGGGGGGGGGGGTAGTTGCTGCAATTAGCGCGGCAAGTGTTCGCGGCGCACCCTCGCCAGCCTCACGAGGGAGGTCCCGAGTTCCTGCAGGAACACCCTTCGGCGGTAGGGCTTTTTATGGCACCAGCCGGGGTTGATTGACAGCCAAAGGACCAGCGCGTTGTAAGCGCTGATATCTAGAATGTTACTAAACAGCGCCATTGGTCAGCGTCTGGTCCCACAGTGACAGGAATAGGTTGAGATGAGCTCAAAAATATAAAATATAATATATATAGGCTATTACAGTGCATCCTGATCATCCAGCTCTTCAAAAAGCTCCGAGGCTTGGGCTACATTTAGGCGATGTGTCATGCTTGAGGGAGAAGAGACGATCCGCGATCTGAACCATATAAATTAACTTTTTCTGCAAGGACACCTGTGTAAACAAATTCAGTCCTGCAGGGGTTTATTTTTGCAGAAATGTTACATCTTAGAAGCTTAGCTGTTGTTCCTTTAATAGCGTGCTTTGATTAGCTATGATTGGTGCATATCCTTTGTAGTTGTATACATTACAATATGCAACATTAAATTTGTCAGTAAATCATTAACATTTTGCAGCATCTTCAATATTTATTTAGTTATGGCAAGGCTTTGATGAAAATAATAGTTTTCTGCAGAGGCATATGAATCCCACCACCACCCCCTCAGGCCACCACACCCCACCACCCAAAAAGCATAGACACATCTTTCATCTGAATATTTATAAACTGTTTTGAATCATGAATGCTTGCACATGTGCACAATCACGCAAACAAAATACATATAAAATTGTCCATTAGGATTTTGCACTGATAATCCTCTTCTGAAAATTACTGATTTTTTTGATGCAGACTGTAGAAACAAAATTCACAAAAAATATGAAACCAAGCATGTACACCAATGTATGAAATCTCTAAAAAACACTCAAACCATATTTGTTAGAAATACATATTGCATTATGAATTCAGGGGCCATAAGATCCCAAAAATGTGAATAATTTAAATTCATCTTTATTCAGTGCCCCGGCATTTATAAAGAAATCACTCATTCTGGTGAAAAAAGTAAAAACTACAATTTCAGTCTATGATGGCCGCAGGAACACTGGCAAGTAAAAAAAATAAATATATATGGGGATATTAAGGTTTGTTAGAAAAATGTCGTTTGAATGGGAGTCAATGGCACAAAAAAATGACAGAGGGACCTTTATGTTACTGTGATGAATATACAATGTTTTAAATTTAGTAAGAGCAAAAATATATTTCTGTTAAACTTCTCCAAAAATGCACATCTTCTGAAAAAAATTGTAAGAATTGCATTAGCACAGCAACAGTGATTCTAAAAAAACACACCCGCCTGCGCAAAAAATGCCCCAGGGACTATTAAGGGTTAATCAACACTGTTGCCATGTTCCTCATCCTCACTTATTTTCTATTTGTTTTATGAGAACAATTCTGGTGGATCTGGAGGGGAATGTCACCCTTTGTTGGCCAAAAACAAATGACATTTTTTTATTTATTTATGAGAAAGTACTATATGTGCATGTGCAACAGTGCATCAATACATAATTTATTACTGATCGTGTTAATAAATATAGATTTTCCTAAAAGTTTTTGTGTTGCTCTTGTAAACTGTTTTTTGATTTCTTGTTCAGGACATGAAGCAGCAACGAGAGGAGAGGCCGGATGGATCGGCTGTTTTCTGTTTGTCGATTTACGTTTTTGTCACATTGGTTATTTAGTTGTTCTATGGTTGTTATAAATAAATTTATTCAAACAAATGGTAAATATCAAGTCATTTTATTAACAGTTACATTATTATTACAATTTTTTTGAAGATATGAACATAAAGCTTACTTTGAAAAATTTAAAATGACTATTGAAAAAGAAATAGCAAAAATTGACATTAGGATAAATTATTGTGTAGTTATGTTGAAGTTATTCATGCAGGATTAACCTGAATGACCTCTTCCTGGACCGTTCTTTAAGCTTTATTAAAATAAACAGCTAGTTTTCCTGGATCGGCTGAGTAAAGATCAGGGATGTGGATGGAGTGTTCTAGCTGAGACCTCTGGTTGGTCTTTTCTGGTTGATGAGGGGAACATCATGCAGGTTGGTCTGCAGAGAGGGCTTAGGGCAGCTTCTTCGTACTGTCCACTGCGTCGTCTAGGGCGAACTCAATCAGCGGCTGCCACATCACTAAGACGTGTTCAGAAGATCGCTTGTCCCACCAGAGAGCACCACTGATTTCTTCAAACCAGCCTCATCCTCTGCTACATCTTCCTCTAGCTCATTCCCAGGGGCCACGATTTCACCAGCACCGGGGCAGATGTTGTGGAGAAGAGCTTATGACCTGCAAGGGTGTTAAAAACATTTAAAAAATTGTAAGTTATTATTGCACTGGTGGTTTAAAAAAAAAAATCAATTCAGTTTTTTATTCAGAAAGTGATTAGCAAGACATCACCAGCTTAAAAAAACAATATATTCAGATTCAAAAATACTTCATTAATCCCAAAAGGAAATGTGTGTTTGTGTGTGTGTATATATACACTCAACAAAAATATAAACGCAACACCTTTGTTTCTGCTCCCATTTTTCATGAGATGGACTTAAAGATCTAAAATTCATTCCAGATACACAATATTATCATTTCTCTCAAACATTGTTCACAAATCACTCTAAATGTGTGATAATGAGCACTTCTGCTTTGCTGAGATAATCCATCCCACCTCACAGGTGTGCCACATCAAGATGCTGATCTGACATCATGATCAGTGCACAGGTGTACCTTATACTGCCCACAATAAAAGGCCACCCTGGAATGTGCAGTTTTTGCTTTATTGGGGGTCTGGGGACTCAGAACCGGTCAGTATCTGGTGTGACCACCAAGCAAATATAAACCCTCTTCCATTGATCTTACTAGAACACAGTTGTTTAAATGTTTTGTAAGGAATTTTAGGAATATTTTATCATTCAAAAAGCTAATAGAATATGCAATAACTAATTACATGCTGTAATGCCATGAAACTCATAACACACATATACCATCTCCCCTTGTTCATACTACAACTCTTACTTCGGGAAAATATGCTTCAATTTCATTTTTGGTGATATTTTGGCATTCAAAAACTAATAAAATTTGCAATAACTACACTACTACATGCTGTAGTGCCACCAAATTCACAGGACATGTAACCCATCTCCCCTTGATCATACTACAATGCATACTTTAGTTGAATATGCCTAAAATTAATTTCGGTGATATTTTTGCATTCACAAACTTATTAAATGACATGTCACAGATGAAAACACAAAAGATACTGAAGAAGACAATGTTTTATACAACAGCTACCGAAAAAAAAAAATCCCTTTTCTACTCTTGCTTTCAAGAGTCGGCACATTAAATCAACTCACAGCCGAAAAATCAAAACCCCATATTTAAATATTTGTGCCATTTGTACCTTTTCTTCATGTAGTGCTAGATACTTTTTTAGAATGGAAAGAAAGCCAACACCATAATCAAAATGTCTGTGCTACAAATGGGAGAAATAAAATACAAGAAAAAGTGAGACTCAGTTTAGGCGGGCAGCATATACAAGAAGAAAAAGAATTACAAGGGCTCTACGCAAGGGTGTGAGTCAACTTTTCTATACCAGACTTAAGAAAACACCTGTTACTGAACTTATTTCTGGGAACATAACCCGAATTGTGAATAAGAATGTTCTGAAAGTTTTAAGTTCAGAATTCAGCAAAAGGAAAATAATTCATTATAATGTGTTCTTGGAGATGTACCTCACACAAAAAAATCATCAAGGAATGGGACTCAATTTTACAGAATCCCTTGGCTACATTCAGCACCTGCAAATTGATCCGTTTGGTGTACATATGTATACAGAAACAGGAATCGGCATTCTTGTACAACATCTTAAAAAAGAAATCCCCAGTCATGGGTGGATCTACTGGGGTGGCAGTTGCCACCCTAAAAGAAAGGCTTGCCACCCTAGCAGCTATGAATTCAAACCCATTAAGGTTCGGTGGGCCTGCGGGCGGGCCCAGCCCATTTTCTAGATTAAATCCATCGATTTTCTGACTTCTAACTTCTTTGAACCTATACATATTTTATATCATTGGAAAGCTAAGAGTCTTGTGATTCCAATTATGGATGGCGATCAAGGATACAATCATAACTATAGACACAGTGAGCGCTTTTGCCAACACAAACGTTCTCCTGACGGAGGTATAAAAATATGGAACTTACCACTTTGTAGTCCAATAAACGTGACAAAACCAATCCATTTCGAACAAAAATTTTATTTTTACATCAATAAGGGTCCGAGTAAAGTCCTCCAATAAAGTGATTAGTCCAGGACAACAGTAAAACCGATTAAAAAAAAAAAAAAAAAAAAAAAAGTAAAATAAAATTCCGAAATGTCTATGGCCATTTTTGTAGTCTTCACGGTTTTGTTTTCCGATTCAATCGCTTCCACTTCCGCCTACAAAGGTCACTGAGCATGCCTAGAAAAAAAAAATTAAAAAAAATCATCCGGTTAATGCCTCGCGATCTCCAACCAATGGCGCATGGATGGAAAGTCACGTTATGGTAAGTCACTCGAACCAATCACGGTCCAGAACACTGATGATTGACGCATCGAATAGCCAATGTAATACTGTAAACGCAGATATATAACTTGACCGGTCGGACTCAGTCGCTGCCATAGTATATGACATGTGTAAAAAGTCTTATTCATGAAGAAATTATGCACAGTGCATACCAGTAACATACTGTTTCAGCACCATGTCCAAACACCCTTTATAATCAAAATACAACATTGAAAGAAGCCGTGAAGCTTTATATGGTAAGATGCAGTTATGATTCTGATAATATTTTTAATTCAGTGAGGACTACGGCATTTACCCAGGAGATGGCGCATATGGCACACTTTTGACCACCTTTGACCTGTAGTTAGAAAAATGTGTGCAGAATACTTATTTTTCGGTTTATTGCTGTCAAATTTGGTGTGGATGAAGGTAATACTTTAGGCTTTAGACCCACAGTGTGTTTTAGGTCCCAACCTATTTTTACACCATATATATATATATAAAATAATTAATCAGCCAAAAAAAATATTTCAGTGTATTAAAATTCATATTGCTTGCTAAAAATAGCACTTAGAGATATTAACACAGTTCTGGGATAAATTTTAGAGTGTTTGCTTTCCAACGAGACCCTTGCCATGTCTGTACTCAAAATGGTTCAAGAACAGCTTTCAGTTAATTTTGGGTATGCGTTTAAAAAAAAAAAAAAAAAAAAAAAAGTTGGGCGGAAATTGTTAAGGGGGTAAAATTGGACATTCGGAGCTTGAAGCTCATGAAAATCGTTGCATTATATTCTCTTTGGTGAACCTTCAAAGCTGCTAGTTTGCTGAAAGTGCTGCAGAGAGCACACCATGTGGCCGTTAGACAAACTGCAATCAGCAAAATGCGCACTCCTATGACTTTCAGGCGTGCTCTCATTATTCCGAGCTCTGCAACAGTCAGAAGCCATTTTTTCTCATTTTGTAATGCTGGATAAAATTATTTTCTTCTTTGACTTACTAGCTACACTTATCTAAGCTAGCTTAGACCGCGTACATGGGTACGTACGTGCATGATTACGTCACGCTACGCACTCTCCCAAGCCCACACGCACCCTGAACGCCTCAAAATAAATGGAATTGCTGCCTCAACATGCAACCGCGGTAGAATCAAACGACAGCATTTGATTCAATTGTATCGTCAGGAGACGAAAAAACTGACTATAGATTTTTTTTAAATTATTTTAACAAAAATATTGCACAATGCAGCTTTAATGTGCTTAAATAACCTGAAGCAAAACAAATACATGTATGTATCTATCATATATGTAAATACTGGGGTGTGAAGAGGTGAAGCATGTGTTCGACTGATCAACAAAACCTATATATATATATATATAAAAATTCTGGCATATGGTGCCACCCCTGAAAAATTCTTGCCACCCCATAAATATTTTTCTAGATCCGCCACCGTCCCCAGTGGCCTTGTACCTGGATGCAACTGGTAATGTTGCATCCAAAGTTCCTGGTCAGACCAAGAGACTTCTTTATTATTCCCTGACACTTCCTGGAGGTGGTCTGAGTGCACCTCCCCTTCCAGTCTGAGATGCTCACAAATGAACACTCAATACCACCCATTACATTCTGGCTGATGCAGTTTCTGCGATCCCTGTCACAGTACACAAAGTTCATCAGGTTAAAACTGACTACAGCTGGGCACTGATAAATAGTGTTCTTATGTCCTTCAACAAGGAGAGTATTTTCAGCTATCTGGACAGGGCTTTCACTATTTGTTCAGGACAGATGACGTCAAAAGACATGAAGTTCACTGTGTTACATTTGTGCTCTGCACATGTGTTGAAAGCAGTTACTCATTCCATTGGACGAAATCACTTACTGACGCCCTCCACATCTTCCGGTCCTTGTGCAGTGTTTTATGCGGAAAACACAACAGCAAAACTGTCCTCCTTAACCTGAAAGTCATGCAGGAATTAATAAATAGAGGCAAGATACCTAACATGGACGAGACAGAAAAGTTGGAGGACAGCCAAGTAGTGCAGGTGTCATATTCTGGTTTGTATTGAGGACCCAAATCCAGAGAAGTAAATAAGAATATTTTAATAATAACAAACAAGGACTTACAAACTCAGGAGGCTCAAAACCGCAGCAATGGCAAACCAGGAACCAAGAAAGGCAACAGGGAAGGCAGGTACCAGGCGGGGAAGAATGACAACAAACCAGCGAGTAGTGACTGAAGGAGAGGTGAATATATACTGGGGAGGAAATGAGGAAGTGACTGAGAAGACCAATGATCAATTAGTGGGAGCAGATGCAGGTGGGAGGGAGAGAGCAGGTGGAAGTAATCAACTGGGATAGGAGGTAAAAAGGCTGGGAGACAGAAGACTCTTAAGAAACTAAAGATAATAAGTCTGGAAGGGAATCTAAGGAAACACTGGAAAACAGAAGGAGGAATTAAATATAACAACTAACTGGGACTAATGAAGGATAAGTATGAACTTGGGGAAAAGAGATTAACACAAACAACTGCAACCAAACACAAGACCACCAGAGGGAGACAAAGAACAACTAAAACATAATAGAACTAAATAAGGAAAAACAAAACACAAACACCCAGGAACCATGACAGCAGGAGGAAGATGATGAAGAAAAAAGAAAAGCCTGCATGATTATTGGCAAGTCTCCTTTCACATACACATTTAAGGAGGTTCTTAAGGAAGTACAAAGTGACCTTGGAAAAGAGGATGTCCAAACTGAACAAACTGGGAATCCATATTACTGTCCTGGGATCATCAACATCCTTTTTGAAAGATACCTGGGAATATTTGCACTTTGGATGGGTCTGTTGTTGAGAGATTTGAAAAGGAATGCATCAGACAAGGATGAAAAGAACGCTGTACCAAGGAAAACAAGGGACACAAACTGCCATGTTGATAGATGGTTTGGTATCATCAAGCAGTCAATACTAAAAAAGCAGAGACGGCTTACACCAGCAACTTTCATTCGGAAAATGTATGGGAGTTTACAAGGAAGGTACAGAGAACACATCATGCGTCATAATCTTTCTGAAAAGTTACTCCTCAATATCAATACTCCTCAGTAATGTTTTTTATATAGATTAAGTGTCTTTGGACAAGTAAACCAAGTGAAGTTGTTGTGGCTGTTGTGAAAAATGATGATCAGAGGAGTAAGGTCACCCTCAGACACAGTGAATTCCAGAGTTTGAGGCCTCATGAACTGCTCATTGGAGAGGTAAGCTTGTTTATGTGTTCTAACAGTTTTGTTTTACTATTGTGCTGCAGTGATTTTTAACTAGATTCCCTTTTAAAGGGTCTGGATTTTTTCTTTCAATCAAAACTAATTGTTGAGTATTATCCATTTTCAAACACATTGATACTTACTGTATAACACTTTATTCCTAAAACCACCTGCCGTGAGTCCAAATTAATTTCCTAAACTTTCTTTAAAGGTAATTTAAGGTTATATAAGAATAATCCTCAATGCAAATGATACTGCAGGTCGATTGTACCAATTAAATCACTACACCATGGGTGCAATATTATATGGCACAAGAGAGCAGGTGGCCAGGCAAGGGTTAAAAAGCGTGAGTACAACTCTTAATTTCTAAAATAAAAGGCAGTACGTTGTGCTATAATTGAAAGGTTCAAATTTTGATTTACAGATATTCTTTGGTGTCATTGTCCTTGATGTGATATCTGATAATATTCCTTGTATTCAATACACAGTGGCTTTTTTTAGCCCTGGTCATATCACAAAAAAGGTAAATAAAACTTTTCCTCACAAACACTTTCTACAGGTTCCGTTTGATGACTATGATGGAATCATTTGATTTGTAAACATAAACAATGAACACTGGAAGTTTGTGGTGAGTATATTAGTTGTGTAATCCTTTAGGCTTTTTGAATGTGCTTTGTATGGTTACCCATACAATCGAAAAAAACACAACTACTTGTTATTTAATTATTCAAGGTTAACATAAAGAGCTATATGATGTAAGTGTCAATGTTTGTCAATGTCTTCTCTGTTCAACATGTACATGCGCTCATTAGCACAGGTTATAAAGAACAACAACATTACTTACAATAGCTACGCAGACAACGCAGTTATATAGTACAATGTCACCAGGTGTCCCTGGCCCTAAACAGGCTGTTGGTAAATGTATCGAAGACATTAATGTGGAAAAACTTTCTTGAATTGAACAAAAACAAAACTGAGATAATTTAATTTTGAGCCAAAGAGAAATGATTAGTGGTCATCACAGAGATTCTGTCCATACACCTGAAAACCACAAACCAGGCCAGACATCTGGGTGTAATGACGGACTTAGACCTAAACTATGAAAAACACATTAAGGAAATCAGGCCCGGCCCTAACCAATTTGGTGCCCTAGGCAAGATTTTAAGTGGCGCCCCCTTGCATCGCAGTCCAGTACTTGCACTGCTAGTGTACATATACTCACAAGAAACTAGCTTTGTTTTAGACATTGTTTTATTTAAATAAAACAAATGCACATTCAAAGCCAGTCAGCTGGGTCCATTGGAGCAACAGAAGGTCGCTTGATGCTGCTGCATCACTGCTGGTTTGTGCTGCTGAGGGGGAGGCAACAGAGGGACAGAAGAGGAGTATGTGACACCAGTCTAATAATAAACACATGATTTAAAAAATACAATAAAATGAAGTAATATAAATGAGAAACCTAGAGATAAATACATGATGTAGACCATAGTGTATAATATACAATGTATTTTTTCAGATACAAATTATATTAGTAATTCATATTAATTAAATCAATTAAATGTTATTATTACAATGAAATTCTAATTAGCAGAATGCAAAATAATCAGTAAACTGCAGTATAATATTGCATGTGGGAATGCTAAGTTATGCTCTAACATGAATGATGTAAACTTTAACACAGGTGTAAAGTTTAACATGATAAACACACTTTATAGACAATATGAGCTATAACACAGTTAACAGCTGGTGTTACAACTATGGAATTATTATTATGATTATTAATGGTATTTTGATTGATTATTACAAGCTGGGAAAACGTGAGATAATGATGTCAATGAAATTAACATTAATACACCTGCTGATTAGATCTAATATTTATACATTTGTCCGAGGAAGGTACTCATATTACTATTTTCCATAATAATAGCGCTAGGCTTGTTTGTTAGAACCATTGACTGTTAATATTTTGGTTAGAACTAGCAGATAGCGCTGGCTATTTATAGATTATACAATACATTATTGATCATCGTTCTGTAACATCAAAATAATATCATTAACATAATCTTTACTGTAACATTACCTTTGTCTTTGGTGCGCTTTCCCCCTCTTCTTTTCTTTTTTTTCTCCCCTGGGCACAAGATAAGTTGGGACTCTTTGACATATTAACTTTTTTTTGACGCAATAAAAAAGCCGAATGGCGGGTAAAAGAAGTCTGATTGGTGGAGGTGGTTTCCCATCCTGCTTTGCGGTGCCTCATGTTTTGTTCTGCACCTTGAGCTAAAAGTATGTGTGATCCCTTCAAATACCCCCTGGTCGCGCTAAAATTGGAACGTTTAAATGAGAGTTAATGCCGTGTAATATTAATTACTGCTCCACTCGTTGCAGCGTCAACGAAGAACAATATAAGCAAAAAGTTTCTTACGCATCTCTGGCGCCCCCAGGACATCGGTGCCCTTAGCATATGCCTGTATTGCTTATGCCATGGGCCGGCCCTGAAGGTAATCTAGACTAGCCTTCAGTCACCTTCAGAATATCTCAAGGAGAAAAGATCTGATCTGATCTCCGGAGGACCTGGACAAACTAGTCCATGCATTCATCTTTAGTCTGCTTAATTAATGTAACAGGGTCTTTACAGGTCTACCTAAAAAAATCTGTCAGCTGTCTCATTCTGGAACTATCCTGCTCGAGTTCTCACTAAGACCAAAAAGTGGACCACATCAGTCCAGATCTGAGGTCTTTCCACTGGCTACCTGTCCATCAGAGGATATACTTTAAAGTTCTGCTGCTGGTCTATAACTGTCTGAATGGTTTAGGATCTCCTGACCCAGTATGAACCTACTCGACCCCTCAGGTCATCTGGATCCACTCTTTTATCAGGTCCCAGAGTCAGAACCAGACATGGAGAAGCTGAGTTCAGCTTCTATGCTCCACATGTCTGGAACAAACTCCCAGAAAGCCTCAGACCAGCAGAAAAACTCCAGGTTAAAGAATCACCTGTTCTCAGCTGCATGTTAATACAGTTCTGATTCACAACTTCACATCTGCACCGTTTCTTAAAAACTTTTTTATCTTCTTTTCTTTCTTTTTAAATCATGCAGTTTATATTTAATATACTTTCTAATGCTTTCAGCACACTGCTGTAATGTTTTTAATGTTTTATGTGAAGCACTTTAAATTGTCTTGTATATGAAATGTGCTATATAAACTTCCCTTGCATTATTAAGACTATATGTTTATGTAATATGTTTCCTTTTTGTGTTACTGTTTGAATATTATTTTGATTCAATGATATGCACCTTCTCTAAACAGTATGTCCATGCCCTTTCAAACAACATTTTTGTGGTTGATCCTTTGCAAGTGGCAACAGAAGCTGAGGACTCCAGGGAGGCTGGCTCCAGATTTGAGTATTATTTTTCAGCTTTTGGAAAATTAACGATTCCCACAAATCTCTTTTTTAAAGTGAAACAGTAATAACCATGGAAATTCAAAATAAATGACGCTTGATTCCTGTAGACAGTACTTCAAGATGCGCCGGAATAGACTAGGAAAGGAGGACTGGGTTAACATCAAGTGTCAACCTGGCACAATAACCCACACTGTCCAGAAAGATGCCACCAGCTGTGGGGTCTTTGTCATGCAGGTGATTTTGCGCAAGATTTTTGATACTGTTGATGAAGGAAAAAAAAACATATATGTTACTGTGTGGGAGACTAAAAAATAATGTTTGAACTGCCATGGCAAACAATATTTTATTTTGTATTGATTGTCTGTCTGTCTGTCTAATCTATCTAATCTGTCTTCATGTAGTTATTGCACATTTAATAAGTTTTTGAATGCAAAAATATCACCAAAATTTATTTTAGGCATATTCAACTAAAGTATGCATTGTAGTATGATCAAAGGGAGATGCTTTATATATCCTGTGCATTTGGTGGCACTACAGCATGTAATAGTGTAGTTATTGCACATTTAATTAGTTTTTGAATGCTAAAAAAATCACCAAAGTGAATTTAAAGCCTATTTTCCCAAAGTATGAGTTGTAGTATAATCAAGGGGAGATGCTTTATATATTATGTGCATTTGGTGGCACTACAGCATGTAATAGTGCAGTTATTGCACATTTTATTAGTTTTTGAATTTAAAAATATCACCAAAAATGAAATTGGAGCATATTTTCCCGAAGTAAGAGTTGTAGTATGATCAAGGGGAGATGGTTTATATGTCCTGTAAATTTGGTGGCACTACACCATGTAATAGTGCAGGTATTGCACATTTAAAAGTTTTTAAATGCTAAAATATAACCAATATGAATTTTGAGCCTATTTTACCAAAGTATGAGTTGTAGTATGAACAAGGGGAGATGGTATATGTGTGTTATGAGTTTCATGGCATTACAACATGTAATTTGTTATTGCACATTCTATTAGTTTTTTGAATGACAAAACATTAAAACTACTATGTGTTGTAGTCAGATCATTGGAAAAGGGCTTATATTCGCTGTGTGTGTGTGTATATATATATATATATATATATATATATATATATATATATATATATATATATATATATATATATATATATATATACAATTTTGTTGACACTGCACCTGTCCTAGGTGAAGGAATTAAATATTTATTTGTCATATTTTTTCGGTGTTGCAATTTGTAGACGGTCCCTGCGCATTCGCGCACCATCAAGCTCTGCACAGAGGCCAATGCAAGTCTCCCCCCCGCGGAGGACGGGTCGTTTTGAGGAAAATACGATTGTAGCTTGCAGTCTGCCTTGCTGTGATTGCACTGATGTGTCGGTTTTGTAAAAGCAATCCTCCGATGATAAGTTATTGATCCGGAAAAGCCGAATCTGTGAATATTTTTCTAACTTTACCAAAGTTTATTGTTTGAACCATAACTGTAAATCAACCATTTTAACCAAAAAACATCCTTTGCTATCTGGGTTTGTATTTCGGCACATTGTTCTGTATTTTGCTATGTTGTTCATAAAGCTTTGAGGACGGACTTTGGACACATCTGATCTGGAGGAAAACAAACATTTGTAGCTGCAGGCGGAACTAAAGAGAACACAATTGTTTCTGGTGTACATCTGCGTGTGCGACTCCCGGCGGAAGTAAACAACAAGGCGCTAGCAGCGTTAGCTTTCAGTCTTCCTTGTGTTTATCGTCGGTTATTTGATGATTTCTGCTGTGTGAGCTGAATGTTTCAGTGTCTGTAGTAACAAGATCATCGGTTCATCATCAGAGAGAATTATTCCGCTCAGATCCTCCAGGTTTGTTACCGTAAGGTGCTTAATAGACTGACACTGGAATACAGAGAATATGATCAGGGAAGTATAGTTGATACCGTTTTTCCCTTTGACTGAGAATCTGGAAACAGTAGGAAAACAACCAGAATAAATAGTATACCAGCAGCTTCTAAACAGAAGCTGTTGATCTAAACCTTTCCCAATATTTCTTCGTATTTGTTTAGAGGGGAATGGAGCAGCAGCAGCAGATGGAAAAGCGGATCAAAATCACTGTTTATTTTTGTAAAACAATCTTAAAGACTGAAACTACCTCATTTATTTCTTATTTTTTCATTCACAGATGTCGGTATAATCTCTGTAAAACTAAAGAATTTAAACTATCTTTATTACGATCACTGCACAGGAATTAAAGGAGCCGTCTGTAAGATTGTGGCCAAAACTGGTACTGCAATCACTTTCAAAATACTGTAGAGCGGTGTATCCCCTCCCCACCCCCCACCCCTCGACTCGAGGTTGCCAGATAAGCTGCAGGAACGTAGGCAGCTAAGAGGAGCTTCCAACTGTAAGTGACCAGTCCTACACAGTAAGTTATTTTCTGTTAATTATGTTTAAATATAATGACAGAGAAACAGGCTCTGATAATGCATCGCTAATGTTAGCAATGGCGACTCGCCGTTTTTATTTCCGAAACGATTACTTACCATTTCAGTTCGATGACCCTCCTCCTCCATATGCGCTAACGTACCGTTACTTTGCACGAACATGCATAACTTTGTTCAACTGTCGTGAATATTTGAAATGTCCGATTACATGAAGTACAAGGTAGCCAAACCTAGACGAATCCTACCTGTCCAGGATTAAATTAGCAACGTTGGCGTCTGTCTTCAAATTCTTCTCTGTTTTCAGCCGTCTCCATCTTGCAAAGGCATCTCCTATACAAACCCTTGTTTTATTTCGGACTTTGTGCCGACTTATTTCTCAATGAAAACAAGGTATTTTAGGTGTAGTAACGTTAGACATTATTTTATCCGAAACACTTTTGTAGCTGCATCTGTAGTAACTAGAGCAGAGCTGGCAACCCCGATGCTGAAACACTACTAACTTTGTGATTGGTAGATAGGTGGAGGGCGGAGCTTCAGGCCAAAACACAAGATGACATCATCAACATCATTTGAGGGCTGCAACTTCACTTTTTAAATCACAATATCCTGGCCGTATTACTGTTGTCAGTTTTATAAATATTTGAAATGAACATGATTTCTTAATGTCTAGTGACATGTCTGGGCTATTCTATGATTAATTGAAATACATTTCTTACATACAGCTTCTTTAATTTAGGTTCAGTTTAGATGGAAAGTGAATGGTTCTGAATAGTGTGGTGGGTGTGGGTCGACTAAAATAGTGACGATGGTTTTCAGCGCACGGAGATTAAGTTTGTGGGAGGCGTACCTGTTATATTAATTTGTGACTATACCTCTTCATCTCTCTGTTCTCGCTGTCTGCCCTTTGCTCTCTCTTCCTCCCTGTTTTCTTCACTCTTGGTCATATCCTCACACAAACCCAATAAAATAAATTAAATTAGGAATTTTATATAGAGTAACAGAACAAGAAAACAAATATACAAATTGAAAACCCTGATCTTTTCATCTTTTCAGGTAAGTTTAGTAGTTTTACATTCTTTTCTGCAATGTTGCTCTGACTTGTGACATTCCTCACTAGTGATGGAAATTCTGGCTCTTTTAGGAGAGCAGGGGTTCTGACGGAACACCATACTCATCAGAACGGCATCCCTTCAAGTAATGCACATGCACAGCAGTGAAACTTGCAGAATTGCGTATGTGTTAATATTAAACCATCAATTGAGCATACCTTAGACTACAAGGAGTAAGATTTGGTGTATTATCACATATTAGATACACATTACCAAATTGCATGCTTTAAAGAATCACAAGACATGTTAACAGAAGTTTTCCATATATTATCTTTTTCGAGTGGAGTCCTAAAATTGTGTAATGTCGTGTTAAATTGGGTGTATTATGGCCATTGTAAGTTAAAGAAAAGGAAAATGGAGTTATTTGCTGTAAAAAAAAGAGATTAATTTGACACATTTTCAAGAAAAAACTCGGAAATACTTTGTTGTTAAAAAGTCTTAAACTTTCATATTTAAACTAAGATATTTTCTGAAACTGTAAGGTCAGAAAAAAAAGTGAAAAAATACTTGCTGAGATTTTAAATCGGTTATGTCCGAGAAAATACCAGTCCTGTAAGATCTAAGTGTTAAATTAAAGAGATGCGTATCTGGATAATTTCAAAGGCGAAAGTGGTTAATGCGGTTGTTTTTCGGGATCAGAACGACTTCTCCCGTGTTCAGATTTGCCATGAACGCCTCAACAAAACAGCATGCTCCTTTATAAACTGTATTTCCTATTAAACAAACAGCATACCTTTTTTTTAAACTGTATTTTCTATGAAGGAATGACCTGTAAAAACTGTATACCAGGAACCCGTCACAAACACTGGTATGCTGTTTCGATAAACTAGGCTGAACTGACAGACGGCGCTATTATATTAAAATTCCGGTATGCTATTCTGACAGGGTAGGCCACATCGACAGAACACCGGTTCTTATGGCTTTGTTCACTAGATAGAACCGGCTCTTTCAGCTCCCAAGTGGCTCCTCATATTTTTTGTTTCTTAATTTATCATCAAAAATAATGTAAAATTATGTGTGAAATGACGTACTAATCTACAAACATAATTATGGAACAGAGTGCTACAAAAAAAGAATGTTAAAATACTAAAAGAAACTGATTATAAATTAAATATGGATCAACTTTGAACTATTTACAGTGAACAACATAGAAAAGCAAAGATAATGTTGATACCTGCAGAGCCTGCTCGAATTATACACACACATATATATATATATTATTAATCAGGAAAATATTAAAACAATTGAGCCTGACTCAGTTTAAAACTGATTTTTAGCAGGTTCCTGTTCTGCAGATAGCTCAAACAATCATAAATATCCAGACAAAACCGTCATGCTGGCACATACAGTATAAAGAGGAGCATCGTGTGTTAGGATAAAGGATAAAATATCATCATTAAGAGCATGTACCATGGGGGTAGCGCAAGGTTCCATCTTGGGGCCGCTTTTGTTCAGCACATACATCAACGATCTCCCATCGGTATGTGACAAGGCAATTTTATTTGTATAGCACATTTTCAACAGCAGGGTAATTCAAGGTGCTTTATATGATTTGGTAATTTAAAAAAAAATAAACAGACATGGAATATAACATTGGAAATGAAAAGTAAAAGAAACACACATTACACATGATACACAATAAAGCAAGAGAAAGATCAATAAAGCAAGAGAGCATGAACATATTTCATACATATGACATCAATCATTTAATTGAAGGCAATTCTAAACAGATGGTTTTTAGTCTCGATTTAAAGCAGTTCAGAGTTTCAGCAGCTCTACACTCATCAGGAAGTCTGTTCCAGATAAGGGGAGCATAGAAACTGAAAGCTGCTTCTCCATGTTTAGTTCTGAGTCTAGGGATGTTTAGTAGGCTAGAGTTGGAGGACCTGAGTGGTCTTGGTGGTTGGTACCATGACAACAGGTCTTCAACATACCTTGGTGCTAAGCCATGTAATGATTTATAAACTTGTAAAAGTATTTAGAAATCTATTCTCTGAGCTACAGGGAACCAGTGTAAGGACTTTAGAACTGGGGTGATGTTCTCTACTTTCCTGGTTCTAGTGAGGAACACGAGCAGCAGCGTTCTGGATCAGCTGCAGCTGTCTGATTGACTTTTTAGGCAGACCTATGAAGACGCTGTTGTAGTAATCAATGCGACTAAAGATAAACGCATGGATGAGTTTTTCTAGGTCGTGTTGCAAAATCAGTCCTTTAATCCTAGAAATGTTCTTCAGGTGATAGAAGGCTGACCTTGTTATTGACCTTTATGTGACCCTGGAGGTTCAGATCTGGGTCCATAACTACACCTCGATTTCAGGGCTCATCAGTAGTTTCTGGCTGTATTAACTGAAGCTGTGTGCTGACTCTTGATCGTTCCTCCTTGGGTCCAAAAATGCTCAGACCTTGAGCTATGTTTTGGGACTGGGGTTGTAAGGCCAGCAGAGATGTGTCTATTTATTATTTGATAATAAAGTTTAATTTCATGACTTATGTAGTTTGAAAAAGTCAAAGCATCTGATTGTAGTAGTACAGAGCAATGGTGAGTCCAGCGTGACAGTCTATTGTGAATCTTATAGGCTCTATTGTAGAGTTTTTCAATTGGTTGAACAATTTCGTTTGTAGTAAGTGACCAAACAGACAGACAATATGACAGAGTTGACATAATGATTGCATGAAGATATGTTTTAGAAACAGCAAGAGACAGATATGGTCTGATTTTACTGTAGACATACAACTTTTGATTTAACTTTCTAGTTAGTTTGAAGATGTTCACAATAAGTGAGGTGTGAATCAAGAGAGACCCCAAAGTACTTGTAAGTAGAGACAACAGAAAGTTTGTGGCTAGAAAGGGTGAAAGGATTGGATATAAAAAACTGCCTGCGAGATGAATAAAAGTACACGCATTCTGTCTTCTTAATGTTAAGTGTTAAGTGATTATCTTGCAACCAATCATATAATTGCTGAAGATCTATGTTAAGTTTGTTATTAATAACAGCAGTGATTGATCCGGATAGGAAAATTGCAGTGTCATCACCATGTAAAAGAGAACTGGAGAAATTAAGCACACGAGGAAGATCATTTATGTATAAAACAAACAGTAAGGGACCTAAAATGCTGCCTTGAGGAACACCCAAAGAACATTTAAGCGGCAGTGATGTTGCTGAGCCAAATTTTAGGATCTGAGCTCTGTCGCTTAAATATGACGCAAACATTGTTATTGCTGAGGGGGACAAATTAAAAGCACAAAGTTTGTTTAACAAAATTTGATGATTGACTGTGTCAAAGGCTTTTGGAAAATCTATGAATTTAAGTCCAGTAATATGACCCTTGTTTAAAGATGCACATATCTGCTCTGTTAAAAGCAGCAGAATGATTTGGGCTGTTTTCCACAAGGGAGGAAATACAGATTGCCTAATATATAAATTAAGTAAGTGATGAAAAAGTGGTATTAGAATACAGGCATGAGTTTTCAGAAAATACATATTCAGGTTATTTACATCAGAGGCATGAGAAAGATTCAAAGTAAATAAAGTATTTTTTTAACTTTGCATACTCTAGTCTGCCTTTGAATTATCGATGTAATTGAAATTCATCCAGATTTTGCTTCATTATCTGCTGTCACTCATTTTCTCACCTTTTCATCATGTTTTGTCTGTAGTGCTTTTTGTTCTCTTCCTACACCTCGTTTCACTGTGTGTTTGTTGCGCCATCCAGGGGCGTTGTTAGACATAGGGCAATACTGGGGCACAGGCCTTCACCACTCGAATCATGTTTGCATTACAAAAATGTGCCACGTTAGTGACATGGACGATATTATATTGCATCAGTTTACCTTTGCTAAGCCTGTCAGTGTCTATTTAAAGCTTCTGCTGCTGAAAATAAAACAGAAACTGATAAAAGCTAAACAAGCAACCTTTATAGAAAACCACTACTTGCACAAACGACTGCAAACTTGATTATGTTTTTAGATCTATTAACAGTAACAATGAACTCCTGTTGTTGTACTGTATAATTCTTTCAAATAACACAACTGGCAGACCTGCACTTTAAAAAAAATATTTTGATATGTTGCTTAGTTCTGCTACATCACTGAAACCAAGGCAGGTTATGTGACACAAGAGCTACCTGCATTAAAACCATTTTCTGCCCAACTTCTCACCTGCTCTATTTTCTTGTTCTCTTCCATTCTCTCCATCCTCATCACTCCTTATCCTCCTCCCTATCACCCTTTCACTTTGCTGTCAACTTAAAGTGAATCATACAGAAGGGGTACAAATCTCTGCAGCCTCCAAATCTCCTTTGTCAAAAGGTGACAGAAGATTTTCACCACATGTTCTCTGGTTGCTGGTGTTGCTTTTTTACCTGGATCATCTATTTTAGGGTTAGTGGTGTTGGGACAATATAGTGAGAATTTTTTTTGAGTTTTTGAAAAGGGCTACACATAAACAACCAGGGTGATGTTATTTGTGTAGTTCATTGGTAATAATTTTTTTTGCGGCATTCTTATAATGGATTTACAGGAGCTTAGTAATAACACGCTTTTACATTTCTATCATTATAAAATATTAATCAAAAAAACATTAATTTCTTTCCATTGTATTATATTGTTACATTGTTTAATTTATGTATTATTTATGAGTTTTTAAGCCTACTGATTAAATTGGGCACTTTGCCATTAACGTATATGTATTCTCCCAGACTGCGTCCTATTTGAAACCATACCAGCAATTTAAACCGCTAGTTTAAAACATTTGGACGTTGCACAGTGCTTAAACTATTATGCCGATGGTAGAAACAGTGGGTAATGTGACCCACAGCTGCAAACCAGGAGCAGAGAACATCCGTCCATCCATCTTCCACAAATATCCGGGGACACCTCACCAGGGAGGCGTCCAGGAGGCATCCTGACCAGATGCCCAAGCCACCTCTACTGACTCCTCTCGATGTGGAGGAGTGGGGATGGTTTGCTTCTGACCTCGACATGGGACGTTTTGGGTCGGTGGATGGAATACTTCGAAGACCTCCTCAATCCGACTGGCACGCCTTCCAATCTTGAAGTAGTGTCTTGGGACCTTGGGTCGGGCTCTCCAATCTCTGGTGCTGAAGTCAGCGAGGTGTTTAAAAAAGCTCCTCAGTGGCAGGGCTCCGGGGGTGGATGAGGTTCGGCCGGAGTTCCTTAAGGCTCTGGATGTTGTTGGGCTGTGTTGGTAAACGCGGCTCTGCAGTATTGCGTGGACATCGGGGGCAGTTCCCTTGGATTGGCAGACCGGGGTGGTGGTCCCCCTATTTAAAAAAGGGGGCCACAGAGTGTGTTCCAACTACACGGGGATCATACTTCTGAGCCTCCCTGGTAAGGTCTATTCAGGGTTTCTGGAGAGGAGGGTCCGACGCATAGTCGAACCTCGGATCCAGGAGGAACAATGCGGTTTTCGTCCTGGCTGTGGAACACTGGACCAGCTCTACACCCTCAGCAGGGTCCTGAGGGTGTGTGGGAGTTCACCCAACCAGTCTACATGTGTTTATGGACTTGGAGAAGACGTTCAACCTTTTCCCTCGGGGAGTCCTGTGGGAGTATGGGGTACCAGGCCCATTGATATTGGCTGCTAGGCCTCTGTACGACCAGTGTCAGAGTTTGCCATGGTGTTGAGGGGATCCGTTTAGGTGGCCTCAGAATTGGGTCTCTGCTATTTGCGGATGATGTGGTTCTGTTGGCTTCATCGGAACGTGATCTACGGCTTTTGCTGGAGCGGTTCTCAGCCGAGTGTGAGAATCGGCACCTCCAAACCCGAGACCATGGTCTTGAGCCGTAAAAGGGTAGAGTGGCTTCTCCGGGTCGGGGATGAGGTTCTTCCCCAAGTGGAGGAGTTTAAGTATCTGTGGGTTTTGTTTACAAATGAGGGAAAAATGGAGTGGGAGATCGATAGGCTGATTGGTAGGGCGTCTGCAGTGATGCGGGCACTGTACCGGTCTGTTGTGGTGAAGAGAGAGCTGAGCTGAAATGCGGGGCTCTCGATTTACAGGTCAATCTACGTTCCTACCCTCATCTATTGTCACGAACTCTGGGTAGTGACTGAAAGAACGAGATCACGGATACAAGCGGCTGAAATTAGTTTCCTCCGCAGGGTGTCTGGGCTCTCCCTTAGAGATGGGGTGAGAAGCTCGGTCATCCGAGAGGGGCTCAGAGTAGAACCAATGCTCATACACATCGAGAGGAGTCGAGCAGATAACATATTCTTTAGAAACTGATTTTAAAATATTAACATGTGAAGATAAAAGGTGTCAAAACCATGACTTTTAAATTAATCTGCCAGTATAAAAATCAGCTTTCCAGGATGTGCATTAAAGCGGCATTATGTAAAATTTTTATTAATTTTTGTTTTCTTATTTACAGTCAGTTTTTTTCATTTCTGGGGTATACAATTGCATCTAGGTCTAGTTGCACTCAACCCGACCCCAGATAAGCAGAAGAGGGTGGATGGGTTGATGGGAGCAATGGATTCAGTGATGTCTGAAATTTTATTGAGGAAGTTATCTACCAGCTCGTTTACTGAGTTGGAGTTGGAGGATTAAGGGGATGGGGGAAGGTGGGAGAGCAAAAACTTTGTCAGTATGGATATAAAAGTCTCCCACAATCACTAACTGGTCATATTCAATACATATTAGAGACAGAAAGTCACTAAAGTCACTCTAAATTTTGGGGCTTTAAATAAAGTTATAAGTAGAGCCCTGTTAGGGTCCTTGACCTGGAAAGCTAGATACTCAATACTCAAATGTGTCCCGGAATACGTTCAAGTCTGAATCATGAAAAATTGTGGCCACACTTCCGCCATGTCTATGTTTCATGTTCTCGCTTAGAAAATTGTAATTTGCAGGGATTGACTATCAATTTAGGTGTGTCATTATTGCCATCTAACCAGGTTTTGGTTAAAAACAGAATGTGAAAATTAGGCTCAGTGATAAACTCATTAATTAGAAAATGACTTCTCTGACAAAGATCTAATGTTTCGTAACGCTAGTTTAAGTGGTTGGATGATGGATAGCTGATCCTCACTACAGGTGATCAATTTGAGATTTGGTTTTATATAACAGCGTTTGGTTTTAATTTGATAAGCTATAGTTTTTCTCCTGCTTATAAGCACCGGGATCCTACTGTACATGTGGTGCCAGGGCTGCTGGGGCAACGAAGGAGTGGCTAGGTAAAAAGCATTGCAGGGTTCTGGAGTGGTCTAGCCGGTCTCCAGACCTCAAGCCAACAGGAAATTTGTCAAGGGAGGGGAAAGTCCGTGTTGCCCAGCGGCAGCCTCAAAACATCATAGCTCTAGAGAAGATCTGCATTGAAGAATGTACCAAAATACCAGCTACAGCGTGCAAACCTGATGAACACCTACAGGAATCTTTTTGACATTTATCATTACCAACAAATGTTGCATTACGAAATATTGAGATGAACTTATGTTTAGACCAAATACTTGATTTCTGCACAATTATACATATAAATTCATACAATGTGATTTCTTGGAATTTTTTTGCTTTCTCTCTCTCACAGTTGAAGTGTACCTATAGGCGCATTTCCACTATCAGAACTACAGGGTAATTGGACCGGACCTTCCCAATATGCTCGTGTCTCCACTTCATCGGGCTGGGCCGACAGGGCAGTTTCCGGGGCCATTTCAGGAACCAACGGAGTACCTGTATGGGGGTATGTACTCAGAAATGGCCCGATATGTCGCTCAGCGGGAGCTGGGGTTAAGTCGTGCTGATTGGTTGTAATTTCAGAGGGAAATGAGCAGATGTCGCCTAACAACTGGCTTTGTAAAAATAGGAAGAGTTGCTATCGAAGCAGTTTATAACAGCAAACTAACGCAGCTACAAGCCTTGCTTCGTCCATGTTGATCTCTCGTTATTTCTGCTGCGTGTGCCTTTTTGCGCTGATTAGTGACGCTGCTCGCTGCTGAAACAGTGTGATATGCAGATGTCTCTAGCTGATTCCTTAAAGGGCCGATTGTGTACGTAGACAGGGCGGCTGAGAGGAGCGGGCCAGCAGACTATCCTGTCAGAAAACATCTGTTTAAATGCGCCTTATTATGAAAATTACAGACCTCATCTTTTTAAGTGGGACAACTTGCACAATCTGTGGATGACAAATACTTTTTTGTCCCAGTGTATTAACCCCATCCATTCACTACATTGTTGTTTTACTCTTCTTGATTCCCTCAGGTCTTCCACAGCATCATGTCTGTTGCTAATTGGGAATTTCTTGCTGATCACGTTCTTAAAACTGAAGAGATTAACTCCATCCTTGACCACAAGATGCCTAAAGGTGTAGAAATAAAGGAGGAACTGGAAGAAAAGCAGATGACTGACCCAACGGAGGAACCTGAACCGATCAAAGAAGAACATATTGAACTGTGGATCTTTGAAAATGAAGGACAGTTTGTGGTGAAGCAGGAAAGCAACACTTCTCTGCTTACTCCTGCTCATGAGGAAATACTTGACAATGTACCAAAAGGGCCATGGGTTATAGAGATAAAGGAGGAGCCAGGACCTGTACAAACTAATGATGAACAAGAAGTTCCAGAACCTTTAAAGATTAAAAAGGAACTAGACCTTGTGAAGGGAAAAGAGAAAAGGGAGGATTTCTGCAGTGATCAGGATGAAAAGCAACTTATAATAAAGCAAGAGACTGACAGAATTATGGTGACTCCTTTTAATGAGGAAAAACACAACAACGGAACTGAACCAAACAAGAAGCAGCTCCTCTCTGCAAATCACCCTGAAACTGAAAACCAACATCAGCAAGGAGGCGACCAGAACGACTCAGGATCAAGTAGAGATAAAGATCTGAAGAGACGTCAGATTCCCAAAAATCACAGTGACTATGTGAACAATTCAGAACTAAAAAGATATAAAACAGATCTGGCTTCTTGTGAAAAATGTGGTAAACGTTTCAATACATGTAAATACTTACCTGCATGTAAGACATCCCATACAGATGAGAAACTCTCTCCAGGTAAAGTGTGTTGTAAATGTAATGGACACAGTCACAATGTGACATGTAACAGAAGAACTCAGGAAGGTGATAAGCCTTTTTCTTGTGATTTGTGTGATAAATCTTTCAGAGAGAGAAATGATTTGGTTCGTCACAGAAGAACTCACACAGGTGAGAAACCTTATTCTTGTGATTTCTGTGATAAATCTTTCAGAGAGAGAAATGATTTGGTTCGTCACAGAAGAACTCACACAGGTGAGAAACCTTATTCTTGTGATTTGTGTAATAAATCTTTCAGAGTCTCAAAGGGTTTGGTTTACCACAAAAGAACTCACACGGGTGAGAAGCCCTATTCTTGTGATTTGTGTGATAAATCATTCAGAGTCAAAGGTTATTTGGCTATTCACAGAAGAACTCACACGGGTGAAAAGCCTCACTCTTGTGATTTGTGTGATAAATCTTTTGCAGACTGTAGTGCTTTGAGTCGACATAGGAGAACTCACACAGGTGAAAAGCCTTATTCTTGTGACATGTGTGATAAATCTTTCAGAGTCAGAAGTGTTATGCTTAGTCACAGAAGAACTCACACAGGTGAAAAGCCTTTTTCTTGCAACTTGTGTGGCAAATCCTTTACAAAAAAGGATCGCATGATATCTCACGTTAGAACTCACACAGGTGAGAAGCCTTATTCTTGTGATTTGTGTGACAAATCTTTCAGCCTCAAAAGTGGTTTGGTTGGTCACAGAAGAACTCACACAGGTGAGAAGCCTTATTCTTGTGATTTGTGTGACAAATCTTTCAGCCTCAAAAGTAGTTTGGTTGGTCACAGAAGAACTCACATAAGCGAGAAGCGTAATTCTTGTGATTTGTGTGATAAATCCTTTCCAGACTGTAGTTCTTTGAGTAGACATAAGAGAGCTCACACCGGTGAGAAGCCTTATTCTTGTGACTTGTGTGGCAAATCTTTTAGAACAAAGTATTGCATAGCACGTCACATTAGAACTCACACAGGTGTGAAGCTTCATTCTTGAGAATATATCCTCGGTGTCTTGTTCTCAACTTTTTACTTTCTTTAATATAGAGAGTACTCTTACATCAGTTCTTTTGTTCTTCCGGTGTTTCTGCTCTGTCTTTTCAACCCCCCAGATGGTCATGGGAGATAGCTGCTCCTACTGAGCCTGGTTCTGCTGGAGGTTTCTTCCTGTTAAAGGGAGTTTTTCCTCTCCACTGTCGCTACATGTTTGCTCAGTATGAGGGATTGCTGTGGTTGGAGTCTGCATCAATGGTTCGCAGCTTCCAGTCAATGACTTGATGCAATCTGCTGGGATTCCTTACATAGAAAACTAGCTAAACTTTTGAACTGATTGGAATGTTTGTATTGAAATTACTTTCTTGTAAAGTGGCTTGAGATGACATCTGTTGTGAATCGGCACTAAATAAATAAACTGAATTGAATTGAATAGATTTGTGTGATAAATCTTTTGAACACCGTAGGTATTTAAATAGACAAAATGTTTCATACAGGTGAAATGCCTCACACCTTCACACCAAAGCGTCAAAAACGCACTGGACGCCAAAGTTTGACGGTTGAACATTCGCAGCTAGACGCGAATTGGACGCGCATCAAAATTTACCATTTTGACGCGCATCAAGCCAGTAATACGCCACTTGTGGGAGGAGCTAGTCCCAGACGGTGTTTTTGCAAGATGGTAGCTGTCGATCTAGCGTTGGAAGAGAGTCTCCATTCTCTATTTTCTTTGGAGGGTCAGTAACGTGAAAACTTCCAAAAGTGAAATGAACTTACCAGGTTGCCCTACCTCCTCACTTATATTCCTCCAAGCAAGGTCCTTTTTATTCCTGTCTCTGTAGAGAAAGCAACTGGTGTTGTATAGCACGGGGTGATTTGCCACGGCCGTTATCAGTATGTCCTCCATGCTGAATGAAGACTTTTGCCAGACCTGACCCTGTGAACTGGGTCACAGCATCACGTGACACCAGGTCACCAGGCTCCTGATTGGTTGACGCGGCGCAAATTGACGCCGAAGTTCAGATTTTTCAACTTCACCGGCAGACGCAAAAACGCTCGAATGCACAAAATGCACCACATAAAATGACGCTCGTCAAACGCTTCATTTGCGCGACTTTGACGCGCGAATAGGGCAAGAATGCGTTTTCACGATGCAAAAACTCGTGTGAAGCGATGCAGAAACCCTGATGCGCGTCAGCGAGCTTCTGTATTGACTGTACATGTAAACCTGACGCCCTTGACGCTTCAAATGCGTTCGGTGTGAACACACCGTTTTTCTTTTGATAAAGTGATAAATCTGTCAGCCAGAAGTGATTTGGCTTGTCAGAAGAACTTAAGAGGCCAGATCTCTGTAAGCTGTGCGAGAAAATCACCTTTTTTCTCAAAGTTCTCTTTTGTCTCATCACCTTAAAGAGCAACTCACCTCCAAATCCTTTTTCTTTGCTGATAAACTGTATAAATGATTGTCTAAAAGCGCTGTCTGAGTTTCTGCTAAGTATTTTTGTATTCTAGTGCATCTTATTAAAAATATACATTTTCTGCCTTAAACCTTCCGTGTGGGTTAAAACTCTATACTGCACTTGATTTTGAATTGGGCATTGTTAATCTGTGTGTAGTGAGGGCTGACTCCTACTTCCTGAGGCACATTTGCTTCACCTTAATCAAATCAAACTTTATTTATAAAGAGCTTTTCATAAAAACATTGCAATTCAAAGTGCTTTACAGATTAAAATGACCCCACATAAACCACATTGCCATCCCTCCGCCACAGATTTAAAAGCATGATCACAATTATACCCACCTCCCCCCAACCCAACCCCCATGTGCATACACACTGAAGAGGAACAATAAAAAGGACATTGGGCCTAATACAGATGAGCCACGTAAGGTAAGGAAATGCCATCAAAGGAGCCATCTGCACCGGCAGCAGCACATCAACAGCAGCAGCCAAGGCACTGACACAGGGTGCCCAGAGAAGGCAAGGTTGAGACCCCCACCTCCACCCAAGTGCTACCTGGAGAGCAGCCAGAGTCGACCATCGCTCCCGGGGCAGAGGGCTCCCATAGAGGAAACACTGGAAGGGAGTTTAAAAAAATAAACGGTGGATAAATACGGTAAGACTTAAGTAGTAAAACACTGATAAAGTATAAGCAAGTAAAACATGCAGAGCAATTCAACAGATTATAATAAATAGTAATCAGTTAAAAGCTCAGCTAAAAAGGTGAGTCTTGAGCCTCTGGCAGCCTGTTCCAGAGGTGAGTGCCATAATAATGGACAGACGCCTCACCGTTAGTGTGTGTCCTGACTTTAGGGATGACGAGGAGACGGCTGCCAGAGGAGGGCATAGACCGACAAGGTTCATATGGTAAAAGCAGTTCTAAAAGACAAGAAGGCCCAAGACCATTGAAGAAATAAAAAATATGTAAATGTTGTATAGGGGTTTTATTCTGTAGTAGTTGTGGAAACACTTAGAAACTGAACAATCAAGAAGAATGTAGTGCATCACGCGTTTACTTTTAAGGCCAGGCTTAAAACTTTCCTTTTTGATAAAGCTTATAGTTAGTGGCTTAGGTCATCCTGAGCTATCTCTGTAGTTATGCTGCTATAGGCTTAGACTGCTGGAGGACAGACTTACCATTTTTCTTCACTCTGCTACTTTTCTCTCCTACGACTCTCCAGTTGTATTACAGTACATTCTGTTATTTCGACTGTTAACTTTGTTTTCTCTCAGTGTTTTTCTCTCCATAGAAGCTATACCTGGTCTGGTATCCTGCTTGGCTGCAATGCCCTGTTGGACGGGGGGCATCGACTGGGATGATCCTCCCAGTAACTGAACATCCACTGTGTCCTGTTATTAACTTTTTACTTTCTGTAACATAGAAAGTTCTCTTATATCAGATCTTTTGTTCCTTCTGTGTTTCTGCTCTGTCTTCTCAAACCCCCAGACGGTCGTGGCAGATGGCCGCTCCTACTGAGCCTGGTTCTGATGGAGGTTTCTTCCTGTTAAAGGGGAGTTTTTCCTCTCCACCGTCGCTACATGCTTGCTCAATATGAGGGATTGATGAAGGATTGCTGTGGTTGGAAAGTCTGCATCAACGGGGCCCAACCTCACGCCAATGACTGACGCAATCTGCTGGGATTCCTTAAATAGGAAACTTTTTAACTGATTGGAATGTTTGTATAAATGTATTGAAATGACTTCTTGTTAAGTGCCTTGAGATGACATCTGTTGTGAATTGGCACTATATAAATAAACTGAATTGAATTAAATTAATACTAGTAATGGAAAAAACATGATGATAAAATACATAAGGATATTTATGTGTAATAAGCCAGTTGTGTGACTGTGTGTGTGAATGAAGATTTCTTCGTTTTGAAGCAGCTGAAGTAGGCTGAGAAGAGTCTCATGGTTAGAAAATTGAGTAAATAGCACTACGATAAGATAAATAGATCAGATTAAAGAGAAATAAAAGCTGAATTTAATTAATTAACATGGGAATGATCAATATTAAAAATGTAAAATTAAAACAGCAAAATGTAACTTATCAAAATATGGAGGGGAAATAGCAATGAAGATTTAAAGGAGATTGTAAATTTATGTATTGGAAAAGAAAAGACAATACAACCTTTCTTTAAAAATGAATATAAGGTTACGAATTTGAAGGACGATTAACTGAGGAATTTCGCGCACTTCTTGGTAGTTGTGATCTAAAATAAAAGATCAAAAACTGAAGAAAAACCATTGGCTGTCTCAAACAAAGGAATGGCTTAAAGAAGCAAAGCAAAAAGGAGAGAAAAAAAAGGGGGGTCGTGACAGGTTGACGTAATAAACAACTGATAAAAAAGCAGATGTGTGTTTTAGCACCCAGGAGGATGACAAATGTTTTAAACTTTCTGTTTTCTCCTAAAGTTCCGCGAAAGAAAGTAAAAGAAAAAACTCTCACTTCCATATTTTTTTAAATCCTACGAAGAGCAAGGTAAACCGCTTTACCCTGATCTTAATGAATTATCTCAAACAAGCAACCCCCTTCCCCTCTTCCCTTAAGGAAGAGAGTTCACATAATAAACAAGACCCCCTCCCTCTTTCCCTCAACAAAGAGCTGTTCTCATAATGAACAAACCAACTGTGGTGGGGTACGTCAGCACCGGTAAATGCACTTCCTGAGAGAAAAGACTTGTGTTCGAATTTTTATTGCTTTCCTAGCACTCCTGCACTAAAACCAGATCCACCATGTGTTTCAAAATTGTTAAAAGTTATCCAAACTTGCCAGTAAACGGAAGGAATGCAGAGGGGATACAACACACCTCCCCCGCTAGCTGATAATGAGAGGGGGATGTTTTATGCGGTATGCATTTTCTGAGAGAGCTAGTGACCTGCATGCAGCGCTGTTTTCAAAAGGTTGGGATTTCCTAAGTACAGCGGCAACGGTTAGTCTATAATAATAAAATGGAAGAACTTAACTAATATTTTGAATGATATTCATGGGATGTTTGGGAGATCTCTCGTATAGTAGAAAAGAAATGGTTTAACAATGACGAATTATGAGCAGAGTGATTTTTATTTTGAAATTCAGGCGGATGTCTACAGGTACTGTGGGGTAGCGAGGGCTGGGTGGCTATGTGGATTTACTCTTTGTAACAAGCGGCAGCTTCAATGTCTTGCTTCTAACATTTTAATGACAGATACATGTTGAAGGGGAACAATTTCACAAGGCGCTGGGTTAGAGACTGCAAAGAAGAAAGGAATTTTTTGCCGTAGGACAGAATTTAGTAACGCACTCCAAAATTCAACTTTAGTTACCATAACACACTGAGTATAAGCGCACTTCAATATTTACACTCAATGGAGTTGTTGCTAATTAGATAAAATTCAGGTTATGTGTTGAGAGGAAAGGTTCTGATTAAGCAGGAAAGATGTCTGGACCTACACCTGAGATTGGGAAAGGTTGCCGGCCCTGGCCCAATCTGAGTTGAATAATGGGACCACGTTTTTGGACATCCACCAACAGACCCTTCCACATATATTCATAACAATAATAAACTAATTTGTAGAATCTTTATGAAGGAGCAGATAAGCAGAGAGCAAGGAATAGGGAATGTGATAATTGTTTTATTGTGGAAGAATCTGTAGTGGTAATTATATTATCTCCAGATTGTTTTCTAAATCTATTAGGAAGATATTTTCTACAATACTTGAAATTGGGCATGTTATTTGTAGGGGATAAATTAATAATCCAAATTGTAGATTTTCATAAAACATTTGAAATGGGAAAGCTACCAAAGAACTGTTCTATATGGGGAGAAAAAAATTAAGTTCTAACTGAAGTTTGTGATTAGGTAAAGATAAAATAACTATTATTATTGCTGATAGAAGATCCAAATTCAACCTTGCATGTTTTTGGTCAACAATGGGAAATAGGGGTATGGTGACCTCTAGTGGCGAACTAATTAGAGCATTTATTACAGACAATTCAATTCCCAAATTAATTAGCATGTGGTCATAGAAGTGTGTCAGACATGAAAACAAAACAAAAAAGCTTCTGACATAAAATAAAGAAACAGCTTTGAGCAGACAAAGGCTGTACTGAAGAACATGGTCTCACTGTCTGAACCGAGGGGAAATATGTTTTGCTAAAAATCCTATACAGATGGGCGTCAATATTAAGATATAGCGTGGTCATGTCTAAACAGGGGGGGATATGATTATAGTCACATACATTTTTTGTTTGGCCTGTCCAATGTGTGCAAAACATAGACTGCAAAGATATATAAGACCACAAAGAGATAATTTTCAACTACAAATTATGTTTCTGAACCAATATGCATGGATTTTATAGAACTAAATCAATGCGAAGAGAAGAAGTTCTGTTTAGTAAGAAAAGATAATTTCTCCAAATGGATTGAAATGTTACCAGTAAAACATTCTTTCTCTAAACATTCTGATGTTTAGAGAAATAATGCCTAGATTTGGGAATTCACAAATAATCCATAGTGATAACGGAACACATTTTGTGAATGAACTAATTGATAAAATAGGACAAAGATTATAGATTATTTTTAAGAGACAATGGGATTCTAAAAGCAGACTAAGGAAGACCATGGATAAGACTAAACAGAATTGGATTTACTGTTTGGTTATGGTTAAGCTACATATGAATATATCACCAAGTAGTGGAACAGGCCTGACACCATTTGAAACAATCAATGGGAGACCTTACACCCTCCTACAGTTTGGTATATTAAAACAAGAGGAACAATTACAAACTGATTTATGATTTTATGATAAAGATGTTGCAAATTGAAAAAAGCAATAGAAGAAACAGGACAAAATTGGATATTGTCTTGATTTAGTGAACTATACATGCATATAACACCAAATTTGAATATTGACCTCATTATATTTGAAATAATATATGGGCGTAGATATAGAATTCCTTAGTTTGGTATACTCTCTTCTGAGAAACAATGTGTTTAAGATCTGGTGGTTTTCATGATCAAAATACTGAAAAGTAAATGAGTTATAAATGCAAACTAATTATATGCCAGATGATCCTATATTCCTACATAAAGAAGTGAGCTGAAAGTAGGAGACTGGATCCTGATTAAAGCTATAAACAGAAAAACTGGTCATCACCCAGGTGGGAGGGGCCGTTCCAGGTATTTTTCACCACTTCAACGGCTGTAAAGCGAACAGAAAGACTGAGTTGGATACATTTAACCCATTGTAAAAAGCAGAGACCATCACTAGATATAGAGAAAGCAGTCTAAGAAAAGTGGTGTTTCAGACTGGTTACAAAGGGATGTGAAGACAATAGATTTCACTTGTCTCAACTTCAGTGAAGAGAACCAGGAGATCTTTTCTATAGAGACTGCTTGAAGGGAGAGATAGTAACTAAGAAGGTTTTTCTGCTATCTAGTACTTATGTTTTTACAGTTTTTTGGTGGAGTTATTCCATAGGAACGTTAGTACTCTCAGAAAAACGACATATAGTACATGAGAATACTGATTTATTGTCTTGGTTCACTCAGAGAAGGACACACAAAAACCCATTTGAAACTAACGTATGGTACCAATATGCAAGATATCTAGCAAATAAATGAAGCATTATTAACTGTTTTGTTTGTTCTCAAATGTCATACTCTGTAGGACATTTACCCATATATGTAGAAGCTTTCACTAATCTTAATTATCTGTTTCCAGATGTTACACTCCTCTCCAGGATTTGGACAAATTCTGAGCGTGAAGTACATGAACGAACGGGAAGTTATATGGGTAAAAATGTATATACTTCCATGACAAAAGTAAGGGTGAATCGGAGACTGGGATGGCATGGGATTAATCTAAATAGTTAAAGCAGGACCAGTACACTTAAGGCCTGACCAAAGATTTATTTGTTTTGAAAATGATAAAAATCTGACCACACTTTCATACCAATCTGGGTACATGGGAAAAATATACCGTATGTGCTCCCTACTTTGAGACCGTGAATGTGATGGGAACTTTTTCTATGGACGACCTGCTGATTCTCTGTGGATCTTGGCTCTAACCCCATGTAGATGGGGTTTTGTCGAAACTTAAAGAGCATTCTTTCCTTGTATCTGCAGTGGAGATCCGACACAGCAGAAGGAGGAAGTGTGATGTTTCAGCCCCTCATGATCCCATCTGGGGCTCCAATGTACCCCCTGAACACAAATTATGGAGTGATGGAAATAGGTTGTATTATCTCTTTTCCCATGGACCGGGGTGGGTAAGGTCATGTTAAAATTGGACACATTAGGCAAGCCAAGGCAAGGCAAGGCAAATTTATTTATATAGCACAATTCATGTTACAAGACAATTCAAAGTGCTTTACATAAAACATCAAAAGCATTACAGCAGGGTGCAGAGAAAGCAAAAGTACAGGAATAAAAACCATGATTTAAAATGAGAAAAAAAAAATCTTAAAAGAAGCCATGCAGATTTAAAACTTAGAATAAAAATCTAATCAAAAGCAGCTGAGAACAGGTCGGTCTTTAACCTGGATTTAAATAAACTGAGTGTTTCAGCTGATCTGAGGCTTTCTGGGAGTTTGTTCCAGATATGTGGAGCTTAGAAGCTGAACGCAGCTTCTCCATGTCTGGTTCTGACTGAAAGACGTCATAGCAGTTGCTTTGTCTTAAGAAGTCATTTAGCTGATGAAAAACAGCCTTTTCAATGATCTTATTTAAAAATGGAAGATTGGAGATGGGCCTGTAGTTGTTCAATTGTGTCTTGTCCAGATTGTCTCTTTTCAGTAGGGGTTTAATTACAGCTGTTTTCAGGGGCTCTGGGAAAACACCCGACATTAAAGATGAGTTCACAATCTGTAACAGATCTGACTCCAAGATCTTTGAGACCTTCTTGAAAAAGCCTGTGGGCAGTATGTCTAAGCAGCAAGACGTTCAGTTGACGTAAGATGTCCTCCAGATCTTTGCTGTTTATGAGATAAAACTGTTTCATGGTGTTTAAACGGATTTTCCGTGGACACGGTACATAACCTGAACCTGCTGTTAATGAACCAACAGCTTGTCTAATATTTTGGATTTTGTCTGTGAAGAATTTGACAAAGTCATTGCAGGCCTTGGTGGAATAAAGTTCAGGTGCTACGGACACAGGAGAGTTTGTTAGCCTGTTGACTACAGCAAATAATGCGCGAGCACTATGACTGTTTCTCGTGATGATGTCAGAAAAATATGACTTCCTTACATTCCTTAGTTGTAAGTTACAAGAGTGAAGTTTCTCTTTATAGATGTCATAATGAACATGAAGTTTTGTTTTTCTCCATCTGCACTCGGCTTTCCGACACTCCCTTTTTTCATTTCTCACCAGTGCGGAATTTCTCCATGGAGACTTTTTCCTTCCAGAGATAACCTTCACCTTAGTGGGAGCTATAGTATCCATAACATTTAATATTTTAGCATTAAACCTGTTGACAAGTTCATTGACTGAAGCCCCTGACAAGGCAGGTGTTAGAGAGAAGACCTGGTTAAAGATCTCACTAGTGTTTTCAGTTATACATCGTTTTGTGATAACCTCCGTTAAAACATTTATGTGAACCGAAATGATACTCTCAAAAAAAACACAACAATGGTCAGACAAGCCCACATCACGCACATTAATCTTGGAAATGCCCAGGCCCTTCGAGATCAGTAAGTTCAAAACATGACCCTTATTATGTGTGGGCTCTGTTATATGCTGAGTCAGCCCAGAGTGTTACTCAGGTCTTTAGACCCTTTGTTCTGGGGATTGTAAACATGGATGTTAAAATCACCAACAATAATTATACAGTCAAAATCAACACAGATTATAGACAGCAGTTCACTAAAATCATCATTAAAGTCAGCACAGTAATTTGGAGGCCGATAAATGTTAAGAAATATGGCTCTAGATGAGGCCTTCAGCTGTACAGCAACATATTCAAAAGAAGGAAAACTTCCAAGAGATAACTGCTTACACTGGAATGATTCATTAAATAAAACAGCAACTCCTCCACCTCTCCTGTTCTGTCTGGCCTGGTTGACAAAACTAAAGTTGGGAAGGGTTGATTCGATAAGAGAAACACTGCTATTCTGATCTAACCAAGTCTCAGTTAAAAACATAAAATCAAGGCTATGCTCAGTGATAAGATCCTTGATTAAAAATGTCTTCCCTACTATAGACCTGACATTTAATAAGGCCATCTTAACAGGTTTAAGAGTATTATTGTGCCCCTTGTGTTTTGGGGTGGGCTGTGAACAGCGTATGTTTACTTTACTTAAAAACCTTTTAGAATGCAGTGCTCTGTGTTTTGACAGAACCACATTCCTTCTGTTACTTATAAGTACAGAAATGATCGAACCTTCTAATGAACAGGGTCCCAGCTTGTCCTGGGAAAAGTTCTGACTGCTGATATCCACGCAGCCTGGACCCTTAACACATCATACGTCAGACTGTGGAGATTGTACATGCTTACGTGGTGGGGTAGGAGGGGGCCGGGCTTGTTGGCCTACCTTTGATCGTCCTGGTGTGGGGTTTATGGTTAAAGAAAACCGATTGGTCTGGGGGGTAGATCTGAGCTCAATGTTGACCCACTCCATCATCTGCTCAGTGAATTTCAGGTGGGGGGAGGGGGCGGCAGGGAAGATGGTGGGCTGTCAGGGGTTTGCGGGGCCGATGGAGGTCCGCATTAAATTATAGATTCAGTGGTTTTGTTAATTCTTCCCTGTCAGGTCTAAAAGACATAGCAGCTGAGATGCAGAAATTGAGCCTAACGACTATAAATATAGATGGAGATTAATCTACAATACAGGTCTTTATTGAATTAAAAAAAATATCTGTGTAACAGGCTGCAACTCTAGTCACACCTGATTATAAGGCAAGGCAAGGCAATTTTATTTGTATAGCACACTTTCAACAGCAGGGCAATTCAAGGTGCTTTACATGATTTGGTGATTTAAAAGAAACACATAAAAGAAACACACATTATACATGATACACAATAAAGCAAGAGAAAAATAAAAAAAAGCAAGAGAGCATGAACACATTTCATACATATGACATCAAGCATTTACTCAAAGGCAATTCTAAACAGATGGGTTTTTAGTCTCGATTTAAAGCAGTTCAGAGTTTCAGCAGCTCTACACTCGTCAGGAAGTCTGTTCCAGATAAGGGGAGCATAGAAACTCAAAGCTGCTTCTCCATGTTTAGTTCTGAGTCTAGGGATGTTTAGTAGGCTAGAGTTGGAGGACCTGAGTGGTCTTGGTGGTTGGTACCATGACAACAGGTCTTCAACATATTTTGGTGCTAAGCCATGTAATGATTTATAAACTAGTAAAAGTATTTTAAAGTCTATTCTCTGAGCTACAGGGAGCCAGTGTAAGGACTTTTATAATTGGAGACTTTTATAATTGGTTGTTTCTGAAACAGATTGGTTGGTACATGGAGTTCTGTTTCAGAAAAGGGGGAGATCCTTACGCACAAGGTTAACTTTGATTTCAACTATTTTTGGCCTTTTTAATTGGTCGCTTCAAAGCATTTCAGATAAATAAAAAAACAGCACTTATTTGGGGTTCAACAGTCTTTTAGTTAAACAGGTTAAAATTGTAGTTTTCTTTTATAAAAGTATTAGGCTTCATCAGCTCAGAAAATAAATAAAAATAGACGGTGATGTGGTAAAATCTTATAAAACTATAGGTTTAATGAACTCAGGCTGCTAGCAGTGCCAATTAATAAAATTAGACTGTGGACTGAGCTTTAAGCAGCGAAGCATTTTTCTTTGAGCGGTCTCATGCGCTCACATGTGCACAATCCAAACACCAGATGTTTCCTGTTTTTTTTCATCCTGTTTTGGCACCTTTGTGCAGTTGGTCATTTTGGCACACATCTTCACCTTGCCTTGTGGCCTGTTTATTCTGGGGCAGCAGGGTTCGAAGGAAAATAAGCTGAGACCCCTGCCAAAAGAGGCAGAATAATTTTCTGGTCTGCATGTAGAGTCCTGAGAGTTGTCAAACTCAAGGCTACTGAAGACATACACTGTTAGCTGCATATTGGTGATGTGCTAGTAACCTCTCACCTTAGGTCATAGAGCTGGACGAGCACAATTCAGAACAAGATGACTTGACTGCTGATCCGAAAAAGTTCCAGAGAAAAAGAACTCAAAATTGATATGATTGTATAAGTGTGATGCCTGACGTTTTTCTTTATATATATAATGACCTCTTATTATTATAAGAGGTCAAAAGAGGGAAATAAAGAGATAAAAATTCTGTAAATGTTGAATGGGGGTTTAATTCTGTAGTGCATGTGGAAATAGTGAACAATCAAGAAGAATGTAGTACATCAAGCGTTACCTTATGTGAAGAAGCGTTGATCATTATTCTGTGAACTAAGATCGATGTGGGAGGGGTTTAATGCAGTGGTTCAATAAAAACTCTTACTTTAACAGCAAACGACGTCTCGCTGTTAAAATCTGTAACTGTTGTTTCTTATTGCTCCTCTTAACAGAAATGAACAAGCACGCTGGAAAGTGGAACAAGAGCCCGAGAGAGCCTAGGGGTCATAAAATTAAATAGGTGTCTGTTCCTTTAAGAGAGGCTTTAAATTAGAGTGAAAAATACCTTCCAACAATGGCTATCATGGTGGCGTGGGCCAGCCTTGCAGGGAGCTGACGCTTGGACCGAAACAGATGAACTGGAGAAGATAACCTTTGACTACTAAAATACTATATATAGTAAATATTAAGCTTTTGGGGGGGGGGGGGGGGGGGTCTTATTCAACCGCTCTGTATGCTGTACCTCCTTGTCTGATCAACATGTTGATTAAATCCTAAAACTACTGACAGACCTCAATCTCATCTTTGTTTAAGAGATGTCTGTTTTTTCCATAATGCTCACATTGAACTACTTTGAACCCATCCAAACCCTAAGTAAATGCTTAGAGCAAATCAATGGATGGATGTGCCATAACTTTCCCCAGCTGAACAGAAACAAAACAGAAGAAATTGCTTTTGGACCTAAAGAGAAACGATCAACAGTCAGCACACAGCTTCAGTTAATACAGCTAGAAACTATTGATCAGGCCTGAAATTGAACCTCATATTCAAAGAATTGATTTAGCGTTCAAAGAGACTTGTGATTCTGACATTTCAGTGGAAGCATTAGCAAAGATGCTCTGTTGTTGTATGACAGTCTCATGAAGAGGATGCTCAGGGTTGTCCATAATTTTTTTGATTTTATGAAGAATCCTTTTTTGCATCATCATCTCCAGAGGTTCCACAGTCATCCCCAGAACAGAACCAGCCTTCTCTATCAGGTTGTTTAGTCTTTTTAAATCCCTGGCTCTGATGCTGCTACCCCAACAGATGATGGCTGAAGAGATTACACTCTCCACAACAGACTCGTAGAAGATCTGCTGCATCTTGCAGCAAACCTTGAAGGACTTAAGCTTCCTCAAGAAGTACAGTCTGCTCTGTCCAGTCTGTTGTCAAGGAGAACTCCAAGGTATTTATACTCCTCAACCACCTCCACTTCTTCTCCCATGATAGAAACAGTGTTTGACTTATCCCTGTTTCTTCTGAAATCTACAATCATCTCCTTTGTTTTGTTCACATTCAAGGTAAGACGATTGTTTCCACACCATGTCACAAAGCGGTCCATCAGCTCTCTGTATTCAGCTTCTTGTCCATCTCTGATACACCTGACAATTGCAGAGTCATCTGAGTATTTCTGCAGATGACAGGTCTCTGATTTGTACTGGAAGTATGAGGTGTACAGAGTGAAGAGGAATGGTGAAAGTACGGCCCCCTGTGGTGCTCCTTTGCTGCTGACCACCTGGTTTGACACGCAATTTTTCAGTCTCACAAACTGTGGTCTGTTTGTCAGGTAGTCATTGATCCAGGCGATTTTTGAGGGCTCCACCTGTGTCTTCAGGAGTTTCTGACAAAGCAAATCAGGCTGAATTGTGTTAAATGCACTGGAGAAATCAAAGAACATGATCCTCACAGAGCTGCCTGCTTTGTCCAGATGACAATGGGTTGGTTGAAGCAGGTGTATGATGGCATCTTCAACCCCAACTCCACAGCAATTGGCAAACTGGAGCGGGTCCTGATACGTTCTTGTTTGCTTATTCAGGTGGGCCAACAGGAGTCTCTCCAGGACCTTCATGATGTGGGATGTCAGGGCAACGGGTCTATAATCATTGATGACTGATGGGTGAGTTCTCTTTGGTACTGGAACAAGGCAGGATGTTTTCCACAACACTGGAACCTTCTCCTGAGTTAGGCTAAGGTTGAAGAGGTGCTGCAGAATCCCACAGAGCTACTCTGCACAGACCTTCAGGACTCTGGGGCTGACACCATCTGGACCTGCAGCCTTGTTCCGGTTCAGTTTATCCAGCTGCCTCTTCACCTGACTTTTGGAAACAGACAAGTGGGAGGGGGAGGCAAAGGGGGTAGCAGCATTTCCTGACTTGGTTGAAGTCAAACTTGTGGAATCAGAAGAGTTCATGGCTGAGGTGAAGGATAAAACATCGGAGGTGTAACAGGAAAGCTGTTGATCAGAGGAGAGTGGGATGTCTGTTTGGCTGGGAACAGGAGAGGGGGATGCTGAGCTAGTTCCTGAACTGAACCTCTTGAAGAATGTGTTCAGTTCATTGGCTCTGTCCAGACTTCCATCTATCCAATCCTTCCTGTCCTTAAAGCCTGTGATCTTTCTCATTCCTGACCAGACATCTCTGATATTTTTCCTCTGTAGTTTGTTCTCCAGCTTCTTCCTGTATGCCTCTTTGCTGTCTCTGATCTTGACCTTAAGTTGCTTTTGTATACTCCTCAGTAATTCCCTGTCTCCCTCACTGGATGCTCTTTTTTTCTTGTTTAGCAGTTCCTTCAGATCACTGGTGATCCAGGGTTTGTTATTAGGGAAGCATCTCACTTTTCTGGTGGGGATGATGTTGTCCACACAGAAGTTTATATAGTCAGTCACACACTCAGTCATGGCATTGATGTCCTCTCCATGACCACATATCATGATATCACATAATATGACCAATTACACTATGAATACAGATTATAAAATTCTTACTGATGTGATTGCAAATAGGTTAAAGGAGGGCTTAGATGAATTTATTAGTGAAACAAAGTCGGTATTCCTAAAGAATCGTTCTATCCACAATAACACAGTTTTAGATTTACTGGATAAGAGTCATTTAATTTAAGATTATAGTGTGATTCTTAGACTTTTATAGGGCATTTGATACGGCTGAACATGCTTTCATTTTAAGAGCCCTTAATTACAGTGGGTTAGTATTTGGCAGCCTCCAATTGTGCAAGTTGTCCCCCTTAAAAATATGAGAGAGGTCTGTTATTTTCATCATAGCTACGCTTAAAACTGTGAGAGACAGAATGTGAAAAAAATTCAAGAAAATCACATTGCGTGATTTTTAAAAAACGAGTCTGTGTAATGGTGTAGAAAAAAAAAGGATTTGGTCATTAACAAAAGTTATTTTCAATCCTTTGTAACATAATCTTGGCAATGACAGAGGTCAAACGTTTCCTGTACGTCTTCACCAGGTTTGCACACTGTAGCTGCTATTTTGGCCCATTCCTCCATGCAGATCCTCTCTAGAGCTGTGATGTTTTGGGGCCGTTTGCAGGCAACACAGACTTTTAACTCCCTCCATAGATTCTCTATTGGACTGAGGTCTGGAGAATGGCTAGACCACTCCAGAACCTTGAAATGCTTTTTACCTAGCCACTCCTTCGTTGCCTAGGCGATGTGTCATGCTGAAAGATCCAGCCATGTTTCATCCTCAATGCTCTCACTGATGGAATGAAGTTTTTGGCTAAAATCTCCCGACACATGGCCCCATTCATCCTTTCCTTAATACGGATCAGTCATCCTGTCCCCTTTGTAGAAAAGCTGCCCCAAAGCATAATGCTTCCACCCCCATGCTTCACAAAGTGGGTATGGTGTTTTGGGAGGCAGCTCAGTATTCTTCCCTCTCCAAACATGGCTCTTCGGTTTATACCAAAGAGTTCTATTTTGGTCTCATCTAACCACATGACATTCTCCCAATCCTCCTCTGGATCACCCAGATGGTCTCTGGCAAACTTCAGACGGGCCTGGACATGTGCTGGCCCAAGCAGGGAGACTGCAGGATTTTAATCCATGACGTGTGTTACTAATAGTAACCTGTGTTACTGTGATCCCAGCTCTCTTTAGGTCATTGACTAGTTCACCATGTAGTTCTGGGCTGCTTCCTCACCATTCTCAACATCATGTGTTCCCCACCAGGTGAGATCTTGCATGGAGTCCCAGTTTGATGGAGATTGTCAGTGATATTGTATTTATTCCATTTTCTAATAATTGCTCCAACAGTTGATCTCTTCTCAGCAAGCTGCTTGCTTATTGTAGATTGGCTCATTCCAGTCTTGTGCAGGTGGACAATCTTATCCCTGGTGTCCTTGGACAGCTCTCTGGTCTTGACCATGGTGGAGGTTGGAGTCTGACTGTTTAAAGGTGTGGACAGGTGTCTTTTATACAGATAACGAGTTCAAACAGGTGCCATTATTACAGGTAACGAGTGGAGGATAGAATAGCTTTTTAAAGAAGTAACAGGTCTGTAAAGGCCAGAATTGCTGCTTGCTTGTAGGTGCTAAATAGTTATTTTCTGCACCAATTATACAAATAAATTATTTTAAAATCACACAATGTGATTTCCCGTATTTTTCTTTTACATTCTGTCTCTAAGTTGAAGTGCATCTATGATGAGAATTACAGACTACTACAGATCTCTATTGTCTTTTTAAGCTGGACAACTTGCACAGTCGCTGGCTGCCAAATACTTTTTTAATATAATCAAATATAATTTTTTTTAAATCCCTTCAGTTTTTGTTGCATTTAAAAAGGAAATACTTATTTATCATACAACTGATATAACTGATTTGTATATGCGTACCCTTATGTAATGACATTGTATTGAACGTATTTGCTTGTTTGGTTATTTGTTGTCAGATATTGTTCTTTTAAATGTTTCCTTTTTGTTCTCTCTTTTTTAATTTGGACTACTGGTAAGTTCTTATCTGCTTACTTAAAAACCCAACAAGGACAGTGCACGGTGATGGCTGTAAATACAGAGCAGAGGAAGATGCAAACATTGTGTGGGGTCCCTGGGTTGAATTTTTAATTTTTATATGCTGTATTGTTCTTATTTCTATCAATAAAACTTTTTTAAAAAGCTCCAGTCCTTGAGGGCTGGTGTCCTGACAGTTTTAGACAAGTCTACAGTTGATTCAAAAAGTTCAACTGCCTCCTCAGCGTGGCTCTGCAGAGGCCTGGTAATGAACCATCATTTGGTGTGTTGAACCAGGCAAAGATGCAGGATGCGGACTTTGGACACCCCTGATCTGGAGAAAAACAAACACTTGTAGCTGGAGGCGGAACTTAAGGTAACAAAACTGTTTCTGGTGTCACTGTCCGTGTGCGACTCCTGGCGGAAGTAAACAACAAGGCGCTAGCAGCGTTAGCTTCCAGGCTTCTTGTGTTTATCGTCGGTTAGTAGACGGTTTTTGCTTTGTGAGCTGAATATTTCAGTGTCTGGAGAAACAAGATCTACGGTTCATCATCAGAGAGAATTAATCCGCTCAGAACCTCCAGGTATGTTAACCGTACGGTTCTGAATGGACTAACACTGGAATACAGAGAATATGATTAGGAACTAGTTGATAACGCGGAGGAAGCAACACGGGTACGTGTTTTCCTCACTTCTCGATTATTTGCTTCGTTTATCGCTGATTGTTTTTCCTTTGTGTTTCAGAAACTGGAAACAGTATGAAAATAGACCAGCAGTTAAAATAAACGTGATCTAAACATTTCCCAATATTTTATCATATTTGTTCAGAGGGGAGTGCAGCAGCAGGTGCAGAAGGACTGTGTGGATTTTTGTAAAACAAACTTAAATACACAAACGATCAATTTTATTTTTTTATCACAGTGGTCTGTATAATATATGTAAAACAGAAGGATCTAAGGGCAGTTCCACTAAGCCAGCTAAAATAAGTCAAGGCGTATTGAAAACAGGCTCGCTTGATTTAGACTAAAATTCACTCCAAGCTTATTCGGTTCCACGAACAAAGGTCAGGTGGATTCAAAACTCGCTAATTCGAGCGAGGTTTAACAAGCCAGATTAATGTACGTCGAAGCTACTTTAAAGGCAGCCCCTGTCAATCGATGCTTAGTAAGTAAGAATGAAAAGAAATATGCTTCATAAATGCATCATAACCAATAAAGGGAACAACAACAACAAAAGAAGAAGAAGCTTGAGAGGCTGCTTTGTGTCTTGATGTGAATTAGGCGGTGTTGCTGCACGGACGGTCTAGAGTGTGACACACAGTGACTGACTGTAAATTTCAAAATGTAAATTAATAAATCATATTTCCTCGATAAGTAGGGCAAGATAATCTGGAGTCTGTTGTGAATTATTAAAACCAGCATATATAACACATGACAGAAAATAGCTGACAGGTTAAATGTGTTAGAACATGATTTATGTAAGGATGTGAAATATTTAACTTAATAAGAATAGTTTCAAGCCTTCATAATGTAAAGTCACATTAATACAGTATTTCCTTTTACATATTTATTTTGTTACCAGTTGCAAGGTACTTTAAGACTATTTTAACACATTTATTATTATATTATTATTATAATTATTAATGCTTGGTGTCAGGAGCGACATGGGTAGAACAAAGTTTCTGGTAGCAAGTAAAGATTAAATACAGTAATATTCTTCAAAAAAAAAAAAAAAATCTATTAGAATTATATTTTAAAAGATAAAACTCAACATAGCATTGCATAATTTAGCCACCGAACAACTGCAGCTGCTGCAACCGCTGTAATGACTTAATATTGGAGAGAGAGAAAGAGAGAAAGAGGGAGGGAGAGAACAACACAGCAGCAGAATAATCCCAGCCCCGCAGTGTGACATCACATGGCTTGTCCAATCATATTCATCAAGCTAAAATAAGCCCGATAGCTAGCCTGCCACGGAACAGGCTTAACCAAGAGTGTATGTCAGCATAGTGACTAAGTGGTGTTGAAGTGATTTGATGGAAACAGTGGCTTTTTCTTTTATCTTTTATTGCTCTGGTAATGGAGACATTTAAAGTTTTTTTGTGGCAGGGATCATTTATTTGTTTAGCGCACACTTTCAGTTACAAGGCAGTTCAAGGTGCTTTACATGATAAAAATAAAAGCAACAATAATAACAGAAAACAGCCACATCGAAAACATAAGCATTTTAAACATACCACTGATATGACATTCCAGTTTTTATGAATCAGTTCATCAAAGGCAGCTCTTAAAATATGGGCTTTTAGCCTTGATTTAGAGCAGTGGTTCTCAATTATTTTCTGTCATGCCCCCCTAGGGAGCATACATTTATTCAGGCCCCTCCTGAATTGAAATATGATTCAGAATCTGATAATATTTAATTATTTATCTGTACAAACCAGAGTCAACAGCACTCTGGATACAATCTCCTGATTATCGAAACAGATTAATAAAATGAGCTGCAACAACTTCAATTTTAAGTTGTTGCAGTTCATTTTATTGTTTTAAGTCTTAACACTATTTCTAAGTTCAGTTTATTAACTCAAATGTTAACGTTTAATCAAGACTGCTCAGTCTGTGATTATCAGAAGAGAAAAGGTACAAATGATTCACTGGGATGTGCTTTTTTAGACTAAACAGTAACATTCAAAACTTTTTAAAATGTAAGCATTGGTTACTTGTCAGCTTATTCCTATTCAAAAATATTTATCATTAGTATTGAATCCCTTTCATTATTTTCCCATTTCTGTTTTATTTTTTGCAAAATTCCCCCTTTTCAATTTTAATATTTCTGAATTCGTATTTTTCAATTCTGATTTATATTTATTTTTCTCCTTTGTGTTTATTAACCAGAAAGTGTATAATTATGTAGTCAATGAAAATAATTTAAGAAATCAATAGCCAAATAGACCCACATTTACTGTTATTCACAAATATGATCCCAAATAACGTAAAGCATTTCCTTATCATCAGGTCATCTATGCTAGCAAAAAGCAGAGATCGGGTCTCTGCTTTTTGCAGATGACGTGGTCCTGTTGGCTTCATCGGAGCGTGATCTAGAGCTTTTGCTGGAGCAGTTCGCAGCCGAGTGTGAAGCGGCTTGGATGAGAATCAGCAACTCCGGGGATTTGGGGATCTTGTTCACAAATGGAGTCTGTCGTGGTGAAGAGAGAGCTGAGTTGAAAGGCGAAGCTCTCGATTTACCGGTCGATCTACGTTCCTACCCTCATCTATGGTCACGAACTCTGGGTGGTGACCGAAAGAACTAGATTCAAGCAGTTTCCTTTATTGTAAAGTGGACAGATAAAGGGGACGAGAAGTGGGGAAGCGACATCGGCAAATGTCTACGAATCCCCGGACAACTGCATTGAAGACTGAGGCCTCTGAACATGGGGCGCCCGCCTTAACCAATGTGCTACGTGACGCCCCCTGTTTTTCATACTTAAAGGTACACTTGATCTGACGTCTGGTAAAGATGAAACGTGAAATGTTCTTCATGAAGCATGAAATGTTCTTCATGTGTTAGAAGGCTGTCCTTGTGATTGCCTTCATGTGACCCTGGAGATTACTGGCTATACCTACACTTAGATTTCAGTGTGATTGTTCTTCTTTAGATCCAAAAATAATTACTTTAGTTTTGTTTCTATTCAGATGGAAAAAAATTATGGCACATCCATGCATTGATTTGCTTTATGCATTTGCTTAGTGTTTGGATGGTTTCGAAGTTGCCTGAAGACATTGAAATGTTGAGCTGAGTATTATCTGCATCTAATGGGAGCTAATCTTATCGGCTGTTGTAATCCGGACTTTCTGTTCTGAAATCATTAGCAGAAACATGAATAATGCAAGGACTGTTTGCAATAGTGGAAAGACTAACTAATCCTCCAGTGACAGTAGCACCTGATCTAAATTCTACCAGGGCCTGGAATGAATTTGCCAGCTTTTTCACTAAAGAGATTCTAACAATTAGAAGGTCGGTATGTACCGCAGCACCAAACCGACCACCAATGTTATACCCAGCTAACACTAATGTAGAAAAACTGTCAGAATCCCAATGAATTAAACCAAAAAAACCTAGAAGAAATCATTATCCAACTAAGCTCCTCCTTCTGCTGTCTTGATATCCTACCCACAGCTTTCCTTAAGAAAGTTTTCCCTGTCACTGGGAAGGCCGTCATCTGAGTTGAGTGGAAGTCTATGACTAAAGCGCGTAGCGCCATCTAGTGGTTTGGGAGACATATGTTGTTTTGGTCCTTTAAAACTTTATGCTCGACGACAAAATGTGATGTCGACAATATTTCATATTCGACCTCATCGGTTAGGTCAACTACTCGCGGCAGCACTAATTATTAATACTTCTGTTAATGATTTCAGAGTAGAAAGTTTCCCTAGCATCTTTTAAAGATAACTGATATCTGTTCAGTCTCTCTTTGTAGATCTCACAGTGAACCTGGAGTCGAGTTTTCCGCCATTTTCTCTCGGCTCGTTGAACACTCCCTTTTTTCACTATGTACCAGTGGATCACTTGTCCACTGAGACTTCTTTCTACCTGAGACTACTTTCACTTTAGTTGGAGCAATGGAATCAATGATGTCTGAGATGTTCACAAGGAAATTATCTACCAGCTTATTTACTGAGATGGAGTTGGGAGATGAGGGGGATGTGGTTGAAGGTTAATACGTTTAAAGGTTTCAACTGAACTGTCCCCTAGAAAACACTTTTTTACAGTTGCCTCACTGTGGCTAGATAGTTTAGCAGAGATTGTACTTTCAAAGAAAACACAGAAGGTGGGAGTAGAATTACTTTCCGGTTCCCTTGTATATCAGATGTCCGTTATTGCCAGTTGCGGCATATGCGTAATACATCCAGTGTTAGTGCCAGAGGCCTAAGGTATTCCAAGTTTTGGTGTTAGTTGTGACCCAATTCTGATTTGGGCTTTCAGTCCATCTGAGAAATCTCTAAACAGAGAGTCATTAGGTGTCGATGAGTTTGATGTCATTGAGATACTTGAAGAACACTTTGCAGAGTAATGTAGATCTTTACTCGCTGCTGGAGAGCTTTGTTCTCTGTCAGTCTGTGCAGCTGTCTGGACTGGTGATGTCAATGTTTGTTCTCTGATAGTGTCCACAGGCTGTGCTTCGAGGTCAGCTCTCGTGTGCTTTATCAAGTGTTTATTCACATAACAGAAAATATTTGAGCTTCAACAGTCTCAGTCCAGCTCTGTTAAGATAACACTGGTTTGCCTTGAACAAGTGTTTCGCACATCCAAATATTTTAAAGTTATTAATAAATGGGATCAATTTTTCAACAGATTTTCTCTTCAACCATTTATGAAGCATGCACAGTCTACTGTATGTTTCATCATTCCCTTCAGGGATTGGTCCGCTGATAAAGATGTTTATGTTAAGTCAACCAAGTTTCTGTTGCAGATCAGAGAAGTCTGTTTTGAGAACTTCAGATTGTTTTTTGGATATATAATTTTCACCTGTGTGGATAGCAAGCTTTTCCAGTTTAGGGTGTTCTAAAATCGTCTGGATTTTTACTGATATTTCTCTCCCTGTATTCTTGAAGCAGCTGATAACGCAAGTGTTCCTGGCTACAAAAATCTTAGATACCATTAATTGATCCGTCATGTATGATGAGAACTTTTTCTGGGGGGGTTCTTACTTTCTTATGTGTCCGCTTCATGTTGATGGATTTCTCCTGGTGGCCTTGAATGGTCCCAGGGGCTGTGTTGTCTTTCGGGGAACTGAGGGCTGCAAATCTGTTTCTCAGTGGTATTCCAGGGGGAATGATATCTCTTGTTTTGGGTTGCAGTTTTTTTTAATTTTTTTTCGGAGCAGAGAGGGCGGGTGTAGATTCGGGGCGCTTTAAAGCCGGCCAGTCTTCGTCGAATTGGGAATGGAGTGTTCTACTCGTTAAACGCCTTTTGACTGGAGGAGTACAGTTGTTCTGTGGCTTCTGTGCGAGACTGTTGGACCGAGATAACACCGGGCTGCCAGGTTCTTCCTCCCTGCGTGTAGTCATCGGTAAAGTTGTCTCATTTCCATATCCAGTGTTTAGATCAAAATTACTCTGAAGATGGTATAACTTAGTCTCGATTGTTTTAATTCGAGCAGTTTCTCAAAGGCCTCAGCTGAGCAAAACGCAATTTTGGTAATTCACAGTCCTTCAGAAAGTAATCCAAATAATAGATCCAGTCTAATACAGTGACTTCAGAGGCTGGGTGTATAAATTAACTAAGAAAAAAAGCTAAGAAAAGAGAAAAAGGCTAGATATCAGGAGAGGTTGGGAGAGGCTGCTCCTCCTTCAGCAGCCAGCAGGTTCATATACAACTATGAGTTGTATATGAAATGCATATATTTAAATAAACTGAATAATCTAATCAAAACTTGGACAAATTAACCTACCGGCGGTGGAAAACTAATATGTGCAGAAAGAGAACAGATTAGTCATTGTGCTCATACAGTAAAACTCGATATGATCAAGATTCAAGGCCGGCGGTTGACAGGACTGCCCCAGCCTATTTTGTAGACATCGCAAACCTTGCCTTCCTAAAATCACCTGAAAAAGAAAAGTTAATAATAATGTCATATAGATGAAAGATTCTCTCTGAAATAATTATTTTAAAAAACTCGCAGCCATTAAGATATTTCTCAATTGTTTGGATTTTCACATTACAATGTTGATGACCCGCAATTTGAGTATATAAACGTTTAAAATAAATAACCTGATAAAGAATATGTTGAACTCAAAAATACTTTAAAATATCTGACCGACAACTACCATCAGTCTTTGCTTAGTCGACACTGTACTGTCAACTAATACTGAACATGTAGTCATAATGACTACCGTAATTCCCAAAATATAGGCTGCACCAGCATAATTTAAAAAGTAAATAAACTTTTCACATATGTAGGACACACTAAAATATAAGCTGGAGGTTTTAATGTTGTAACATGAGATATTTACACAGAAAGATGATCTTCGAAATTTCTTTTTTTTTGTTTTTTGGTTTAAGGAGTTAACAAGTGCCCCCCCTCGCCCAGCAGCCCCGAATCTCTGCTCTCAACAGCACAAACATTGTCTCATTAAGAGACATTTCATTGGAAAAGTACCAAAAGTAACAATTGGAAAACAACATGGGGAGGGGGGAGTGGACCTGGCGGAAGTCTGTGCTCTGAGTGCTCTACTTGTTTAAGACACTCTTTTTTTCAGACTCTGCCTGAAAATCGGCAGTACAGCACCAACACGGCATCAACACCAACATGCCGGTAACATGCCTGGTTAGAACATAAAACATACTTTACCCTACCAGAAAAGTCTTGGTTGCCATCTTCCTCTTCTTGCCCACTAAAGCCAACGACTCACCATTGATTAATTGATGCCAAGCTTACGTGCAGTAGCTCTATTTCCTTGTTTGACGGTCAGCTTGATTGCCTTTAACTCAAAAGCTGCCTCATATGCATTTATTTGTGTTTTTCATGAGGTTGTGTGCATGATGCGCAAAATAAAAGTTCAAAATCGACACTAGTGTCTTCATCGGTGCATAATCTTTCCCCACGTGTCTGTCTCACTTTTCCGCTTCCTTCTATAGTGCCCCCTGGAGGCCGTTAGCCAGCACAAACTTATAAATTAGCCGCCTCATTGTATAGGGCACAGGGCCTAAAGCATGTGGAAAATGCAGTGGCTTGTAGTCTGAAAATTATGGTAAATGTCATTGAATTTTAATATGACCTCCTTAGGTCTTATCAGACCACAAGGAAACATTTATTTTAACCAAGTTTTATTTTGGAATTTGATTTTTAAAATGCTCTGAATCTCCCTATTAATCCTAAGCTTTAGTGAGATATTAACCCCATCGATTCACTATATTAATGTTCTACTCTTCTTGATTCCCTCAGGCCTTCCACAAGATCATGTCTGTTGCTAATTGGGAAGTTATTGCTGGTCACATTCTCAGAACTGAAAAGATTAACTCAATCCTTGACCACAAGATGCCAAAAGGTGCTGAAATAAAGAAAGAACCAGAAAAACAGCAGATGAGTGAGCCAACGGAGGAACCAGAACATGAACCGATCAAAGAAGAACATATTGAACGGTGGATCTTTGAAAATGAAGGACAGCTTGGAGTGAAACAGGAAAAAAACATTTCTCTGCTTACTCGTGCTCATGAGGAAATACTACTCGATTTACCAAAAGGGCAGTGGGTTATGGAGATAAAGGAGGAGCTAGAACCTGTACAAGTTAAAGATGAACAAGAAGATCCAGAACCTTTAAAGATTAAAATGGAAACTGAACCCGTAAAGCTTGAAAAGGAACTAGAAACTGTGAAGATTGAAGAGAAAAGGGAGAATTTCTGCAGTGATCAGGATGAAGAGCAGCATGTAGTAAAGCAAGAGACTGACAGAATTAAGGATACTCCTTTTAATGAGCAAAAAGACAACAATGGATCAGAACCAAACAAGACACAGTTGACTTTTAACAGAAGTACTCACACAAGTGAGAAGCCTATCTCTTTTGATTTGTGTGATACATCTTTCAGAGACAGAAATGATTTGGTTCGTCACAGAATAACTCACACAGGTGAGAAACCTTATACTTGTGACTTTTGTGGCAAATCCTTTAAAACAAAGTCTTACATAGCATATCACATTAGAAGTCACACAGGTGATGAGCCTTATTATTGTGACTTCTGTGGCAAATCTTTTGCAAACGGTAGTGATTTGAATAATCACAAAAAAATTCACACAGGTGAGAAACCTTATTCTTGTGAATTCTGTAATAAAACTTTTGCAGACCGTAGTTCCTTGAGTAGACACAAAAGAATTCACACAGCTGAGAAACCTTATTCTTGTGATTTGTGTTGCAAATCTTTTACAACAAAGACTCGCATTGCATCTCATGTTAGAACTCACACAGGTGAGAAACCTTATTCTTGTGACTTGTGTGGCAAATCTTTTACAGAAAAGCATAGCGTGGCACGTCACAGAACAACTCACACAGGTGAAAAGTCTTATTCTTGTGATTTGTGCGATAAATACTATAGAGACAGCAGTGATTTGGCTAGCCACAGAAGAACTCACACAGGCGAAAAGCCTTATTCTTGTGATTTGTGTGATAAATCTTTCAGAGTCAGAAGTGGTTTGGTTGATCACAAAAGAGGTCACACAGGTGAGAAACCTTATTCTTGTGATTTGTGTGATAAATCTTTCAGAGTCAAAAGTGTTTTGGTTGATCACAGAAAAACTCACACAGGTGAAAAGCCTTATTCTTGTGATTTGTGTGGCAAATCTTTTAAAAGAAAGGCACGCATGGCATCTCACGTTAGAACTCACACAGGTGAGAAGCCTTATTCTTGTGATTTGTGTGATAAATCTTTCAGAGTCAGAAGTAGCTTGGTTATTCACAGAAGAACTCACACAGGTGAGAAGCCTTATTCTTGTGATTTGTGTGGCAAATCTTTTGGAGTCACATGTAATTTGGCTCGTCACAGAAGAATTCACAAAAATGCCACAAAGTACTTTTTTGTCTCATGACCTTAAAGGGTAAATGGCTTCCATTTCTATAGATATTTTTCAGTCAGACTGCAAACTACACTACATTCAGTCATGAATAAATTCACACATTGATGGTAGTAATTTAAAACCAAATAAAAATATACATTTTTCATATTAAACATATAATCATCCAGATATACTCTTGACTAAAAGATTGATATTTATTTTATTGTTATGGTAATCAACATACTGTATACCGTCTTTTAAAACTCGTATAATCATCTGTAAGTGATTATTCTTATTGAATACCACCTTTAGATATCACATTACTGGTCCAAAGTTTTTTAAAAACAACCCCAATCAGCTATAACATTTATAAATATTTGATCCAGTTTAAACACTGCAACCATTAACTTGTCTTTGTCTAAGGAGCTCTTTCCTTGACCAATATGACGGACAAAAAAGACCAGTTGCCACGCGAAGAACAACGACTTCCGCTTGTGAGGTCATGTGGCTTCCATCATAGAGTTGAGGTTTGTCCGCCATCTTGTCTGCAGCTGGGTACTCTTGATGTTATGTATATATTTTCTTTTTTCTATTAATTGCCCCCGAGCTTATTTTTTAGTAGTTTCTACATCCTCCACAAGAGTTTGTATTTCTGCACATTGTTCTGTATTTTATGTTGTTAATAAAGCTTTTGAAAAAAAGAAAAACTTGTAGAAAAATGTATCCACCTTTTGGTTTATAAGAAAATGTTTACGCCCCACCATACTGTAGTGGAAAAATTCCTATCTAATTAGGGTTTAAGTATATATTCTCTGTCTAGTGAATGTATCTAGGGCGAGCTGACAAGGTTAAGGGCGAGCTTATTGTTCCAGCTTAATGTTCCTGATAAAGATGTGTCAGGTCACCAGAGAGACAGACTCCGGGGCAGCAAGATAACAGTCTAGCCTCAGATGTGCTGCTTCATGCCTCGCTATCAAACTCGCATGAAGCAGCTATCCAGAGGCTGGGCGTGAAGATTGGAGAAGATGTGCTGCAGAGATAAACAGTGATTGCTGAATACTATTTAAGCTGTTAGACAGAAAGGTAGGGCGATGCATGAGCAATCTCTGTCCCCTCCATGTTTTGGCCAAAGCATGTTTGTATTAAATACTTAAACGCCTTCTGGGACTCAGTCTTCTTTATTATGGAAACCCTGAAGTATTTTCTGCCATTACAAGACCTTCCACTGTAATCATTTTAAGTTTACCTTCTTTTTGTTACTGAGGATCAGTAACCAACATTGCTTTTCAATTTTTTCATTTTTTAACAATCTCTGTGAACAAGTGCTTTAAAAACGTAAAGGACCGCAAGAGGAAAGAAATAACTAATGTTAAGGGTTGTTTTCCAAAACTTAGGCCTTCAATTGTCATGTTTTTAGTACCTGGTGTGAGCTTACTGTGATGTCACTTTATCTGCCAGGTGCAGGTGTGTTTTTGTGACCTGCATCAAGGAATTTGATTCATTCAACATTGGTTTCAGGGGAAAAAATAACTGTATGCAAGTTTAATAAAGAACTTGTTACAGTAAAATTTGTGGGCACGATCGCTGCAGTCTTCCTTCAATAAGATATGGATATCATCTCGCAGGTAATGGACCCTGGAGAGCACCCTACCTAACCCTACCACCTGACAGCCATCGGGACTCGCTGCGACACAGAACTCCTATCCGGATCAGGCCCATTTCCTCGCACAGTACCGCAAAAACACTTTGACATATTGTGTTTTAAAGTAGTTTACTGTGCCGAAGACATCGATCATTACATAATTTAGCTCTGGACTCGGCTGTTTAGACCCCGAATATGGGGGGTAGAACTGTTTGTATTTTAAGTGCAATCGTTTAATGTCAGTGTTTATATTTAGTTCAGCTTCTTCCGACTGAATATTATTTAAAAAGAAATATAAATACAATACTATGTTATAATAAAACAAAAATACTTGTAAAAATAGAATATGGAATTTTTTTATAATAAAATATCTAGAGTGACCTCTGGTATTACTGGACAGAGGGATAACTGGTAGTGGTCTGGTCAATCATTGTTGAAGTCGTCCATAGTACAAAATTAAATCCTCTAGTTGTGTGAGGCTTTTTACACTTTGCCACCCGGTTCAAAACATTTTTTGAGCTCAGTTGAACATTTGCAAGTGTTTCGTGTAATAAAACGAAAAGCAAGATATGCTTCAACATATTTTTTACTCTGACTTGAAAGGGACTTTGTTTAGGCGCATGTTTGGTGGTGTTTCGTGTTCTGTATTGCGTTTATGTGGGAGCCTTGTGATGTTTAAAAGGGGAACATAAGGGATGGACACTCAAGGTTTACAGCAAGATGCTGCAGATCTACAAGTTTGTTGTGGAGAGTGTAATCACTTCTACCGTCGTCATCTATTGGGGTTGCAGCATCAGAGCCAGGAATTTAAGGCTAAACAACCTGATAAAGATGCCTGGTTCTGTTCTGTGGAGCAGACACATTGTCAGTTCAATTTTACATCCATAACCATATGCGTGTGACGATAACATTTCATGGTATCTATCTGACTATCAGTGTTTTTGCTCCCCTACTCTAGAACAAACTTCCAGACAGCTTGAAAAGGTGCTGAAACACTGAGTCCCTTTTTAAATCAAGGCTAAAACCATCTGTTTAGAGCTGCTTTTGACTAATAGTCACTGGAACATCTTTAATTCTAGTCCGGACGGCAGTTTTTCACTACTTTCCTTAATCTTGCCACTGTAATATATTTTTTATCACGTATTTGTGTTTTTATCATGTAAAGCATGTAAGGCAAAATTAAAACACTAAAATACTTTCAAGTTATAAAAAATAAAATAAAAAAACACAAGAGCATGATGCTGAGCTGATACCATCCATCCATCATCATCTGCTTTTCTGGGGTCGGGTCGCAGAGGCAGCAGCTTAAGCAAAGAGACCCAGACTTCCCTCTCCCCATCCACCTGGTCCAGCTCCTCGGGAGGAACCCCAAGGCGCTCCCAGGCCAGCCGAGAAACATAGTCCCTCCAGCGTGTCCTGGGCCTTCCCCTGGGCCTCCTCCCGGTGAGACGTACCTGAAACACCTCACCAGGGAGGCGTCCAGGAGGCATCCTGACCAGGTGCCCAAGCCACCTCAACTGACTCCTCTCGATGTAGAGGAGCAGCGGATCTACTCTGAGCCCCTCCGGATGACTGAGCTTCTCACCCTATCTCTAAGGGAGAGCCCAGACACTCTGCGGGGGAAACTCATTTCAGCTGCTTGTATCCGAGCTGATACCAATAGAGTCAATAAGCCAGTGACATTATTTAAGTCCCTTCAAAGACTTTATGTAGATTATGATGGCTTTGGGTAACGAGAATCTCATGTAGCTGTCTGTTACAGCAAGTCTGAAAAAGCCTCAGACTGAACATACTTTGTGTCATGAAGAGGATGCTCAGGGTTGTCCATAATGTTTTGGATTTTATGAAGAATCCTTCCTTGCATTATCATCATCATCGTAAGGAGGGTGACTACGGTGGTAACCTTCTTTATCAGGTTGTTGAGCCTTTTTAAGTCCCTGGCTCTGATGCTGCTACCCCAACAGATGACGGCTGAAGAGATTACACTCTCCACAACAGACTTGTAGAAGATCTGCAGCATCTTGCTGCAAACCTTGAAGGAACTAAGCTTCTTCCACCAGAAGTCCAGTCTGGTCTGTCCCTCCTTCAGGTCAAAACTCTGCTAAAATACAAAAAAGGCAACTTAATATTAATATACATTCTACATTAAAAACTCATTAAAATGGGTACAACAGTAATGGTGGGACAATGAAAGCCAAAATAAGTAAGTCATCTGTTTGTCTATACATTTTAGGGACTGGCAGTTACCTTGCTTATCTAATCCCCTGAAGAAATCACTACACTGGCTCCCAGTAGCTCAAAATAGGCTAAGAATTATTGTATTGGTTTATAAATCACTGAATGGCTTTGTATCATCAAAATACATGGAGATCTATTATTACCGTTGTTTTCCTGTTCTTCTGAATTGCTCAAAAATACTGAACTCCTCCATCATAATTCTCTAAAACAAATTCACAGTGGCTAATTTATTTAAATAAAAGACTATTTTTGGTAAAACCTTAAACACTGTTCAGATCACAATTGTCATCAAATGGCAGCAAATGGCATCCAGAATGCACCCAGAATAGCCAGCAATTATTAACATTTGTGCACCTCTGTTTGTCTCTTGTTTCCACGCTTGCTTCCGTGTCATGGATTGAAGGGCTCCCACAAGCCAGTCACTGTAGCTCAATTCAGTTTATTTATATAGCGCCAATTCACAACAAATATCATCTCAAGTCATTTCAATACAATCATACAAACATTCCAATCAGTTTAAAGTTTTAGTTGGTTAACCTATTTAAGGAATTCCAGGAGATTGCATCAAGTCATTGACTGCCAGTTGCGCCACGTTGATGCAGGCTCCAACCACAGCAATCCCTCATACTGAGCAAGTATGTAGCGACAGTGGAGAGGAAAAACTCCCCTTTAACAGGAAGAAACCTCCAGCTGAACCAGAACCAGGCTCAGTACGAGCGGCCATCTGCCACGACCGTCTGGGGGTTCAAGAAGACGGAGCAGAAACACAAAACAGAAAGAACCGATGTAAGAGTACTTTCTATATTAAAGAAAGTAAAAAGTTGATGACAGAAAAGGGGGGATGCTCAGTTACTGGGATGCTCCCTGTCCAACTGGGTATTGCAGCTAAGTGGTATACCACACCAGGTGTAGCTTCTATGGAGGGAAAAACACTGAGAAAAAACAAATTTAACAGTCGAAATAACAGCAAATGATGCAACTGGAGAGTAGCAGAAGAGAAAAGTAGCAGAGTGAAGAAAAGTGGTAAGTCTGTCCTCCAGCAGTCTAAGCCTATAGCAGCATAACTACAGAGATAGCTCAGGATGACCTAAGCCACTCTAACTATAAGCTTTATCAAAAAGGAAAGTTTTAAGCCTGGCCTTAAAAGTAAACAGAGTGTCTGCCTCACGGACTAAAGCTGGGAGCTGGTTCCACAGGAGAGGAGCCTGATAACTAAAAGATCTGCCTCCCATTCTACTTTTAGAAATCCTAGGAACTACAAGTAAACCTGCAGTCTGAGAGCGAAGTGCTCTGTTAGGAACATATGAAACAATTAGATCTCTGATGTATGATGGAGCTTGATTATTAAGGGCTTTGTAAGTAAGAAGGAGGATCTTAAATTCTATTCTGGATTTAACAGGGAGCCAATGAAGGGAAGCTAAAACAGGAGAAATGTGATCTCTCTTTTTAATATTCATCAGAACTCTTGCTGCCGCATTTTGGATCAACTGACGGCTTTTAATGGCATTTTGTGGACTTCCTGATAGTAAAGAATTACAGTAGTCCAGCCTTGAGGTAACAAATGCATGGACTAGTTTTTTCAGCATCTCTCCTGGAAAGGATGTTTCTAATTTTAACAATATTAGGATGATTTGATAAAATTTTATTTATGAGTCAAAAATGGCATTTGTATTCAGAAAATGAAAATGCATTTCTGCAAATGCATTTTCATTTTCAAATTTAACATTTCAAATTGGATTTTGTAGCTATTTTGCTGGGATGCAATTTGAAAATAAAATCTTAAATGACATTTTCTATTAAATTTTAATTAAGTTACAGAATGAGCAATGTTGATTTGTAAAATGAAAAAGCAGTTTGGATTATTTATTTTTAATTTTATTTATGAGTCAAAAATAGCAGCAAGATTTTGAAAATGAAAAAGCATTTCTGCTAATCCATTTTAATTTGATTTATGTTACACGTATGCTTCCATAATCTGGTACCTACAGCGGAACTAAAGAGAACACAACTGTTTCTGGTGTACATCTCCGTGTGCGACTCCCGGCGGAAGTAAACAACAAGGCGCTAGCAGCGTTAGGTTTGAGGCTGTTTATTATCGGTTAGAAGACGGTTTCTGTTGTGTGAGCTGAATATTTCAGTGTCTGCAGTAACAACATCTAAGGTTCATCATCAGAGAGAATTATTCCGCCCAGAACCTCCAGGTATGTTACCCATACGGTGCTGAATAGAACTAGTTGATACCGCGGAGGAAGCAACACGTGTCCGTGTTTTCGCTGATTGTGTTTTTCCACTTTATGTTTGAGAAACAGGAAACAATTGAAAAACAACCGGAACAAAGAATAGATCAATGGCTTTCAAACAGAAGCTGTTGATCTAAACCTTTCCCAGTAATATTTTACAGTATTTGCTTAGAGGGGAACTCAGCAGTACAAAAAAATGACTATTAGTTTTTGTATAAACATCCTCAAAGACCGAAACAATCTCATTAATTTCTTATCACAGATGTTGGTATAATCTGTAAAACGGAAGAATTTAAACAAATGTTGTAACTGTCACAGGAATTGCTTCAGGTTTACTTGAGAGGACAAATGTATTCTAAATGGTTTGGATATGGGTCGATTTAGCCGTGATTATGGCTTTCAGCTCACGGAGATTGTTTGTGGGGAGGGGATACTAGTTATAACTGTACCTCTTAATCACTCTCTTCTTGCTGCCTGCCTTTTACTGTCTCTTCCTCTCAATTATTAAATACCTATAAGATTAATGTTACAAACATCGAAATCACATCAACTGTTTCTGGATTATTCAAATACACATTTTGACATAGTGATCTAATACCCATATTCTTCAAAGTATTTTATTATAATTCTAGTTCAATATAATAAGAAATATATAGAGAAACATCGTTTTAGAATGGAGACAATTTAATTTTATCCTTGCACCCTACCATTCAGATTAATGACTATTGAAGATAGAAAACCTTTAAATTGATTGAAATAATTAACTGAAGGATTAAATGGAATCCATGGATAATTAAATTGAAATGACCTTTCTTGTGAAGTGTATTGAGATAACATGTGAATTGGCGCCATATAGATAAACTGAACTGAATATTTAAAAATTACATTGTCTTGAAATTGCACATTTCAAACATCCTGTCTGAGTCCCCCTGATGAACATTGCTCCTCTTCATCAGATCAGCCTTTAACATGTTTAGTTATTAGTTCACGTTTACAAGAAATTTTAGATGGTGAGAAAAACTTAAAGTAAATTCACAGTGTCATAGAGATTGCTGATATAAATACAGACAAAAGTAGACTAGACTTCCCTGACAAAGACCTAATGTTTAATTAGGCTGGTTTAAGTGCTGATAAATAACAAAAGATATATGATGCAAACATCTGCAATGAAGTGGCAAGTTATACCGTTTAAATCCTGAGTTCTTTTGGGTTGTGCTTTTGAGTTTTTTTGATTTTATTTTATAGATCTAATTTTGGCACAAAATATACAGCCTTACAATACAGACAGTATGCCAGTGGAATAATAAACAGCTTTAACCAGCCTTGTAAATTAGGGTTCGATCCCACTCCTTTCTGTGTTTTGCAGACGTTTATTTTAGACAAAATGTTTTGCTCCTGCTAAGCTTGTAGGATTAGCCAGAGGCAGGTTCTAAGTATGCGCAATTCATTTTCAGTCTGAACACTGTGGGGTAAATATCTGCTCTAACTGCAGCTGGACCGGCCACCTGCTGTAAGCGCTCTGAGGAGACCCCTGCAGCATCGCAGCTTGGTTAGAAGAGTAACGCCTGATTCACACAGACTACAGAACGGATGTTGCAACTCATCTGTTCCATAGTCAGTGTGAATACTTGCGTCACGTCAGAGTTTCCAAAAGTCTCCAATAACACCAAAAGAAAAGTAGCTAAATATAGCGACAAAGTTGGCTACACAGCTTGAAATGTTTACTACTCATACTAAATGAAAACAAAGCGGTTGGGGCTGTGGGAGGTGCGCTCGATTTGCAACTCGGAACAGCGCGAAAGTAAACCGAGAAAGAGAACCAAAAAATTTGGTTGTGTGAGTGTGCTATAGAAGGGTAACATGTGCCTGGAAGAAGCATAATACCCCCCCCCCCCCCCTTTAAGATTGTACTGGCTTATTCTGTAAGTCAAAAGTTCTAGTGGGAGTTTGATCAAATGTTTTGGCTTTACATGGCCAAAACAGGGTACAGTTTGCAGGTTACAACCAAGATGGCCTACTTGGGTGCAAGAGACTGTTATGTAGACAACTTTGACGTGGGCGACTGTGGTTCAGGAGTTTAGGAGTTCGTCCTGTAATCGGAGGGTTGCTGGTTCAAACCCCACTTGTCAAAACCAAAAAAAGGCATCAGGGTCTTTTACGCCATTTGTTTAGGTGGCGTTGACTGAAAATATAACCCACAGGCCAACTCCACTTCTTGCGAGTGTATTTCAAAAGTAGCATTGTCATGAAGAGGTCGCTGCAAAGTGTGGCGTGGGACCACTTTGACTAAAAAAAACAAACAAACAAAAAAGTCTCGGTTCACTGCGAACATTGCGAATCTGTGTATAAGTACTTGAACGCACTTCCAACCCTGGTTAGAAGCGGAGCAGTGCTCTTAGTCTCAACCTAGCATCAAGTCGGTGTTAGCACGGAGGAGCCGAGATGCAGAACGAGCAGAGAAACTTACTCACCGATTACTTTCTGAGGGAGGCTCCACCTCCCCTGGATTGCTCCCCTACAGACTGGTGGAAAATGAATCAAACAAGATTCCAGAGGCTCGCCAAGTTAGCACGGAGGTTTGTGTATCACAGCAACGTCTGTCCCCTCACAGCAGGTGATCTCAGCGCTGCAGGTCAGACTGGACAAGCCTGGACCGTCACCAGGCTGCTTTCGCTTCTGACCCCAGCGCATGTTAACATGCTCATCTTTCTCAACAAAAATCAATAGACTGGTGCTAAAGTTGTATATAAGTTACAGTTTCTTTTGTTTTGTCTTTTTTACTCTGTTAATAAGTTAGGTACGCTGATTTCTATCATCCTCTTCCTCGACTCTTTTTGCCAAATCTAACACAAAACTATCAGACCTATAAGTAGCCTATTATATATATTTTGTATTAAGTTATTGTTTAACATGACTTAAAAAAAAAACTTTTTTGGAGAAGAAAAATATGAGCGTCAGTTGTGTTAATGAGTACCGTCTTTTAACTGTCGGCTCCGCTGCTTATAGCGCATATTTTCTTTGTGCAACTACCGTGAATTAATTCCGTTTAACATCCACAAGAGGTGTCCCACTTGTAATGAAGATCTCAATGAGGAAACAAGCTATTTTTTATATTCTCACTGCATTTTAATATAGCCTATGAACAATGAATTTAATATAAAAATATCAATGATTTCCTGATGATCGATGAAGACAGTTTAATCGAATGCCCATCCCTAATAGTAACAGCAGATCTTCAATATACAGTTTGTGCTAAGCTATTTATTAAACATTAGGTCTCATCGTTTTGCATTAATTTTGGTAGTAAATACACTTTAAGCAACAGAAAATCTGAGGAGCCGAAAGAGCCGGCTCTTTATGGTGAGCCAGGCCAAAACCTACATAGGTAGGTCTGCGATGTCTATATATGGTATATCCTGCGCCGACTTGACGTCAAGTCGGCCAAAAATTTAAACCACGTATTTGAGTACGCGTGCATTTGGGCTGGTTGACGAACCCAGGGGTAAACAAACGCTTCACTTTTAAATATCGGCTTCCCGGGCAGTGTATAATTGTTAGGCAATCATAACATACATTTTTTCTCATGGAAAAGTACAGGTCATGACTCCTTTAATAACAATGTCAAGTAACCTTTTTACCTGTACCTGATACTCTTGCCTAAGAAAGAGACTTTTCTTCATTGCAGTTTGTGTGTGTAGGACTTGAGTTATACTTTATACTTCACTGAAGTAATTATCTATTTGCCTACTTTTGACCTCTACTCAGTACTTTAGACTGGTTATGTTTTAAAATTAGCCTCGGTACTCCTGTTTCATTTAGTCTTTTAAAAGGAATACACACAAAAAAAACATCAAAGAGTGTTACAACTGAATAGAATTTAACTGCGGTTTGATAGTAGGTCTTTACTACATTTACTATTTCGACACCCTGTTTTTTATGCGATCTATAGCATATAATCCGCACAGGTGTTAACTGAATATTTTCCACATTTGTTTTTTAGAACAGTGACCGAAATTCTGAATCTATTTTTAATTATCATTTGTCTTAATGAAGTAAACTAAATTTTAAAAATAGAGACCAAGTAATTTTAAAACCCCACTGTGTGTGTGTAGGTCACACCTGTTGGCTTAAAGATTGCACTAAATGCATAATTTTCACATATGCAGCTGAAATAGGTAGCCTAGTGTATACCAAATACCTCCTAATAAACATTTTTATTAAACATCACAATCATTATGGCCTTAAGTAAACATTCTTTTGGGTCGAGGTATGGCTAAAGCTTTATTCTTTATCATTTCTATGTCTTAAGTTTGTTTTATGCACTCCCTTGTGTGAATCTAATCTAAAATTATATACAGTCTATGATTTAAATGCTTCTATTATCTGTCACTTTGCTGCCGGTACAGCAAAAGTTCCCCTTCTTGGGAAAATTAAATGATTATTCAGGAAATTAAGCATTACCGTATTTTAGTTTGGAAAGCTCATGTTTGAAACAGGAAGTGGTGTTCCGCAAAACAAACAGTTTGACTAATCCGGACTCGTTAACAACCAGGAAGTAACTGAAAATTCAAGACTAAACTTTTCGTCCAAAACAAGTGTTTAAGTTCCTATTTTTAGACTTCCAGCCGCAGTCTAAGAGCGCTATTAACGCTTCATCAGTGTCGGGATCTATGATTGTTTACAACCAGAGAATCGCAGCACATCGGTCGTAAGAAAGAAGTTTGTGGCTCAATTAGCTGATTAGCAACAAGAGAATCGCATTAAACCTGCAACAGACTTTATTTCAGATCATTTTTAATAACTCGCTGGGTAAGATTAACCTTAGAGTGTTTACCCGCGTTGTTTCTATTTACTACTGAGTAGGTTACATTTATCAAAAGTATTAGTTAAATATTGCAACCATTGTTCATCTAGTTTATTCCTGAATTGCATATTCACATAGGATCTTAAAACAAAGTTTCAAGCTAAGGTTCCCGGGCGAAATGCAGCCGCCCCTTATTCATGAACACAGAGTGTTAAAGGTTTAGGTCTAACCAGTTTTAATCAGTTACAATAGTTCAAATTTTATATTACCATTTACCTTTGTTCTTTATTTCCCCCCGAGGCTTTTATTGATTAGCGCAAATCTAACAGCTGTAACTCACTGAGTACAGCACACCCATTTAATAGGGTGACCATATTCTGAGAATCCAAACAGACGACACCCTCCCCAGCATGGGCGTGACTACCCCCCCGAATCAAATCTATAAATCAATATGGATTCAGGTTAGAAAATACTCAAATATTAGATTGATGAGGTAAATACAGTCAGATGTCATTTCCATCTCACATGAATTAGAAGGATTGCTTTGAAAAACCAGCACAATAAATCAAATAGACTAAAGAATGTTTATTCATAATTGCAGAAAAATATCATTATTAATGATTGTTGGAAATGTGTTCCAGCAAATATGTTTTTAAAAATGATGTAGGAATTTATTCTCCAGTAAATCACTGAGTCATGTTTAGGGTTTTACCTGCTGTCTGACAGAGAACTTCTTCTATATTTTATAACATGCAGGATGGATGATACGACTTGAAAACTTTATTTTCTAGTTGATGCATTAGATTAAAAAAAATTTCATTATTATATTATCACCATTATAAACTATAGCAAGTTTTCAAGATGATTATAGTTTATTTTAAAACATTAAATCTGACTCATATGCACCAATCTAGATCATAATAATCAGACTCTGGCATGCATCATTCATTATGCTTTAAAATTGGAATATTCTCCTTTTTATTTGATCTATTTTTACCCGAGATCACTTGATGTTAAGATTGCAGTTTTCTAGATCTGTTGCGTTCAGTTTTTCAGATAGAGCAATGACAGTGGCATATTTATAATCCGGAGATCCTGAGCAATCCACTGATACTAAATATGTCCAGATTGGTTACTGGGGAAGGGATGAAATATTGATCCAAAGTCGAACTGTTTTTTTTACCGCGATGTCTCAAAGTCAAATGATTGTCGGTGATAACTTTGAACTTCGGATAATAATTAATCTGTGTCGTCCGAAATGAATCCTAACCTGCTGTAGTAGCATGATATTTAAAAAAATAAAACCCCGGACATAAATTTATGGCCAAAAAGGAGGACATGTCCGGGCAAAAGAGGACGTATGGTCACCCTACATTTAAAGGCTTATCACCTATTATTTTTTACCAATGTTTAAATATGTTTAAACAAGAAAAAACAACAACACACAAACTGGTAGTGGTCAGTGTCCTTCATATTTTCTTGTCCTGGTCTTATTGTTTTAGAAGAAATGCTGAAAGCATTTAAGAACGATATCTATTGCAATACAATCTTCTCAAATATTCTCACTTTCCATATGCATTGCAGCAGAACAACAACTTCAAAAGCTTAGAATGCCATTTACAGAATATGTATTGTCAAATGCATTAAAAAGACATTCAAATCTTCTATAAAAAATGCTACGCAGAAAAATTCTCACAACAGGCCTCAAATAATTTAGGCTGTGATAAAAGCCAAGAGAGCTACAACAAAACTAACTGTGAAATCTATAATTCAGGATATGACTTTTACCCCTAAACACTAAGTGATTGTATATCATTTGCTTTCTTAATTTGAAAAGTGATACGTCACTGTTGATGAAAAATTACGTTTTGTTGGATTTGCTTTTACTACCAGAAATTAAAACAACTGGCTAAATGGTGTCCAACAGCTGTAATTCAGTATGCTCATTCATTTGGAAGCAAGCAATTAAATTCCAACATTTCATGTTCTTATTACGGTTTATTATTTATTACTATTTTAACGAAAAAGAGGTCCCCAGAGTGTTTTTGCAGCTACAGGGGATCATACTTATGAGCCTCCCTTGTAAGGTCTAAGAGAAAATGTTAGAATTTGAATTCCCTTCACCATAGCCCAAATAAGCCAAAATATATAAGCCCCCCCTAGGGCTGGGTGATAAATCGATTAATTCGAATTTGCCATTTAAGAAGATTTATTTTTGGGAAAATCGAGATTTGAATTCAGGTAGAGTCCCAAAGGAGATATTAAAATAAGAGTTTCAAAAAATAGATTCTGTCATTTGTTATTTCTGTTTAAGAAAGTAAAGGGAGAAAGAAAAAAAATCTATTAATATCGGATTTGGTGTGAAAAAATTGGAAATTTGATTTTTAGGCCATATCACCCAGCCCTAGCACCCCCCAAACTCAGGTACGCACAGGTAACCTCCCAAGCCACTTGTCCATACCTTTTTAGGTCGAACCTCGAACATTACTCCTCCCCTGTGGACAAAGTGGTCAGTCCATTCTAGAAAAAAAAGCAACAAAGAATGAGAACCACCCTGATTTGCATTCTGGTTCAGTTGAAATTGAAAATTGAATTGGTTGTCATAAGAAAAATTCCAAACTCACGGGACCACTGTACTGTTATAATTGATAGCCCCTATAAAGTATTTCAGGCATGTTAATATTTACTTAAAACAGTGAGATGTCTTCCCTTTAATTACAAAGTCAGGTGCCTTATATTAAGACCCACTTATGTAACTTCCTGTGTTTACCCACCAGAGTGTGACAAAACCATCAGATTTCTAGGATCAAACCTTTCCTGACCTCTTAGCGCCTTATAAGCTGATAAAAAATTCGTCCTTCAGACCTATGGCGAAATCTAAGCAGTGTTACTGTAAATGCCCCAAATGCCCCAATTAACTTGCTATTTGTTCTAAAGTGGGAACTCCGTTTCTAAGTTAGTGCACACAAGCTGCAACAGCTAAGTAAACTTTTACTTAGTGTAATAACAGTTCCATCAAATAACTTTCAACAAAAATGTAATAAAATAAAATGTGGACTCTCCTGACAGAGAGCATTAGGAGAGAAAAGAAAAGACTCTTGACCATTTACCAGATAAATCCCCGGAAGAGAAATGATCAGTTCACCCTCTTGCCCTAAAAAAATAGATGTGCAACACATTCTTTAGGCTCTGATTAGACTAAACTCACCAGATGACGAATCATCACCTTTTCAGAGCCGCAGCAGTTTCGTTGTCTGCTTTACCCTGTCCTTCTAGAACAAACAAATTAAATTTAGTTGCACATGAACTTTCCCTTACAAATTACAACACAATAACAAAAAAAAAATTAGATCAACATAAAAAGAATCAGAAATTATGGCCTGCTTCCATCAAGACCCCTTTTGCTTTAAGGGTCCTCTGGCAGAAACAACAAAAACAAAACAAGATTTAATTTCCTAAGGGAGTGTGTATGTTTGTGTGTCATAAGCAGGTGTCACAGAGATAAAATACAGCTACATCAGTCAGCAAGCATTTCTTAATTGCATTTGAGGTGTGTGTGTTTTTGTCCTGCCTGAATTTCGCTGGGTCATCTGCAGGCCCAGGGCCCCCCCTGGATCCAGCCAATCGCCATGTTTTAGGGACCACAGCCCCCAAATAACTCATCTCACCCGAGCAAGAGTTTTCCCCTCTGCCCACTGGCCAGCCCGCATTCAGGCCGGAGTCTGGCCTCCGCCTTTGTTATGGCTGCCAAACCCCTTTTTCCAAGGGTGGGGGGGGTTTAGGACTAGGCTCTTTGTGGCCCTCCCCAGGCGCCGCTGGACCGAAGGCAGGGGTCCCAACCAGGCTGAAGAAAAACACAGGACAACTCAGCGAAAATCATCAGCAGTTCTATCATGGGATGTGTAACAATAACAGTGTGTGTGTGTGCCATTCTGCGTTATACCAAGCCATCAAACAAATGATCTTATTGCTCAAACACTCCAGTTCTGGAAGAAGCAAACAAGAGTAAATAAAAGAGAAATAAACAAAACCACATAAATAAACCACAAATAAATAACATAACTTTTAGATTTTCTTTCAGATTATCCAAATTCCTCCCCTGGGCCCATTAATTCTTTTATTTTTATTTTTCTGTCGACATATTGGACTTTCTGGAGCTGAAGTGTTGCTAGATACATACCCGATTGTCTGCCTGGGTACCCAGTATTGATGAAGAACATCTCCCCCATCTCATCTGCTTTCTCGTTTCCTTAAGTGAAACAAAAGCCTTAAAAAAAACCTCGTCGGAAAATAATCAAGCTACTGGAGGTAAGAGGCTGGGAGAAAATTATTTCCCAGGACGCTAGCAACTCCCTTGACCCGTCCCCGTCGGTCCATTCCGTTCGCTGAGGCTACGTTGTGGAGCCAAGTGTTATGGTAAAAAAGTATCTCAGGGTTTCCATAGTAAAGAAGATTTGAGTCCCAGAAGGCGTTTAAGTATTTAATACAAAGATGTCTGGCCAGAACACGGAGGGGACAGATTTACTCATGCATCACCCTATCCAACCATTCTAACTAACCCCTTAAATAGTATTCAGCAATCACTGTTTATCTCTGTAGATGTCTTCTCCAACCTTCACGCCCCGCCTCTGGACAGCTGCTCCATGCGAGTCTGATAGCAACGCATAAAAAAGCACATCCAAAGGCCAGACTGTTATCTTACTGCCCCGGCGTCTGTCTCTCTGGTGACCTGACACATCTTTATCATAAACATTAAGTTGGAACAATAAGCTTGTCATTTTACCCTAGATGCATTCACTAAACAGAGAATATATACTTAATTCCTAATTACATAACAATTTTCCACCACAGTACACACTCCGTTTCCACCGGAAACCTGGTTAGACGTAAAAATTGAAACATCTGCATTGATAGAATATACTCCAAATTACAATTTTATAAGTGAGAGCAGTAAAGACAGATGAGGTGGAGGCTTAACCATAATTTTACATAACTTGAACTTTAAAAAGGTTTGCCTGGGCATATTTGACTCTCGAGAATCTAGCTCTCCAAATAAAGGACCCAAACAAAGCTTTATTTCTAAGTTTATATAGGCCCCCAAAACTGAACTCTTAAAGTTCTTCAATGATTTCTGTGACCTTCTTTAATAATAATTATATGTATATAGTATGTATCGACTATGACCATCTTATCATTTTGGGGGATTGTAACGTCCACACTGACAGCCCCCTAGACAAGCAAAAGCATTAACTGATACTCTTCATAATTTCCACCTAACCCAGCATGTCAAAAAGCCAACACATAATCGAGAAAACCCTCTGGACTTAACGGAAATAAACAACTTGTGGGAGGAAGTAGTGCCAGACGGTCTGTTTGCAAGATGGCAGCTGTCGATGTTGTATTTGAAGAGAGAGTCTTCCTTCTCTATTCACTGTACATCAGCGGGAAACTAATTGTAAAATAGCGGGACAGTAGGCGGGCTTGCAGGGTCAGCCAAAAGTTAAATGAATTTACCAGGTTCTTCCAGCCGAAGTCCTTTTTATTCCTGTCTCTGTAGAGAAAGCAACCGGTGTCGTACAGCTTGGGGTGATTAGACACGGCAGTTATCAGTATTTGCTACATGTTTTATGAATGAATTTTTTCAGACCTGACCCCGTGAACTGGGCCACAGCATCATGTGACACCACATCACCAGGCTCCTGATTGGTTGACGCGGCGCGAATTGATGCCAAAGTTCAGATTTTTCAACTTCAGTGACGGATGCAAAACGCGCAAATGCACAAAACGCACCACATAAAATGACGCCCGAAATTCACGCGCGAATGAGGCAGACATGCGTTTTCGCGACGCAGAAACTCTGACGCACGTCAACGTGCTTCTGCGTTGACTTTACACATAAACCTGACGCCCTTGACACTTCTGTGTGAACGCACGTTAGAATTGGAAAAGCAAAGAAGTGTTGACGCCGCCCAACCCTCTTCCCCCATGTGTCCCTCAGTCTGCCGGGCAACACCTCTTTTTGGCTAATTTTTCAAACCAGAAATGTGGTGACTATGTAATGTAAGACTAAGGTAGGGTGGTGACTTGTTCTTTAAGTACCTAAATCTTATTTGGGAATTTGATTTTAAAAATGCTCTGAAAATCCCTGTTTAATGTAGCTTTAGTGAGATATTAACCCCATCCATTCACTACATTAATGTTGTACTCTTCTTGAATTCCTTAGGCCTTCCACAGGATCATGTCTGTTGCTAATTGGGAAGTTCTTGCTGATCATGTTCTTAAAAATGAAGAGATTAACTCTGTCCTTGACCACAAGATGGCAAATGGTGTAGAAATAAAGAAGGAACAAGAAAAACAGCAGATGAGAAAGCCAAAGGAGGAACCAGAAGTTCAACTGATCAAAGAAGAACATACTGAACTGTGGATCTTTGAGAACAAAGGACAGCTTGTAGTGAAGCACGAAACCAACACCTCTATGCTTACTCCTGCTCGTGACGAAATAATCCACGATATACCAAAAGGGTCGTGGGTTATAGAGATAGAGGAGCTAGAACCTGTACAAGTTAAAGATGAACAAGAAAATCCAGAACCCATGAAGATTAAAAAGGAACTAGAACTTGTGAAGATACAAGAGAAAGGGGAGAATTTCTGCAGTGATCAGGATGAACAGCTTGTAGTAAAGCAAGAGACTGACAGAATTATAGATACTCCTTTTAATAAACGAAAAGACCACAATGGAACAGAACCAAACAAGAACCAGCTCCTTTCAGCAAATTACCCTGAAGCTGAAAACCAACATCAGCAAGGAGGCGACCAGAACGACTCAGGATCAAGTCGAGACAAAGAACTGAAGAGGCATCAGAACCCCCAAAATCACAGGGACTATGTGAACAATTCAGAACTAAAAAGACATAAAACAGATTTGGCTTCTTGTGAAAAATGTGGTAAACTTTTCAATGCACGCAAGTACTTACCTGCACGTATGAGATCCCACACAGGTGTGAAACTCTCTCCTGATAAAGTGTGTGGTAAATGTTATGTACAAGGTCTCAATTTAACTTTTAACAGAAGTACTCACAGGGGAGAAAAGCCCTATTCTTGTGATTTGTGTGATAAATCTTTTCAAAGACCTAGCGGTTTGACCAGGCACCTTAGATCTCACACAGGTGAGAAGCCTTATTCTTGTGATTTGTGTGATAAGGCTTTCAGAGTCGGAAATGATTGGGCTGATCACAGAAGAACTCACACAGGTGAGAAGCCTTATTCTTGTGATTTCTGTGGCAAGACTTTTGCATGCCGTAGTTCTTTAAGTAGACACAAAAGAACTCACACAGGTGAGAAGCTTTATTCTTGTGATTTGTGTGATAAATCTTTCAGATTCAGAAATTATTTGGCTGATCACAGAAGATCTCACACAGGTGAGAAGCCTTATTCTTGTGATTTGTGTGATAAATCTTTCAGCCTCAAAAGTAGTTTGATTGGTCACAGAAGAACTCACACTGGTGAGAGGCCTTATTCTTGTGATTTGTGTGATAAGACTTTTACAGACCGCAGTTCTTTAAGTAAACACAAAAGAATTCACACAGTTGCGAAGCCTTATTCTTGTGATTTGTGTGATAAATCTTTCCGCCTCAAAAGTAGTTTGGTTGGTCACAGAAAAACTCACACAGGTGAGAAGCCTTATTCTTGTGACTTGTGTGATAAAAGCTTTGCACACCATAGTTCTTTGAATAAACACAAAAAAACTCACACAGGTCAAGAAGTTTTGTTGTTCTGATATGTGATAAATATTTCATCAGAAGTGATTTGTTTTTCATAACAAATTACAAAGTGGCCATATCCCTGTAAGTTGTGCAATAAATTAATCTTTCTTACAAAGTACTCTTTTGACTCATCACCTTAAATGGTAAAGGCTTGCATTTGTATAACGATTTTACAGTCAAAGGACTACAAACCAAATCCAGTCATTCACCCATTCACACACACAATTGTGCATTGATGGTAGTAGGCTCCCATACAAAGGCGTCACCAGGTCCTCTGAGCAAGACCCCAATAGCAAGGCGGGTGAAGTGTCTTTCTCAAGGACTCGACCAACACTGACTGAGCGGGGGTTCGAACCGACGGCTGGTGTATGGACGAGTTCCTACCTCCTGAGCCACATTCACCCCACCTTAGAACTCATATGGTTGAGAAGCCTTATTCTTGGGACTTGAGACTGCAGTAATAAAGATCATCTGACCATAGTCCTCTAAACGAGGATTTTTCATTTGAAAATCGTCTTCAGAATATCTAAATTGTGTGCAATATCTGACTTGGGTAATACTGAGTGAGCTTAGTCTGCTAGATGAAATGAGACTTGGTTGCTTCATTCAAACTAAAATTGGTGAGTGATTGACAATCTGGTGCAGATATCAGTGCACAGCCTTAATGTACTTTTAATAAGTATTTGGTCAATAACAAGAATTCAATTCAGTTTATTTATATAACAAATGTCATCTCAAGGTACTTTACAAGAAAAGTAATTTCAATGCAATCATACAAACATTCCAATTAGTTTAAAGTTTTAATTAGTTTCCCATTTAAGGAATCCCATCAAATTGCATCGAGTCATTGACTTGAGGTTGCGTCCTGTTGATGGAGACTTCCAACCACAGCAATCCTTCATACTGAGAAAATATGCAGCGACCGTGGAGAGGAAAAACTCCCCTTTTACAGGAAGAAACCTCCAACAGAACCAGGCTCAGTAGGAGCGGCCATCTGCCACGACCATCTGGGGGTTTGAGAAGACAGAGGAGAGACACAGAAAGAACAGAAGATCTAATATAAGTACTTTCTATAGTAAAGAAAGTAAAAAGTTGATGACAGGACACGGGGTATGTTCAGGCACCGAGACCATCATCCCAGTCGACGACCCCCGTCCAACAGGGCATTGTAGCTAAGCAGGATACCAGACCAGGTGTAGCTTCTATGGAGAAAAACAGTCCTGGGGAAGTCAAGCTGCCTAACATCCAGCAGGTCCTGGACAGCGAGGGATCCTCTGTTCACCATCAGCCTGTAGACCAGCCACCCACGACTTTCATCATTGGAGACTCAATAATCCGACACATTAGGATGAGAGGAGCCGTTACTCTTTGTTTTCCTGGGGCTACGATAAATGACATTTCTGGACAGATCCTGGACTCCATCCGAAGCCACCCAACCGTGAGTAAAGTTATAATTCACGCTGGCACCAACGAGATTCATAAACAGCAGTCTGAGCTCCTAAAGCGGGTTTTATTCATTTGTTTAATCTTTTAAAAGACAAACACCTATCTGTTTTTATCTCTGGCCCCACTCCCACCATCAGCAGAGGAATAGGCCATTTCAGCAGGCTTCTTTCTCTGAACACCTGGCTTTCCTCTGCCACCGCGATGCATAACATTGGTTTTATAGACAATTTTAACATTTTCTGGGGCAGGAGTCAACTGTTTGGGGCGGACGGACTACATCTAAACAGACAAGGCACACGTATGCTGGCATTAAGCCTGGCATACCCTCGTCCACCACACTAGCTCCAGCTGCTCCTGCCCTGCCTGCCCCCTCAACCACATCCTGATGTGCAGCTGGTCCATGCTCCTATAAACTCAGTCCTGATTTTAAAAGTAACTCACATATCGGACTTGGACCTTGCCCCACTTCTTTCATTCCTGTAATTATCAGCAGAGAGCGAACAAATAATCATAAAGTGAACAAATGCAACCCAAATAATCTTAAACAGTTGCTAAAAATCCCACCTCCAGTAAATCATACAGACATCTTCAACCACTATTAATATGGCACTTTTAAATGTTTGCTCTCTGCTGAATAAAACTTTTATAATAAATTATTTGATTTTAGACCATAAACTTCAATGTTTATTTATAACGGAAACATGGCTTAGTGCAGATGCACCTGCTGTTCTTACAGATGCCTCCCCACCTAATTTTAACTTTTCTTATTTAAAAAGGAGTAGCCAGAGGGGAGGTGGAACTGCTTTTAAAAGTTCATTAACCCTTTCCGCCAAACCTGTTTTACTTGATAATTTTATCACTTTTGAATATACTGCCTCTGTTTTTAGCACTCCTCAAATTTTATGTGTGACAGTTTAAAGGCCTCCTAAAAAGAGTGCACTTTTTATTCAAGAATTTTCAGAGTTTTTATCAATTTTGCACAACTCTTATGAACGGATAATTTTAGCTGGTGATTTTAATCTACATATAGATAACCTTTTAGATCCTCTATCAACAGATTTTTTAAATATTTTGAATTTAAAATCACCTGTTTTATCCAAATAGAAACCTCTGTGAGAACTGTCAGGAAACGTCATCTAACCCCTGAAGTGGCAGCAGGTTTTCTTGAAGTTTTTGATAAGTTTCCTCCTGTACCTTCATCTGCCCCCTGTGATTTTATCGTGAATGATTTTAACAGTAGGCTTCAATCCGCTCTTGACCTGCTAGCTCCACTAAAAGTTGTAAAGAATCATTAAAAAAGGTACAACACCATGGAGAAATGAAAACCTTTAAAAAAAATTAAAGAGGAGCTGCAGGGTGGCAGAAAGGAAATGGAGGAAAAACAAAATCACAATAAATCATCAGATATACATCTCAAAGTATACAATAACGCTGTAAGAAATTCCAGAAATGCATACTTCTCCAGAATCATCTCAGAACATAAAAATAATCCCAAAATTCTGTTTTCAACCATTGACAACATTCTTAATCATACCTCTACTCCACTTCAGAAAACCTCCTCAAACACTCTGTGTGAGGAGTTCGCAGACCACTTCAGAGGAAAGGTAGACACCATCAGATGTAATATTTTATCCTCTCAAAGTAACATGGTTTTAGACAAATCTGAGTGTTTCTCTTTACCAGAGGAAACACTGGACAGTTTTGTCCTGGTGGAAGCTGGGACCCTTGATAAAGTTTTCTCCTCAGTGAGGCCCACTACAAGTGCCCTGGACCCGATTCCCACCCGTTTTTTTAAAGCAATTTTATGAATCTTTTAAAGACGAGATTTTAACCATGATTAATTGCTCCCTTCAGACGGGGGTCTTTCCTGCCGCCTTTAAAGGGGCGGTAGTGAGGTGCCTGCTGAAGAAGAGCAATTTAGATTTTAATGATTTAAACAACTTCCGACCCGTATCTAACTTACTGTTTTTAAGCAAAGTTTTAGAAAAACTTGTTTTAATTCAACTTAATAATTTTATTAACGCTCATAATGTCCTAGAGAAATTTCAGTCTGGATTTAGGGTGAACCACAGCACAGAGACAGCTATTTTAAATATTTTAAATGATTTTAGATTAAATTATGATGCTCAGAAGGTGACAGTGTTGGTTCTACTGGATCTAAGCGCTGCCTTTGATACAGTAGACCACACTATTCTGATCCGCCTCTCTGGTGCTGTTCATAAATGGTTCACATCATATCTTACAGACAGGACTTTTATGGTAAGTTTAGATACCTGCTCTTCTAGGGTCCACAGGATTACATGTGGTGACCCCCAGGGTTCGATTTTAGGCCCAGTGCTTTATAACCTTTTTATGCTCCCTCTTGGCAGTGTCATCAGAAGACATGGAGTTAACTTTCACAGTTATGCTGATGATACACAGTTATATCTCCATGTCTCCTGAGGACACACGGCCAATGGATGCACTTTTTAACTGGATTTTAGACATCAGATCCTGGATGGCAGAAAACTTTCTCCAAACGGAAGTCTTAGTTATCGGTCCTAAGGCACAGAGAGAGAAGCTTTTACCAAAACTACAATCACTGTCTTTTAATCCTTCTCTGCAAGTGAAGAACTTGGGCGTGATTTTTGACTCTGAGCTGACTTTTACTCCTCACATAAAAAAATATTATTAAAATAGGTTTTTATCACTTAAAGAACAATGCCAGAGTCCGCCCCATTCTCTCTCGGGCCAATACGGAGACGCTGATGCATGCTTTTATCACCAGTAGGATTGATTACTGTAATGCCCTGCTTTCTGGTCTTCCCAAAAAGACTACCTCAAGTTTACATGTTTTACAAAATTCAGCAGCACGTGTTCTGACTAAGACCAGGAGGCGGGAACACATTACACCAGTCTTAGAATCACTGCATTGGCTCCCCGTATGTTTTAGGATCGATTTTAAGATTCTTTTAATAATTTTAAGTGTCTTAATGGTCTTGGGCCTTCTTACCTTTCTGAATTTCTTTTACCGTATGAACCCTGGGCGGTCTCTGCGCTCCTCTGGCAGCCGTCTCATTGTCACCCCCAAAGTCAGGACACACACTCATGGTGAGGCATCTTTCCATTATTATCACCTCTGGAAAAGGCTGCCTGAGGACCTCAGGGCCGCAGAGAACGTTCATGTTTTTAAGAGCAGGCTCAAGACTCACCTTTTTAGCCTAGCTTTTAACTAATTATTATTTATTAAAATCTGTTTAAATGCACCACATGTTTTATGCTCTGAAACCAGACCTCCCGCTTGTGCTAAAAGTAAGAGGTTTCAGCCAAAAACAAGAGATATTTCTCCACCTGGAATCCCGCTGAAAAACAGATTCGCAGCCTTGAGTTCCCCGAAAGATGACGCAGCCCCCGGGACCAGTCAAAGCCACCAGGAGAAACCCAGCCGCATCAAACGGACACATAACAAAGTAAGGGCCCCCCCAGCAAAGATTGTTATCATACAAGACGGATCAGTTAATGGAATTGAGGCTTTTTGTAGCAAGAACACCAGAGTTTATAGCTGCTACAAAAATACAGTAAGAGAAATATCAGAAAAAATCCCCAAAATCTTGGACCAACATCCTGCTTTGGAAAAGCTCGTCATTCTCGCTGGATCAGCAGATATCGCGATGAGACAATCAGAGATTCTGAAGAGAGACTTTTATGATCTCCTACAGAGACTTGATGGACTTAACGTAAACATCCTCATCAGCGGACCAGTCCCTGAAGGGAATGATGAAAGATTTAGCAGACTCCGCATGTTCCATAAATGGTTGAAGAAACAATCAGCTGAAAAGTCGTTCACATTTATTAATAATTTTAAAGTATTTGGAAGTGCTAATCATCTGTTCAAAGCAGGCCGTTATCTTAAAAAGGCCAGAGTAAGGCTCTTAGCAGCAAACATTTTTTCTTATCAAAATCAGAAAGCAAAACACTTGCTCCCAAAAGCTGACCTTGAGGCGCCATGGATATCAGAGAACAAAAACAGCAAGTCATGATGACACCACAGGACCGAACAGATAAACAACCATCAGAGATTAAGTCTTCATCTTCCTGTGACTCAGCCACATCAAATGAGTCTCCATTTAGAAACTTTACAGACGGACTGAACGAGCAAATCAAATTTGGGACACAATTAACACCTAAACTTAGACTACACCAAACGCCTGGGACTAGTGTCAATAAGCCTGGGAGCTTCCCCCCACTGATTATTACAGATATTTGATATTTGAGGGAACCGGGCAATAAATCCACCCCTACCGTTTCCCAGAACTCACCCGGCATTAGATCTCTATCCGGGAAGTCTTTTCTTATCAATGACTTCATCACTGAGCATAATTTACACGCCCTTTTTTTTATCAGAAACTTGGCTAGATGAAAATAACGAAACAACTGCATTAATAGAATCTACTCCAAATTATAATTTCTTAAGCGAGAGCAGAAAGCACAGACGAGGTGGAGGTGTAGCCACCATTTTTCACAACTCAATGAACTTTAAAAAGGTAACTCTGGGCACGTTTGATTCTTTTGAATACCTAGCCACCCAGATAAATGAGCCTAACAAAGCTTTATTTCTAAGTTTATATAAACACCAACACTTAACTCTAACTTCTTTAATGATTTCAATGACCTTCTTTCTGTAATATGTATCGACTATGACCAACTAATCATTGTGGGGGATTTTAACATCCATACCGACAACCCCCAAGATAGACAAGCAAAAACATTAGATGATACTCTCCACAACTTCGGCCTGATCCAGCATGTCAAACAACCAACACACAATAAAGGACACACTCTGGACTTAATTATCAGCAAAGGTTTAAATATTTCCAACATCTCTGTAATTAATATTGCGTTATCTGACCATTTCTGTATTTTCTTTGAAAGTACCATCTCTGCTAAATTATCCAGCCACAGTAAGACCACTGTAAAAAAAGCGTTTTTTAGGGGACAGCTCAGTTGAAACTTTTAAACGTATTTACCCTTCCACTGCATCCCCCTCATCTCCCAACTCAAACTCAGTAAATAAGTTGGTAGATAATTTCCTTGCGAAAATCTCAGACATCATGGATTCCATTGCTCCAACTAAAGTGAAAGTAATCTCAGTTAGAAAGAAGTCTCCGTGGGCAAGTAATCCACTGGTACGTAGTGAAAAAAGAGAGTGTCGACGCGCCGAGAGAAAATGGCGGAAAACTCGACTCCAGGTTCACTGAGATCTACAAAGTGAGACTGAATAGATATCAGCTAACTATAAAAGATGCTAGGGAATCGTTCTTTTCTGAAATCATCAACAGAAACATTAATAACGCACGGACTCTATTTGCAACAGTGGAAAGACTAACTAATCCTTTTTGTGACAGTATCCCCTGAACTAAACTCTACCAGGGCCTGCAATGAATTTGCCAGCTTTTTCACTGAAAAGATTCTAACAATTAGATGGTCAATCTGTACCTCAATGTCGAACCCACAACCAGTGCCATCCCCAAACAACAACAACGTAGAGATAATGTCTGAATTCCACGAATTAGACCAGAACAGCCTTGAAAAAATCATTATCCAATTAGGCTCCTCCTCCTGCTGTCTTGATATCCTACCCACAGCTTTTCTAAAGAAAGCTCTTCCTGTTATTGGGTCTGATCTAGTTCAAATAGTGAACTCATCCCTGCTATCAGGTGTCTTCGCCCCGGGTTTTAAAAACAGCCGTATTAAACCACTGCTAAAGAAGAAAAATCTGGACAACACGTTAATGCAGAACTACAGGCCGATCTCTAATCTTCCATTCATCAGTAAGATTATTGAAAAAGCTGTGTTTCAGCAGTTAAATAGCTTCATAACAATGACAAACCGTTTTGATGTTTTTCAGTCGGGTTTCCGTGCTCACCAAAACACCGAGTCTGGTTTCCGAGACTGCCCTCGTCAAAGTATTCAGTGACATCCGCATAAATACAGACTGTGGAAGAACCACAGTGCTGGTTCTGTTGGACCTCAGTGCAGCATTTGACACTGTTGATCAAGATATTTTATTGGAGCGACTGGAGAGCTGGGTCAGACTCTCTGGTACACTACTCAGCTGGTTCGAATCTTACCTAAAGAACAGGGACTTCTATGTTTCAATAGGAAACTTTTCATCAGAACGAACATAAATCACATGTGGGTTGCCCCAGGACTCCATCCTGGGGCCCCTCTTATTTAATATCTACATGCTCCCACCAGGCAAGATTATAGCAACCAATAACATTAGCTACCATAACTACGCGGATGACACTCAGCTCTACATTACAATGTCACCAGGTGACTGAACCCATCCAAACCCTAAATCAATGCATTGACCAAATAAATGGATGGATGTGCCATAACTTTCTCCAGCTGAATAGAAACAAAACTGAAGTAATTATTTTTGGACCCAAGGAGAAACGATCAACAGTCAGCACACAGCTTCAATTAATACAGCTAGAAACTACTGATCAGGCTCGAAACCTAGGTGTAGTAATAGACTCAGACCTGAACCTCCAGACCTGCCGCTCGCGTCCTCACTAGAACCAGGAAAGTAGAGCACATCACCCCCGTTCTAAAGTCCTTACACTGGCTCCCTGTAGCTCAGAGAATAGACTTCAAAATACTCCTACTAGTTTATAAATCATTACATGGCTTAGCACCAAAATATGTTGAAGACTTGTTGTCACGGTACCAACCACCAAGACCACTCAGGTCCTCCAACTCTAGCCTACTAAACATCCCTAGACTCAGAACTAAACATGGAGAAGCAGCTTTCAGTTTCTATGCTCCTCTTATCTGGAACAGACTTCCTGACGAGTGTAGAGCTGCTGAAACTCTGAACTGCTTTAAATCGAGACTAAAAACCCATCTTTTTAGAATTGCCTTCAAGTAAATGTTTGATGTCATATGTATGAAATGTGTTCATGCTCTCTTGCTTTTTTTAGGGGGATCTTTCTCTTGCTTTATTGTTTATCATGTGTAATGTGTGTTTCTTTTACTTTTAATTTCCATTGTTTTTTTGTTTTGTTTTTAAATCACCAAATCATGTAAAGCACCTTGAATTGGCCTGCTGTTGAAATTGTGCTATACAAATAAAATTGCCTTGCCTTGCCTTATTTGATTGAATTTTTTTTTTTTAGTTTAGCTTTTAGCTGGCTATTTATCAATTATTGTTTATCTGCTTTGCATTTTTATTTGATCATATGTTATAATTGTTTCAATTTTAATATTTTAACTTATTTTAGTTTTCCTTTCAGTGTTTCCTCTGTGGGAGCCCTCTGCCTCGGGGGCGGAGGTCGGCTGTGGCTGCCTTGGTGCTCTCCAGGTGGTGCTTGGGTGGAGGTGGGGGTACCAGCCCTCCCTCCTCTGGGCTCCTTGGGTCAGTGCCTTGCCTGCTGCTGTTGATCTGCTGCTGCCGATGTAGATGGCTCCCATGATGACGTTTCCTGGCTCATCTGTACCCAGCCCGTTTTGCTTCTGTCTATTGTTTCTCTGCGTGTATTGGAGATGGGGTGGGGTGGGGGTTATAGCTGTGGTGATGTTTTTTACTTTTGGGTTTTGGAAAAGGGGGGTTTGTGGGTCATTTTTAATCTGTAAAGCACTTTGAGAAGCTTTGTTGTGGTTTGAAAAGCCTTTTATAAATAAAGTTTGATTTGATATCTATTTGTGGGTTGTGGTTGTGTAGTTCTCAGTTTGCATTGTTTGATTTATTTTATCGTCGAATTTTTTCCCTCCCCCTGCTGTCCTTCTGGTGTGGAGGGAGACTGTGATGTTTTCTTTGTTCCCCTTCCTTTCTTGTATCTTTAGCTTACCCTCTCCCTCTTAATCTTTTTTTCCTACCTATCTTAATCTACTTTCTTTCTTCCCCTTTATTTTCCATCTCCGTGTCCCTGGCGCATCGAGAAAAAAACAAACCCACAGTAATTTCTAAATTTCTTACACATATAAAGCGGAGTACTCTAGCAAAAGCTGTAGTACTCCACTTGTGATAGTAAATCTGTTGGACTTCTACTTGGTACTCAGACACCAATTCTCTCCACACTGCCAGACAGGACAGGTTGTTACTGGAGGCCAATTTAATGCCATCCAAATTAAGTGATTGACTAAGCAGTTTATTTTTTAGAGCTTCTGGTCCAAAGACTGCAACTTCTGTCTTGTCTGAATTTAAGAGCAAAAAGTTTAGTCATCCAGATTTTTGTGTCTTCCAGACATGCCTGTAATCTACCTAACTGACTGGATTCATCACGATTTTTGGATAAATATAGTTGTGTATCATCGGCATAGCTGTGGAAATTTATCCCATGTTGTCTAATGTTTCTACCAATTGGAAGCATATATATAGTAAAAAGAATTGGTCCAACCCCTGAGTGTGAAGATTTATCATTTACCTGAACTAACTGGAATCTGTCAGATAAATATGATTTAAACCAGCCTAGTGGTGTTCCTTTGATCCCTGCTATATGTTCAAGCCTTTCTAAGAGAGAGGCTAATATTTTTGATAGTTCCAAAAGCTCGACTGAATGAAAACAGTCCAAACACAAATGAGGTTCTACAGTTCTCTCCAAAGCTGCCTCATTTACTGAGGAAGAAGTAATCATGTTTGGGAGGATGCCAACGATTTTACTTTTAATAGAATTAATTTTATTTATGAAGAATCCTATAAAGTCAGGACTACTAAGAGCTGGGGGAATAGTTGGCTCAACAGAACTATGACTCTGTCTACGTTAGGCAACTGTACTAAAAAGAAACCTAGGATTGTTCTTATTCACCCCTATTAATAATGAAAAATATGCTGTTCTACCTTGTCGAAGGGTCTTTTTTTATTGCAGTAGACTGTTTTTCCAGGTTAAATAGTAATTATAATTACTTCCTTTTTTAAGGGGGTACACTATCTAATGCTCAACGCAATGAGGAAGTAATGCGATGAACCAGACCATCAATTTCTGAAGGGTTAGAAATGGAATTGCTGCCCTCCACTGTGTTACTCTGAGACACAGAGGAAAGTAAGAATAGAACAGATTCTTTAAAATTTGTTACAGCATTGTCTGATAAAGATCTACTATAATGAAAGTTTCTTTCAGATTTAAGATGTCCACATGAATATTGAAATCCCCCGCTATAACAACCTTATCAGTAGGCATGGGCCAGTTACCGGTTTCAAGGTATACCGCGGTATGAAAAAGTCAAGGTTTCAAATCAAAACCACTAAAATCTTTCGTCATACCGCCCCTGCAGTATAAGCGTTTTTTTTTCATGTGCGTCTCGTCGGCGAAAAGTAAATATCCCTCATGAAGCTGCAGCGTAAAGCGCCACTCCTCCCCTCCCTCCCCCGCACACCTGCATTTGTTGTGAGTGACAAACGGCCAGCGCTGCAGGCTGTGTGATGACTGAACTTTTACCACCGTCTCTAAGCGGATGTTTGTGAATACTTCGGCTACCCTAAAAAGCCAGATGTTTACGGCTTGGAAGAAGAAGGTCGCCCGACGTGCAAAACGTGCTTGAGAACTTTGGCAGCCCGAGGAGGCAATACATCGCATATGATAGCGCATGTTCGGGAGCACCACCCATCGTTGTATGCTAATTTCAAGGTAAAGTTAATGCTGTCTTGAAATGAACGAGCGTATTAGTGTCTGACATTAGTGAAATGAGCTTGTTACCTTAACTACCATATCTTTTCTTCATCTCTATCCTTAGTAACTTTTTTTAATTGAGCCAGATAAGGGTAACTAGCATGCTAATGATGATTTATCTTAGCATGCTAGTTAGTTACCATATCTGCCTCCCTAAAAAGTGTTTTTTCCTTTAAAAAAAATACAGACATTCAAAATACACATTTTAGAGCTGTAATCAAAATACCGTGAAACCGTGATATTTTTGCCTACGGTTATCATACCGTCAGAATCTCATACCTGCCCATGCCTACTTATCAGTATTTAATACTAAATCACATTTAAAAAAAAAAGCAAGATCTGATCCAAGAATTGAGAGTAAGGGCCTGGTGGACGATGCAAAACCACAAACAAATATGGTCTTAATGTTTTGCAACTTCGATGAGAAAAACTAAGGGTTAGATGTTAAAAGAACTGTAGCTATCAATTTGTCTGGGATTAATTTGTAAATTAGAATGAAAAATGGTTGCAACTCCTCCTTGCCCAGTACTTCTAGGGATGGGAAAATTTAAATAACTGGAAGGAGTTGAATCATTTATACTGACATAACCTTCCTGCTGCAACCAGAATTCTGTGAGACAAAACAGATTAATTTAATTATCACAAATGAAGTCAAGGTCTTTGAGGGGAGAGATCTTATGTTCAATAAACCACATTTAATAGTTTTATTATTCTGTTTAGTCAGTCATATTTATCTTTGAGGTTTTCATTATTTGCTTTTGTTGGTTTAACTTTTAATCCATCCGTTTCTATGGGGTAATGGGTGGGTAACAGTACAGAAGCTGCAGAGAGGTGGGTTAAACTACAACTCTGTTTCCTGGTGTGGGCCCTGGTTTGTCAGTGTTTGGGATGGCTAATAAATTCGGCCAGATTTCTAGAAAGAAGAGCTGCTCCATCCAAAGTGGGATGGATGCCGTCCCTCCGGATCAGACCAGGTTTTCCCCAAAACGTTCGCCAATAATCAATGTAGCCCACATCGTTTGCAGGACACCACCCAGACAACCGTTGGTGGAATGACAGCATGCGGTTAAACATGTCATCACTGGTCTGATCAGGCAGGGGACCAGAGAAGATTACAGAGTCTGACATTGTTTTGGCAAACTTACACACCGAAGCAACACTAATTTTTGTGACTTCTGATTGGCATAACTGGGTGTCATTACCGCCAGCGTGAATAACAATCTTACTGTATTTACGTTTATCCTTAGCCAGCAGTTTCCGGTAGGATTTGATGTCGCCCGTTCTGGCCCCTGGGAGGCATTTGACTATGGTCGATGGTGTCTCTAATGGCACTTTTCTGGCTATGGAGCTGCCGATTACCAGGGTCGGCTTCTCAGCAGGTGTGTCGCTGGGCGGAGAAAATCGCCTCCAAAGCTACAAAAATGTTAGATTTATTACACTTACCATTATCACTAAAGGAGGTAGGGAAGTAACTAAACATCTAACATAGATTTAGGCTGAGATTAAGGGGTAGAAGGATAGAGAAGAGTAGCTATAGCCGCAATGAAGCTAAGCTAACTAAGCTAGCGAGACCTTACCATGGCAAGAAAAAACGTGTGAAACACAAGGAATTCCCAAAACGTCAAGTACACCACCAGAAAACTTGTGTTTTAGTGTGCTTGTGTGTTAAAATAACATAGAAAGGCCTCAGCACAGAGAAAACTAGATTGATTCAAGAGAGTCTGAACACCAAAAACAGCTCCACGGAGTGCAACAGCGAATACAGGAATGGACGCAATATGACTTACGCAATCGTAGAGACCCAATTCATCTCAATACTTTGTTATATACCCTTTGCTGGCAATGATAGAGGTCAAACGTTTATTTTGTAAGTCTTCACAAGGTTTTCACACACTGTTGCTGGTATTTTGGCCCATTCCTCCATGGAGATCTCCTCTACAGCAGTGATGTTTTGGGGCTGTTGCTGGGCAACGCAGACTTTCAACTCTCTCCAAAGATTTTCTACGGGGTTGAAATCTGGAGACTGGCTAGGCCACTGCATGACCTTGAAAAGCTTCTTCCGAAACCACTCCTCCGTTACCTGGGCGATGTCTTTGGGATCATTGTCATGCTGACAGACCCAGCCATGTTTCATCTTCAATGCCCTTGCTGATGGAAGTTTTTTCACAAAATCTCACGATACATTGCCCTATTCATTCTTTTCTTTGCACGGATCAGTCGTCCTTGTCCCTTTGACCCAAAACATTATGTTTCCATCTCCATGCTTCACGGTTCATATGGTGTTCTTTGGATGCAATTCAGCATTCTTTCTCCTCCAAACATGACAAGTAGAGTTTTCACTAAAACGTTCTCTTTTGTTTTTATCTGACCATACGACATTCTCCCAGTCCTCTTCTGAATCATCCAAATGCTCTCTAGCAAACTTCAGATGGGCCTGGACATGTACTGGCTTAAGCAGAAGAACACGTCTGGCACTGCATAATTTGAGTCCCTGGCGGCGTAGTGTAACTGATGGTAGCCTTTGTTACTTTGGTCCCAGCTCTCTGCTGGTCATTCACTAGGTTCCCCCATGTGGTTCTAGAATTTTTGCTCACCGTTCCTTGTGATCATTTTGACCCCACACAGTGAGATGTTGCATGGAGCCCCAGATGGAGGGAGATTATCAGTGGTCTTGCATGCCTTCCATTTTCTAATAATTGCGCCCATAGTTAATTTTTTCTCACCAAGCTTCTTACCTATTGCAGATTCAGTCTTCCCAGCCTGGTGCAGGTCGACAATTTTGTTTCTGGTGTCCTTTGAATGCTCTTTGGTCTTGGCCATAGTGGAATTTGGTGTGTGACTTTTTGAGGTTGTGGACAGGTGTCTTTTTGATAGCCAGTTCAAATAGTTGTCATTAATACAGGTTACTAGTGGAGGACAGATGAGCCTCTTACAGAGGTATCAAGTATGTGAAAGCCAGAAATCTTGCTTGTTTGTTTCCACCATAATTTGCAAATAAATTCTTTAAAAATCAGACCATGTGATTTTCTGGGTTTTTTCCCCCTCATTTTAATTCTTAAAGGTACAACTTGTTTACAGTTTGGAGTCTTTTAAAAATCCAAATCATTATTGTTCAGACATTATTTTCCCAAAGTCTTTCAATCATGAGGGTAGGTTTGATGAGCTTTGATACAATTTACCATCCAAATGTGTTTGAGGACAGTGGCAGGGCTGGAGCTTACTACGTCGTATTTAGTTCTTTATTTTCTAGAAGCTTACTGTTTTTGGGAACATCTACTGCTCCCCTAGTTGCGTCTTTTTTGTTGCATATGACTGCAAGTCAATGACTCGATGCGATCTGCTGGGATTTCTTAAATGGAAAACTTTTAAACTGATTGGAATGTATGTATGATTGAATTGAAATTACTTTTCTTGTAAAGTGCCTTGAGATGACAGCTGTTGTGAATCTGCGCTATATAAATAAACAGAATTGAATATAGAAATCAATATTATAAAAATCATTTCTTCATGTCTGCATTACTGGCTGACTGACAGCAGAGCAGCAGATCTCTTTGGGACATTGTGACCTCATGAAACTGGTTTATGCTTCACTATCATGGCTGTCAGGGTGACGTGGGCCAGTCTTGGACCGAAACGGATGAACTGGAGAAGATAATCTTTGACTACTAAAATTCTATATATAGTAAATGTTTAGATTTGGGGGAGGGGGCTTATTCAAACACTCTGTATGCTGTACCTCCGTGTTTGATTAACAAGTTAATTAAATCCTGAAGGACCTAAGTCTAATCTTTGTTTAAGAGATTTATGTTTTTTCCATAATACATTGAGCCACATTGTACCTATTATAAAATAATAAAAAATATCCAAGATAAATACATTGTCTTACATAAATAAGACACTTTAAGACAAACAACCAAATTTTAAACTGGATCCTGAATAAAACAGGAAGCCAGTGAAGAGACTAACACCGGGGTCATATGCTCAGTCCGCTTTGTGCCAGTTGGCAGACGAGCAGCCGCATTCTGTTTTATCCTCATTTAGTTTTAACAAATTTAGGGCCATCCATTGTTTAACATCCGTAAGATAATTCAATAATTAATAGAATCTGCTCCTTCTTTTAAGGATAGATCAATTTGAAGGTCCTCAGCAAAACAATAAAAAGAGATGACAGGTCTGTGAGGGCCATAATTGCTTCTTGCTTGTAGGTGCAAAATATTTTTCTGCACCATTATACAAAGTGAAAATTACATTCCGCTCATCTTATTAGTGGGACAACTTGCACAATCGGTGGCTGCCTAATACTATTTTGCCCCACCATATTTTGGTTTTGGGAACATTTTTATGAATTAAATTTCTTAATTCTACTCTGATATCAATAGTTCTATTTCTTTGCCTTTTGGAACAACTAAACATTAGTTAGATGAGGAATATGTCAGGTGGGCCCAGCATCTCCTTAACCTTTCCTATTTTTAATATAACTGTATTTTTATGAAACACAATCCAAATATTCAACCACTGAATTTGATAGGAACTCTATTTATTATAATTCAATTAGCAGACAATACTACATTTTTTTTAAAGAACACTTAAAGAATTCAATTCAAGATTTTGACCCTAACTTATAAAGCTTTAAATCATCGTACCCCTATTTAAATCCTCCATCTATTGCAGCCTTATATCCCCAGCAGGTCTTTAGGATCTAGCACTTGCTGGTTGTACGAAAGACTCGATTAAAAACTAAAGGGGATAGGGCTTTTGCTGTGGTGGCACCTTCTCTCTGGAATTCCTTTACGTTCAGTCTGAGAATTGTCGACTCTGAGAATTCTTTTAAAAAGCAGCTAAAGACTTATCTTTTTAAGATTGCTTTTATCTAGTTTTATTCCTCTTTTAAATCATTTCCTCGTTTAAATTATTTCAATTTGTCTGTGTTGTAAAGCACTTTGTGATCATTTCTAGAAAAGGTGCTATATAAATAATGCTTTTCTTACTTACTTTTACTTCTATCAATAACACTTAAAAAAAAAAAAAAAAAAAGCTCCAGTCCTCAAAGGCTGGTGTCCTGCCAGTTTTAGATCAGCTGTTTCAAAAGGTTCAACTACCTCCTCAGCATGGCTCTGCAGAGGCCTGTTTAGGAACTATCATGTGATCCAGTTGTGTTGAACCAGGCAAAGACCAAAACATGCAGGATGCCGACTTTGAGGGCCCACCTTATCTGGAGGCGGAACTGAAGAGAACACATCGGTTTCTGGTGCCAGTGTCCGTGTGACACGTCCGGCGGATGTAAACAAGACGCTAGCAGCGTTAGCTTTCAGGCTTCCTTCTGTTTATCATTGGTTGGTAGACGTTTTTTGCTGTGTGAGCTGAATATTTCAATGTCTGCAGTAACAAGATCATCAGAGAGAGTTCATCCGCTCAGAGCCTCCAGGTATGTTACCTGAATGCACTAACACTGGAATACAAAGAACATGATCAGGGGACTAGTTGATACCGCGGAGGAAGCGGGACGTTTGTGTTTTCTCGCACCGCAGTTATTTGCTTAGTTTATCGTTGATTGTGTTTTTCCTTCATGTGTGACACACTGGAAACAGTAAAAAAAAAAAAAAAAAAAAAACAGAACAAAGATGGATCGGCAGCTTTTAAAACAAAAACGTTAATCTAAACATTTCCACATATTTTATCGAGGGGAGCGCAGCAGCAGAGAAAAAGTGGATCAAAATGACTTGACGTTGATTTGTGGAAAACGGAAACAATCTCATTGATTCATTTCTGTATAATTCCTTTAAAAACTGAAGAATGTCAACGATCACTGCACAGGAGTTGCTTCAGGTTTACATGAGATGGGAAGTAAATGGTTATTTGTGTGGTGGATGTGGATCGTGTAAATGGAGTCAAATTCCTTGTATGTGTCATACTTGGCCATTAAAGCTGATTCTGATGCTAAATTATGCTCTCCTTTCGTACGTAATCGGTTCCATCTGTCTTTATTAATGTCTTTGTATTAAAGCTGCGAGCTGAACGTAAATCCACTAGGCGGCAGTGCTGAGTTTGTCAGCCTCCCAGGAGGGAAACGCCCCTAACATTCTTATAAAAATGAAATACCAGTACTAATAATATCCAGTATCCGTTAGTGAAATTTGCTATTTACTGTATTGCCACATTTGCCTTAGAATGGTTGCAACTTTTCCCTTATTAACGTATTAACTACCTCTTCTTCATTACAACATAAGGTGATGCGGCTAAATGGTCAAAACCACTTCATAATAAGAGGGCAAACCATAATTTCCCCATTCTGTAATTGATATTTGCCATGTATGTTGCGGCAGATCATTACTTATTTCTAGGCAAGGGCGTCGGTTTGTTTTAAAAATTTCTGGGGACAATTATTATTAATTATTCATATACAAGTATTCACCCATTTCATGTTTCATTACAATATGCACTGCAGTGTATACACAGGTTTGAAAATCGTATCTTTATCCAATCAAAAGTTGAAAGCCATATGCCTACATGTTTGTGTCTTGTTTTTCAAACGGCACTGAAAACAACCAATTCTTAAAATCCGCATTGGAGCACAAAGAACAATGTTGGCTACATACACTCACCCTAGAAGAATATGTGCAACAATACAACGCGTTCCCTTTGCAGGCCTTGCCGTTCTGTGCATAGAAACTTTAACTTACAGTTCTGCAACAGGACTGGTACCAGCGGGTGACCCGCATAAAGTTATTTCACAGATGAAAAAATACTATGGAGGTATTTTTTAGTGCAAAAGTATTTGTGTCTTGTAACTGGGAAGTTGAAATCAAAGAGGACAATTTTGTTGGAGTTTTGTAATTGTCGATTTTTTCCAGTCGTTCACAAATACAAAACAACAGTTACACCTTTTCAGTTTCTTAAGTACAATGCATAAATTGCATTCTTTGAGTCACACTTTAAAAAAAAGATCTTACATTTACAGTTTTCACCGAATTGAACCAAAAGCACTGGTGCAAAAGATATCTACATACCTGTGTATAAAAAAAACATGTGTACACTAGTTTTGTCGCTCACAGACAACGCTACTATTGCTCCGTCACAAATTTTTTCAGTTCAGCTACACAGATTCTGTTCTACCTGCCACGAATTTAAAACTGACTGCTCTAATATTTTTTGATCCACCTAGTTCAGCACATTTGGAACAAAACTGACCTAATTTCCACTAACCTTTAATTTGTTTTAGCCTAAAAACTAAAATACTTTGACTCTTCAAACATGGACAAGATTACACTAGTAGCAGAATCAGTCAAACTCACTTTGGGATTGTGAAACCATTATTTGATTTGTGAAAATTTAAAAACTTTTTTTTAACCATTCTAGAACAGCTCCAGCTCAGGAACACAAGGTTAGGGTTGACAGATTATATGTACACATAGGCCAGGATCCTGAGTAAAAAAAAAAATAATAATAATAATTGTGAAATGTTAGTTGATAACTAATATATGATCACTTAACACTAGGGTGTCCCGATCTAAAGATTGGATCGGGCCGATATTTTCACATTTTTTGGTGATCGGAGATCGGCTATATTAGCTAACAAGTCGTGCCGATTTTTACGAAAGTACCTCCTAGTTACATTTAACGGTGATTGCGCAATAATTCAAACCTCCGCAGCGGTGCAAACAAGGACTCTTAATTACCACAAATCAGCATAGCAGATTAAACTCAATTCTAATAGGGGTAAACTTCAACAAATGTGCGTAACCGTACTTTAACCTATACAACAAAGGCATAAAAACTCACATTCTGGACTTTAAACGCTACAATAAACAGAAAAACTTCCTCAGCTCCCGCAGAGAGGAAGAGGAAAAAAGCCAGACACTGAGCCGCAGCTGTGCTGCATTCAAATAGCGTAGGAAATCTACGCTGAGTTCAAGAGCATAGGATATTTCAGTTTATAGTGAAAACACCAATAATAATACTGCAACTTACAAACTTAGACCAATGTGAGCTTTCTAACACTGGTATTTACTCAAGAATATAGAGTGAATGAGATCCCATGAAAGTGGAGGGCAGCATTGTGCACACTAGCATACATATACAGTTGTGGCCAAAAGTTTTGAGAATGACACAAATATTAGTTTTCACAAAGTTTGCTGCAAAACTACTTTTAGATCTTTGTTTCTGTGATGTACTGAAATATAATTACAAGCTCTTTATACGTTTCAAAGGCTTTTATTGACAATTACATGACATTTATGCAAAGAGTCAGTATTTGCAGTGTTGGCCCTTCTTTTTCAGGACCTCTGCAATTCGACTGGGCATGCTCTCAATCAACTTCTGGGCCAAATCCTGACTGATAGCAACCCATTCTTTCATCATCACTTCTTGGAGTTTGTCAGAATTAGTGGGTTTTTGTTTGTCCACCCGCCTCTTGAGGACTGACCACAAGTTCTCAATGGGATTAAGATCTGGGGAGTTTCCAGCCATGGACCCAAAATTTCAACGTTTTGTCCCCGAGCCACTTAGTTATCACTTTTGCCTTATGGCACGGTGCTCCATCGTGCTGGAAAATGCATTGTTCTTCACCAAACTGTTGTTGGATTGTTGGAAGAAGTTGCTGTTGGAGGGTGTTTTGGTACCATTCTTTATTCATGGCTGTGTTTTTGGGCAAATTTGTAAGTGAGCCCACTCCCTTGGATGAGGAGCAACCCACACATGAATGATCTCAGGATGCTTTACTGTTGGCATGACACAGGACTGATGGTAGCGCTCACCTTCTCTTCTCCAGACAAGCCTTTTTCCAGATGCCCCAAACAATCGGAAAGAGGCTTCATGGGAGAATATGACTTTGCCCCAGTCCTCAGCAGTCCATTCACCAGACTTTCTACAGAAGATCAATCTGTCCCTGATGCTTTTTGGGAGAGAAGTGGCTTCTTTGCTGCCCTTCTTGACACCAGGCCATCTTCCAAAAGTCTTCGCCTCACTGTGCGTGCAGATGCGCTCACACCTGCCTGCTGCCATTCCTGAGCAAGCTCTGCACTGGTGGCACTCCGATCCCGCAGCTAAATCCTCTTTAGGAGACGATCCTGACGCTTGCTGGACTTTCTTGGACGCCCTGAAGCCTTCTTAACAAGAATTGAACCTCTTTCCTTGAAGTTCTTGATAATCCTATAAATTGTTGATTTAGGTGCATTTTTAGTAGCTACAATATCCTTGCATGTGAATCTTACTGTTGCTCAGTGGTCCAAAGTACTTTTTTTTCGGATGAAAGCAAATTTTGCATGTCATTCGGAAATCAAGGTGCCAGAGTCTGGAGGAAAACTAGGGAGAAGGAAATGCCAAAATGCCTGAAGTCCAGTGTCAAGTAACCACAGTCAGTGATGGTCTGGGGCGCCATGTCAGCTGCTGGTGTTGGTCCACTGTGTTTTATCAAGGGCAGGGTCAATGCAGCTATCAGGAGATTTTGGAGCACTTCATGCTTCCATCTGCTGAAAAGCTTTATGGAGATGAAGATTTCATTTTTCAGCACGACCTGGCACCTGCTCACAGTGCCAAAACCACTGGTAAATGGTTTACTGACCATGGTATTACTGTGCTCAATTGGCCTGCCAACTCTCCTGACCTGAACCCCATAGAGAATCTGTGGGATATTGTGAAGAGGAAGTTGAGACGCAAGACCCAACACTCTGGATGAGCTTCAGGCCGCTATCGAAGCATCCTGGGCCTCCATAACACCTCAGCAGTGCCACAGGCTGATTGCCTCCATGCCACGCCGCATTGAAGCAGTCATTTCTGCAAAAGGAATCCCGACCAAGTATTGAGTGCATAACTGAACATAATTATTTGAAGGTTGACTTTTTTTGTATTAAAAACACTTTTCTTTTATTGGTCGGATGAAATATGCTAATTTTTGAGATAGGAATTTTGGGTTTTCATGAGCTGTAAGCCAAAATCATCCGTTTTAAAACAATAAAAGACCTGAAATATTTCAGTTGGTGTGCAATGAATCTAAAATATATGAAAGTTGAATTTTTATCATTGCATTATGGAAAAGAATGAACTTTATTACAATATGCTAATTTTTTGAGAAGGACCTGTAGAAAAACACAAAACCAAAACGGAGTATGACGTCACTCATAAAATTCCTCTAGCTTGGCCACCCAATAAATCAACTCTACAAATAAATGCACAAAGATAGAATTAAAGATACTCTAACATTAAATAAAACTCATAAACTACTGACTTTGAGGCCTTTTCTGCCCTAATATAATGCCATTACACTACGAAACTAACCTAGTGGAGTTATAATGAAACAAATAACCCAATTAGAGAACCTAATTCCCAAAGTGACTCTGGTAATTAAACATCTGCAAGTTTTCCCACACATTCTGAAGTTCTCCTGTTACTTTATTTAGATGAGAGTTGTTTGTTGTGTTGTCTGTCAGACTGGAAGTCCTGTTAGGCTAGCAATAGGTCACCTAATGTTTGTCTGATCTCAAATACCATTTTTTATCAATTCAAAATAGCTAGGGGGTGAGGCAGCTTGTAAAGGTGTCACTAAGGTTAATGTATGTTTTCTCAACTATCTCGTTCCTAATTGGTAATTGCACTTGTTACTGAAAGTCGAGAAATAATCTTGTTACCTGTTAAAATTCAATTCAATTCAATTCAATTCAAAAATACTTTATTGATCCCAGAGGGAAATTAAGTGTTGGTATAGCTCATATAATCAATTCTTTAAGGAGTTGTTGTAGATAATGATGGCTGTGGGCAGGAAGGATTTCCTGTAGCGGTCTGTATTGCAGCGAAACTGAAGAAGCCTCCGACTGAAGATGCTCTGTTGTTGTGTGACTGTCTCATGAAGAGGATGCTCAGGGTTGTCCATAATTTTTTTGATTTTATGAAGAATCCTTCTTTGCATTATCATCTCCAGATTTTCCACAGTTGTCCCAAGAACAGAACCAGCCTTCTTTATCAGGTTGTTTAGCCTATTTAAGTCCCTGGCTCTGATGCTGCTACCCCAACAGATGACGGCTGAAGAGATTACACTCTCCACAACAGACTTGTAGAAGATCTGCAGCATCTTGCTGCAAACCTTGAAGGACCTAAGCTTCCTCAAGAAGTACAGTCTGCTCTGTCCCTTCTTGTAGACTGTTTCACTGTTGCGCCTCCAGTCCAGTCTGTTGTCAAGGTGAACTCCGAGGTATTTATACTCCTCAACCACCTCCACTTCTTCTCCCATGATGGAAACAGTGTTTGACTTATCCCTGTTTCTTCTGAAATCTACAATCATCTCCTTTGTTTTGTTCACATTCAAGGTGAGACGATTGTTTCCACACCATGTCACAAAGCGGTCCACCAACTCTCTATATTCAGCTTCTTGTCCATCTCTGATACACCCGACAATTGCAGAGTCATCTGAGTATTTCTGCAGATGACAGGTCTCTGATTTGTACTGGAAGTCTGAGGTGTACAGAGTAAAAAGGAATGGTGAGAGTACGGTCCCCTGTGGTGCTCCTGTGCTGCTGACCACCTGGTTTGACACACAATTCTTCAGTCTCACAAATTGTGGTCTGTTGGTCAGGTAGTCATTGATCCAGGCGATTGTTGAGGGCTCCACCTGTGTCTTCAGGAGTTTCTGATGAAGCAAATCAGGCTGAATTGTGTTAAATGCACTAGAGAAATCAAAGAACATGATCCTCACAGTGCTGCCTGCTTTGTCCAGATGACAGTGGGTTGGTTGAAGTAGGTGGATGATGGCATCTTCAACTCCAACTCCACAGCGATAAGCAAACTGCAGTGGGTCCTGATACGTTCTTGTTTGCTTACTCAGGGGTGCCAACAGGAGTCTCTCCAGGACCTTCATGACGTGGGATGTCAGGGCAACGGGTCTATAGTCATTGATGACTGATGGGTGAGTTCTCTTTCAGATATTGATAGTTAACACTGTAAAAGAACCAAACTGAGCCTACTGAGCCTGTCTCCCCTTTTTTTTGAGGCACTGTCTTGCGCATGCCTTAAAAATTTTATATATTACAGAAATATTCCCTAAGCTTGAGTGAGCTATCACCTCATCCATTCACTACATTAATGTTCTATTCTTCTTGATTCCCTCAGGTCTTCCACAGCATCATGTCTGTTACTAATTCGGAAGTTCTTGCTGATCATGTTCTTAAAACGGAAGAGATTGATTCCATCCTTGACCACAAGATGCCAAATGGTGTAGAAATAAACAAGGACCCAGAAAAAGGGCAGATGAGGAAGCCAACGGAGGAACCAGAACTTGACCCGATCAAAGAAGAACATACTGAACTGTGGATCTTTGAGAACGAAGGACAGCTTGTAGTGAAGCAGGAAACCAACACTTCTATGCTTACTCCTGCTCGAGACAAAATACTCCACGATGTACCAAAAGGGCCGTGGGTTATAGAGATAAAGGAGGAGCTAGAACCTGTGCCAACCAAAGATGAACAAGAAGTTCCAGAACCCATGAAGATTAAAATGGAACTAGAACCCGTTAAGATACAAGAGAAAAGGGAGGGTTTCTTCAGTGATCAGGATGAAGAGCTGCTTGCAATAAAGCAAGACACGGACAGAATCATGGTTACTCCTTTTAATAAACAAAAGGAAAACAATGGAACAGAACTAAACAAGAATCTGCTCCTCTCTGCAAATCGCCCTGAACCTGAAAGCGACCAGAACGACTCAGGATCAAGTAGAGACAAAGAACTGAAGAGACATCAGAACCCCAGAAATCACAGGGACTGTGTGGACAATCCAGAACTAAAAATACATAAAACAGATTTGGTTTCTTGTAAAATATGTGGTAAATGTTTCAATACATGTAAATACTTGCCTGCACTTATGAAATCCCATACAGGTGAGAAACACTCTCCAGGTGAAGTGTGTTGTAAATGTTATGAAAACTGTCACAATTTCACTTTTAACAGAAGTACTCACACAGGTGAACAGCCGTATTCTTGTTATCTGTGTGATAAATCTTTTCGAAAACGTGGCGATTTGACCAGGCACCTTAGAACTCACACAGATGAAAAGCCGTATTCTTGTGATTTGTGTGATAAATCTTTTCGAAAACGTGGCGATTTGACCAGACACCTTAGAACTCACACAGGCGAAAAGCCGTATTCTTGTGATTTGTGTGATAAATCGTTTGGAGTGAAAAGTGGTTTGGTTGATCACAGAAGAACTCACACAGGTGAAAAACCTTTTTTCTGTGACTTGTGTGGCAAATCCTTTTCAAGAAAGGCTCGCATGACATGTCACGTTAGAACTCACACAGGTGAGAAGCCTTATTCTTGTGATTTGTGTGATAAATCGTTCAGTGCCAAAAGTCGTTTGGTAATTCATAGAAGGAGTCACACAGGTGAAAAACCTTTTGCTTGTGACTTTTGTGGCAAATCTTTTACAAGAAAGGCTCGCATGACATGTCACGTTAGAACTCACACAGGTGAGAAGCCTTATTCTTGTGATTTGTGTGATAAATCGTTCAGTGTCAGAAGTCTTTTGGTTGATCACAGAAGAACTCACACAGGTGAGAAGCCTTATTCTTGTGATTTGTGTGACAAATCTTACAGAGTCAGAAGTGTTTTGGTTGATCACAGAAGAACTCACACAGGTGAGAAGCCTTTTAATTGTGATTTGTGTGAAAAATCTTACAGAGTCAGAAGTAATTTGGCTCGTCACAGAAAAACTCACAAAGAAGCCACAAAGTACTTTTTTGACTCGCCACCTTAGATGGTATTTGACTTGCATTTTTATAGCTATTTTTCAGTCAGAGGACTAAAACTACACTACATTCAGCCATTCACCCATAAATGCACACATTCACACGTTGATGGTGATAAGCTACATTGTAATCACAGCTGCCCTGGAGCACAATGACAGCAGCAATGCTGCCATACACAAGCACCACCTGGCCTTCTGACTACCACCAGCAGGCAAGGCAGGTTAAGTGTCTTCCCCAAGGACACAACAAGCAAGACTGAGTGAGCGGGACTTTGAACCTGCAACCCATCGGAAACTACTAACAACTGAGCTACAATGGTGTAATTCATGTTAGTTTATCAGGTAGCAAATCACTACATATTAGGGGTTTAATGGTATGCCAAAAAGCAGTTCATACCTTAATTTTAGTTTCACAATTTGGGTCTTTTTCAGTACAGAATATTAAAATCAAGCTGTACTTGCAGTAAATGTAACAAAATGTTTTAAGCGCAAAAAAAATACAATATAAATCAATAAAATACACAAAAAAAATAAACAGTTTGAATATTTTCTTTTGAGGAAACTGCAACAACAATAATAATGGTTTATATAGTAATAGTAATGGTTTATTGACCACTGTAAAGTCAATTTTTCCCGAGGAGCAGTGGTTTCTAACCCCGGTTTCTCTTGGTTTCATGTGTTGTGTTTTTTAATTTTATATCATTTTGTATGCGTGTTAACTGAAAACAAAAGATATTAGATACCGTAATTTTCCGACTATTGAGCATACCTGAATATAAACCGCACCAGCTAAATTTTTAAATAAAATCAATTTGGAGGTCTTATGAGAAACTGATGCCATGTACACACGTAACCAGGTTTTTTTTAAAATTAGTATTCTCACCACCTCCTTTAAGAAAAAAATTCCGTCCACACCTTACTGCGTAAGTGTATTGTTAAGCACATTCATAGACATGCCAAACATATAGGGGGCAGTAGTTCCCCCAAATCCTATCCACTCAGAGTAACTTTCTAACTTCTAAATAGAGTAGTAACTGAGCTTGTAAAAACAAGCAATCAAAAAGCGCTTGGACAATTGATGATGCCAACACATCTCTGAGGGCATTAATGCTGTTTCTGAGTGTAAAGACAGGTCGCACAAATGATGTTGGAGCATTTTTGTTGCAGAAAGTGACATTGCAGAACTGAAAACTCTGGTTATTCCTGTCCATTCGCAAACGTTTAAAAAGGAGAAAACGCAGATCTTCACTTTGGAGTTTTTAAAAAGATTCGTTTTCGGTGCCTTAAATCTGCGTTTTTGTGTAAATGACAGGACTAAGTGTAAAAAAAATATCTTCGTTTTGTGAGATACCCGGCTACGTGTGGACAAGGCATCCGACAGGATGAGCTGCTGAGATCTTTTGAGAGCTGAGGCTAAGTAATATGGCTGGATACTGGTAAAACAAACAAACTCAGTTAAAACAAGCCAATAAATCGGAGCCAAATTCAACAAACTTTTTTTTAAAGCATTATATTCTATTTCTCCATAAAACAAACTGGACATGGAAACATTGGACAGCCTGGAGAGCTGCTTGGACGAGTGCTTTGACAACCTAGTTATAGGCAAACCACAAAAATCCACTTCTGCTATGCCATCAAGCACTCCATAACAGAACGCCCCCATTCTGAAGCCAGAACCTCCACCATCTCTCCAGAGAAAAGCTACGCTGATGTCCTGGAATCAACAGATAAGAAGCTAACCAGCCTAGGCGCCCGTCTTGCACTACTTGAGCTTCTCCACAAAGAATTTCAAGCTCTGAGGGAATCTCTGGAGTTCAGCCAAGAACAGGTAGCATTGCTCGCTGCAGAAAACCAAACGCTGAGAGAAAATGTAAAGAAACTCACCGATGGGATAACGCAGCTGACCGGAGAAAACAAAAAGATGAAGAAAAACATCCTGGATATACAGGCCCTGGGCATGCGGGACAACCTTGTCTTCTCCAGGATCCCAGAACAGGCAGAGGAAGACGTTGAAACCACTGTCCAAGAATTTCTCCAGCATCACCTGAAACTCCCAAGCGACACGGTAAAAAACATCACTTTCCGTCGCGTCCACAGGCTCGGAGGTCAGAGGCCCAACAACAGCCGCCCGTGACCGATTGTTGCTAAATTCAAGCACTACAAGCAAAAAGAGCAGGTCAGAGGCCAGGGCAGAGAGCTGTGTGGAACGATTTACAGTGTTAACTATCAATATCTGAAAGAGATCCTGGATAGAAGATGAGTTGTAATGGCAAAAAATAGTATCTCAGGGTTCTCATTATAAAGAAGACTTGAGTCCCAGAAGGCGTTTAAGTATTTGATTCAAACATGTCTGACCAGACACGGAGGGGACAGAGTTACTCGTGCATCACCTTAACCAACCTTTCTAACTAACCGCTTAAATAGTATTCAGCAATCATTGTTTATCTCTGTAGATGTGTTCTCCAACGTTCACGCCCCGCCTCCGGAGAACTGCTTCATGCGAGTCTGATGGCAACGCATAAAGCAGCTCATCCGAAGGCCAGAGTGTTATCTTACTGCCCCGGCGTCTGTCTCTCTGGTGACCTGACACATATATCTTTCTCATAACATTAAGCTGTAGCAATAACCTTGTCATTTTACCCTAGATGCATTCACTAAACAGAGAATATACACTTAATTCCAAATTGCATAACAATTTTCCACCACAGAGTTTTATTCCGAATCAGGAAGAAATATATCAGTGAAGGCACCAGAGCTACAATGGCAGTAGATAATCTATATGTTAATGGTCAGCTGTTCAGGGATCAGCAAACCACTCCATGGCTTTATTAGGAACAGTAACGGTTAGTCTGAGTCATGTATCACTGGTTAGACAAGAGTTGTTTTTATGAGATAATTAAAATTTGATGAAAGCACAGCTCTATAAAGTTGTTTACGTCGTTCAGTGTGGGCAGGGTCAGCGCTGTGCACTGGGATATCAGCTCTTTTTTTCCTCTTCACATGTCTATCACCAAATTTCTTGTCATTCTTTTTTCTTCTTCTGTCACTCACACACACACTCACAGAAGTTTTTTCACAACATAATCATATATCTGTCTCACCCTCTCACCCCCATCACCTCCCTAACTTTCTCCTATTTTTCTCTTTTTTATATCTCTGCTTCCGGACTTACAATCAGGCAACCACAAGCACTAACTATGGCTGCACTTGTGTTTATCAGTTTCTATGGTGACATGCACTTTCCAACTTTAGTCACACAACTACGGCTACTCTAAGGTTTGTCACATGGAATGTTAATGGGACTGGCACTAGAGAGAAAAGAATTAAGATCTTTAACCAGCTTAAAGGTAAAAGGCAGATGTCTTATTACAAGAAACTCATAAATCTACCTCAGCTGCATATGATCTAAAGTCACCGGAGTTCCCTAATCTGTTTTCTACGTGCTATAACTCTAGACAAAGGGGAGTAGCAATATTAATAAATAAAAAAGTTAATTTTGCAGTGTTAGATGCAATTAGAGATCCAGAGGGTAGATTTATAATAATAAAACTATCTATACATAACCAAAACTTATGTATTGTCAGTATATATGGCCCAAATGTTGATGATCTCTCATTTTTTCATACCTTCTTTTCTGCACTTTCTGAACACTTGGATTGGTCACTAGTGGCTAATCCGATAGGCCAACCCAGGTGCCACCCCAATCAGAACCAGAACGATCAGGGTTGTCAACTCTTGCGCTTTCGCTGTGAGATACACGCATTTGAGTGCCTTCAAATGCTCTCACGCAACACTCTTCATATCTTACATTACTCAAAACCATGTCTCAGTTTCGGCGGCGGCACTGCCCCTACAGCTGTGAGAGCGGTCCTCTTGCTCTATAGGTTGTCCGTCTGTCTGCCCAGCAATCACAAAGTAAAGTAAGACGTTTGGACGCCGGGAACATTTTTCCTCTTTGCGCTAGCTGTCTCTTCCCTCGTGGTGCCGCCGCCGATGAACTCTGTTTGCTTCTCATTTGGATCTCTACTGCAACGCAGGTAGGCTACGCGTGTTAATTTAGCCACATAAAATATCACTCAGCTTGTCACTCCACAATTGGGTCATTTATATACGATCATGTGCCATGCCAACCATGCTAACCCAGTTTAGCCCGACTGTTAGTTTTAAGTGTAAAATAGCATGTAGTATAGTTACAATGTGTGTCCCTGTGTTCTAGTAACACATGCAGATCGGGTAAATTTCCATAAAATAACTGTAGCGTTTCCAGTAACCAGTGCTGCCTGTTAACGGAGCTTTTCAGCTCTGAAGTTCATAAAAACTCATTTATGGACAACCAGGGTTGACACGAGGCTAAGCCATTTAGGTGTCCTAAGTATTAAGTCCAGAAGAGCAAAAGAACTTAACTTGGATTATTTTATTAAAGTGTTTGCCACCCAACACAAGAACAGGCGCATTAATCTACAGTCGTGGCCAAAAGTTTTGAGAATTACATAAATATTGGAAATTGGAAAAGTTGCTGCTTAAGTTTTTATAATAGCAATTTGCATATACTCCAGAATGTTATAAACAGTGATCAGATGAATTGTATAGTCCTTAGAATGGCAGACTTGACATGTTAAAAGGAGGGTGATGCTTGAAATCATTGTTTTTCCATTGTTAACCATGGTGCCTGCAAAGAAATGTGTGCAGCCATCATTGCATTGCCTAAAATTGGCTTCACATGCAAGGATATTGTGGCTACTAAAGTCTTCATCTTCCTGTGACTCAGCCACATCAAATGAGTCTCCATTTAGAAACTTTACAGACAGACTGAATGAGCAAATCAAACTTGGGACACAATTAACACCTAAACTTAGACTACACCAAACGCCTGGGACTAGTGTCCATAAGCCTGGGAGCTTCCCCCCACTGATTATTACAGATATCTGATATTTGAGGGAACCGGGCAATAAATCCACCCCTACCGTCTCCCAGAATTCACCCGGCACCCCTGAGGCTATATCAGTGATTATCAGCAGCAGGAAACATAAACCGTTAACCACACGCTCTCATATTAAACAAAATCTCAAATTGATAAACTGTCGGAAGGGTCAGCTGCCCGTCATCACAATACTTAAGTTAGCTTTATTAAACATTAGATCTCTATCCGGAAAGTCTTTTCTTATCAATGACTTCATCACTGAGCATAATTTACACGCCCTTTTTTTATCAGAAACTTGGCTAGATGAAAATAACGAAACAACTTCATTAATAGAATCCAGTCCTCCAAATTATAATTTCTTAAGCGAGAACAGAAAACACAAACGAGGCGGAGGTGTAGCCACCATCTTTCACAACTCAATGAACTTTAAAAAGGTAACTCTGGGCGCGTTTGAATCTTTTGAATACCTAGCCACCCAGATAAATGAGCCTAACAAAGCTTTATTTCTAAGTTTATATAAACCACCAAAACTTAACTCTAACTTCTTTAATGATTTCAATGACCTTCTTTCTGTAATATGTATCGACTATGACCAACTAATCATCGTGGGGGACTTTAACATCCATACCGACAACCCCCAAGATAGACAAGCAAAAACATTAGATGATACTCTCCACAACTTTGGCCTGATCCAGCATGTCAAACAACCAACACACAATAAAGGACACACTCTGGACCTAATTATCAGCAAAGGTTTAAATATTTCTGACATCTCTGTAATTAATATTGCATTATCTGACCATTTCTGTGTTTTCTTTCAAAGTACCATCTCTGCTAAATTACCCAGCCAAAGTAAGACCACTATAAAAAAGCGTTTTCTAGGGGACAGTTCAGTAGAAACCTTTAAACGTATTTATCCTTCCACCACATCCCCCTCATCTCCCAACTCAAACTCAGTAAATAAGTTGGTAGATAATTTCCTTGCGAAAATCTCAGACATCATGGATTCCATTGCTCCAACTAAAGTGAAAGTAGTCTCAGGTAGAAAGAAGTCTCCGTGGACAAGTAATTCACTGGTACGTAGTGAAAAAAGAGAGTGTCGACGAGCCGAGAGAAAATGGCGGAAAACTCGACTCCAGGTTCACTATGAGATCTACAAAGAGAGACTGAATAGATATCAGCTAACTATAAAAGATGCTAGGGAATCGTTCTTTTCTGAAATCATCAACAGAAACATTAATAACACACGGACTCTATTTGCAACAGTGGAAAGACTAACTAATCCTTTAGTGACAGTAGCCCCTGAACTAAACTCTACCAGGGCCTGCAATGAATTTGCCAGCTTTTTCACTGAAAAGATTCTAACAATTAGACGGTCAATCTGTACCTCAATATCGAACCCACAACCAGTGCCATCCCCAATCAACAACAATGTAGAGAAAATGTCTGAATTCCACGAATTAAACCAGAACAGCCTTGAAAAAATCATTATCCAATTAAGCTCCTCCTCCTGCTGTCTTGATATCCTACCCACAGCTTTTCTAAAGAAGGTTCTTCCTGTTATTGGTTCTGATCTTGTTCAAATAGTGAACTCATCACTGCTATCAGCTGTCTTCCCTCAGGCTTTAAAAACAGCAGTTATTAAACCACTGCTAAAGAAGAAAAATCTGGACAACACGTTAATGCAGAACTACAGGCCAATCTCTAATCTCCCATTCATCAGTAAGATTATTGAAAAAGCTGTGTTTCAGCAGTTAAATGGCTTCATAACAACGACAAACCGTTTTGATGCTTTTCAGTCTGATTTCCGCGCTCACCACAGCACCGAGACTGTCCTCGTCAAAGTATTTAATGACATCCGCATAAATACAGACTGTGGAAGAACCACAGTGCTGGTTCTGTTGGACCTCAGTGCAGCATTTGACACTGTTGATCATGATATTTTATTGGAACGGCTGGAGAGCTGGGTCGGACTCTCTGGTACAGTACTTGGCTGGTTCGAGTCTTACCTAAAGAACAGGGACTTCTATGTTTCAATAGGAAACTTTTCATCAGAACGAACAGAAATCACATGTGGGGTCCCCCAGGGCTCCATCCTGGGGCCCCTCTTATTTAATATCTACATGCTCCCACTAGGCAAGATTATAGCGACCAATAACATTAGCTACCATAACTACGCGGATGACACTCAGCTCTACATTACAATGTCACCAGGTGACTCTGAACCCATTCAAACCCTAAATCAATGCATTGACCAAATAAATGGATGGATGTGCCACAACTTTCTCCAGCTGAATAGAAACAAAACTGAAGTGATTATTTTTGGACCCAAGGAGGAACGATCAAGAGTCAGCACACAGCTTCAATTAATACAGCTAGAAACTACTGATCAGGTTCGTAACCTAGGTGTAGTAATGGACTCAGACCTGAACCTCCAGGGTCACATAAAGGCAATAACAAGGTCAGCGTTCTATCACATGAAGAACATTTCTAGGATTAAAGGACTGATTTTGCAACACGACCTAGAAAAACTCATCCATGCGTTTATCTTTTGTCGGATTGATTACTGCAACAGCATCTTGATAGGTCTGCCTAAAAAGTCAATCAGACAGCTGCAGCTGATCCAGAACGCTGCCGCTCGCGTCCTCACTAGAACCAGGAAAGTAGAGCACATCACCCCCGTTCTAAAGTCCTTACACTGGCTCCCTGTAGCTCAGAGAATAGACTTTAAAATACTTTTACTAGTTTATAAATCATTACATGGCTTAGCACCAAAATATGTTGAAGACCTGTTGTCATGGTACCAACCACTCAGGTCCTCCAACTCTACTCTACTAAACATCCCTAGACTCAGAACTAAACATGGAGAAGCAGCTTTCAGTTTCTATGCTCCCCTTATCTGGAACAGACTTCCTGACGAGTGTAGAGCTGCTGAAACTCTGAACTGCTTTAAATCGAGACTAAAAACCATTTGTTTAGAATTGCCTTTGAGTAAATGCTTGATGTCATATGTATGAAATGTGTTCATGCTCTCTTGCTTTTTTTTTATTTTTCTCTTGCTTTATTTTGTATCATGTGTAATGTGTGTTTCTTTTATGTGTTTCTTTTAAATCACCAAATCATGTAAAGCACCTTGAATTGCCCTGCTGTTGAAAGTGTGCTATACAAATAAAATTGCCTTGCCTTGCCTTGCCTTGCCTAAAGTTGCACCTAAATCAACAATTTATAGGATTATCAAGAACTTCAAGGAAAGAGGTTCAATTCTTGTTAAGAAGTTCAGGGCGTCCAAGAAAGTCCAGCAAGTGCCAGGATCGTCTCTTAAAGAGGATTCAGCTGTGGGATCTGACAGACACCAGTGCAGAGCTTGTTCAGGAATGGCAGCAGGCAGGTGTGAGCGCATCTCCACGCACAGTGCGGCGAAGACTTTTGGAAGATGGCCTGGTGTCAAGAAGGGCAGCAAAGAAGCCACTTCTCTCCAAAAAAACATCAGGGACAGATTAATCTTCTGTAGAAAGTCTGGTGAATGGACTGCTGAGGACTGGGGCAAAGTCATATTCTCCCATGAAGCCTCTTTCCGATTGTTTGGGGCATCTGGAAAAAGGCTTGTCTGGAGAAGAGAAGGTGAGCGCTACCATCAGTCCTGTGTCATGCCAACAGTAAAGCATCCTGAGACCATTCATGTGTGGGGTTGCTTCTCATCCAAGGGAGTGGGCTCACTTACAATTTTGGCCAAAAACACAGCCATGAATAAAGAATGGTACCAAAACTCCCTCCAACAGCAACTTCTTCCAACAATCCAACAACAGTTTGGTGAAGAACAATCCATTTTCCAGCTGCCTTTACCTACATCTCCATGTAAAGAGGCACATATAAGATATGCACAAGCCCTTTTCTGTCTTCTAAGCACTTTAATTCAGTGCAATTATATGCACCTTATATTTTATTATTTCAGTTGTTGTGGCTGGGTGTTACATGCACTTGTTATAGTGAGCAAAATCCCAAATTTGTGGTGTTCTGAATGAGGTCATAAACTTATTTTTATGAAGGTTTATTAATGTTACAATTTTGACATTATTATTAAAGAGAAAATTGGACATTCTACATTTGTGCTTTGCTGATTGTAAGTTGTCTGATGTTGTAGCTCAATGCTTTAGAATACATTTAGTTTCAGCAATTGTTTTACAAGAGGGAAAAATGTCTGTTTTATTTTAAAACATTTATCAGAAAGAAGGTGCGGGACATACATTTCTTTTCTTTTTTTACTGCAGATCATTGATTTACGGGTGCCACCCCAGCAGAACTCGGTGCCCCTCCTGTGCCACCCATGGAAAAAAAAGTCTGGACACGCCACTGTTGCTCACTGCTTCTTGGGGGCGACCCTAAACTTTGGTTTAAATGAAGAAATAGACAGGCTCAGAACAGCAGGGACTCGGTACAGCTGGAAATCCATAGGTGTAATTAAGCAGTACAAGAGTGATTTATTATTATTATGTATTTATTAAGCTGTACAAGAGTGAGTGAACTTTGTGATGCATGGCGATTTCTTCACCCCAACAATTGTGCAAGTTCTCCCACTTAAAAAGATGATAGGTATACCTCAACTATGAGAGACAAAATGAGGAAAGAAATCCAGAAAATCACATGGTCTGATTTTTAAAGAATTTATTTGCAAATTATGGTGGAAAATAAATATTTGGCCAATGACAAAAGTTCATCTCAATACTTTGTTATATACCCTTTGTTGGCAATGACAGAGGTCAAACATTTTCTGTAAGTCTTCACAAGGTTTTCACACAGTGTTGCTGTTATTTTTGGCCCATTCCTCCATGCACATCTCCTCTAGAACTGTGACGTTTTGGGGCTGTTGCTGGGCAAAACAGACTTTCAACTCTCTCCAAAGATTTTCTATGGGGTTAAGATCTGGAGACTGGCTAGGCCATTGCAGGACCTTGAAATGCTTTTAACGAAGCCACTCCTTTGTTACCCGAGGTGTGTGTTTGGGATCATCGTCATGCTGAAAGACCCAGCCCTGTTTCATCTTCAATGCCCTTGCAGATGGAAGGAGTTTTTCACTCAAAATCTCACTATACATGCCCCCATTCATTCTTTGCTTTACACGGATCAGTCGTCCTGGTCGTATGGTGTTCTTTGGATGCAACTCGGTATTCCTTTTCCTCCAAACAAGACAAGTAGTGTTTACCAAAAAGTAATATTTTGGTTTCATCTGACCATATGACATTCTCCCAATCCTCTTCAGGATCATCCAAATGCTTTCTAGCAAACTTCAGACGGGCCTGGACATGTACTGGCTTAAGCAGGGGAACACGTCTGGCACTGCAGGATATGAGTCCCTGGCGGCGTAGTGTGTTACTGATGGTAGTCTTTGTTACTTTGGTCCCAGCTCTCTGCAGGTCATTCACTAGGTCCCCCCGTGGGGTTCTGGGATCTTTGCTCACCGTTCTTGTGATCATTTTGACCCCACAGGGTGAGATCTTGCATGGAGCCCCAGATTGAGAGGGATTATCAGTGGTCTTGTATGCCTTCCATTTTCTAATAATTGCTTCCACATTTGATTTCTTCACACCAAGCTGCTTTTTCTTCTTTCTGATTTACTAATTAACCACAGTGCAAATATTAGCTACAGTTCTATTGAACATCTAACCCTTAGTTGTTAAGCATGGACTGTTTTGTAGAATCTCGCTGATTTAGCTCAGGTTATTACCACACAGCAACACCAAAAAAATCTAAAATAACTTAACTGCCAGCCGGAAGAACACAAGTTTAAATTACTTTTTTTATTGCATTAAAACTTCATAACTGCCAGCTTTACCTTTGATCAATTTCCCCATTCTTTTAAGTTTTTTGTGACTAAACCTAGGAACTGATGAATTAATCATAAACTCAAAACAGATAGAAAATCAATATTTCCTACATCCATTAAGGAAAAGTAGTAAAAAGCGCTCTGGTAAGGATATAAAACACTGCACAAAGACCGAATAGAGCCTTATTGTTTCATTTCTTTTTTTATGGGAAAACTAAAATATGCCTTGTTAAAGGAGAATGACCTCGGTGACCTCAGCACCAGAGATTGGCGAGCCCGACCCCAAGTCCCCAAACCCTGCTTCCAGATTGGAAGGCGTGCTGGTGGGATTGAGGAGTTCTTCTAAGTATTCCATCCACCGACCCAAAACGTTCCGCGTCGAGGTCAGCAGCACACCATCCCCACTGTAAACAGTGTTGGTGGCAGACCGCTTTCCCCCCCTGAGACGCCGGATGGTGGACCAGAATCGCTTCGAAGCCGTACGGAAGTCGTTTTCCATGGTCTCTCCAAACTCCTCCCACGCCCGAGTTTTTGCCTCAGCAACCATCCGAGCCGCATCCCGCTTGGCCTGTCGGTACCTATCAGCTGCTTCAGGGGTCCCACAAGCCAAAAAGACCCGGTAGGACTCCTTCTTCAGCCTGACAGCATCCCTTACCGCCGGTGTCCACCACCGGGTTTGGGGGTTGCCGCCGCGACAGGCACCGACCACCTTGCGGCCACAGCTTCGGTCAGCCGCCTCGGCAATGGAGGCACGGAACATGGTCCACTCGGACTCGATGTCCCCCGCCTCCCCCGGGACGTGTTCAAAGTTCTGCCGGAGGTGTGAGTTAAAGCTCCTTCTGACAGGAGATTCTGCCAGACGTTCCCAGCAGACCCTCACAACACGTTTGGGCCTTCCAGGTCTGTCCGGCGTCCTCCCCCACCATCGGAGCCGACTCACCACCAGGTAGTGGTCAGTGGACAGCTCTGCCCCTCTCTTCACCCGAGTGTCCAAAACATGCGGCCGCAGATCAGATGAGACGACAACCAAGTCGATCATTGAGCTGCGGCCTAAGGTGTCCTGGTGCCAAGTGCACATATGGACACCTTTATGCTTGAACATGGTGTTTGTTATGGACAATCCATGACGAGCACAGAAGTCCAATAACAAGGCACCACTCGGGTTTAGATCGGGGGGGCCATTCCGCCCAACCACACCCCTCCAGGTCTCACTGTCATTGCCCACGTGAGCGTTGAAGTCCTCCAGCAGAACAAGGGAGTCCCCAGGAGGAGCACTCTCCAGCACCCCCTCCAAAGACTCCAAAAAGGGTGGGTAATCTAATCTGCTGTTTGGCGCGTAAGCACAAACAACAGTCAGGACCCGTCCCCCCACCCGAAGGCGGAGGGAGGCTACCCTCTCGTTCACCGGGGTAAAACCCTACGTACAGGAGCCGAGATGGGGGGCAACAAGTATGCCCACCCCAGCTCGGCGCCTCTCAGCGGGGGCAACCCCAGAGTGGAAGAGAGTCCAACCCCTCTCGAGGAGACGGGTTCCAGAGCCAGAGCCGTGCGCCGAGGTGAGTCCGACGATGTCCAGTCGGAACCTCTCAACCTCGCACACCAGCTCCGGCTCCTTCCCCACCAGAGAGGTGACGTTCCACGTCCCGAGAGCCAGCTTCTGCAGCCGAGGATCGTTAAAAAGCTCCTCGGTGGCAAGGCTCCGGGGGTGGATGAGATTCGACCGGAGTTCCTCAAGGCTCTGGATGTTGTGGGGCTGTGTTGGCTAACGTGGCTCTGCAATATTGCGTGGACATCGGGGGCAGTTCCCTTGGATTGGCAGACTGGGGTGGTGGTCCCCCTGTTTAAAAAGGGGGACCACAGGGTGTGTTCCAACTACAGGGGGATCACACTTCTGAGCCTCCCTGGTAAGGTCTATTCAGGGGTTCTGGAGAGGAGGGTCCGACGGATAGTCGAACCTCAGATCCAGGAGGAACAATGCGGTTTTCGTCCTGGCCGTGGAACACTGGACCAGCTCTACACCCTCAGCAGGGTCCTGGAGGGTGCGTGGGAGTTCGCCCAACCGGTCTACATGTGTTTTGTGGACTTGGAGAAGGCGTTCGACCGTGTCCCTCGGGGGGCCCTGTGGGGGGTGCTCCGGGAGTATGGGGTACCGGGCCCCTTGATACGGGCTGTTAGGTCCCTGTACGACCGGTGCCAGAGTTTGGTTCGCATTGCCGGCAGTAAGTCGGGCTTGTTTCCAGTGAGAGTTGGACTCCGCCAAGGTTGCCCTTTGTCACCGATCCTGTTCCTAACTTTTATGGACAGGAATTCTAGGCGCAGCCAAGGCGTTGCGGGGATCCGTTTTGGTGGCCTCAGGATCGGGTCTCTGCTTTTTGCAGATGATGTGGTCCTGTTGGCTTCATCGGAGCGTGATCTAAAGCTTTCGCTGGAGCTGTTCGCAGCCGAGTGTGAAGCGGCTGGGATGAGAATCAGCACCTCCAAATCCGAGGCCATGGTCTTGAGCCGGAAAAGGGTGGGGTGCCTCCTCCGGGTCGGGGATGGGGTCCTTCCCCAAGTGGAGGAGTTTAAGTATCTGGGGGTCTTGTTCACGAATGAGGGAAAAATGGAGCGGGAGATCGATAGACGGATTGGTGGGGCATCTGCAGTTATGTTAAAACATTGAAGTCTGCCTCCATACCCACAGGACGGCAGAGAGAGGGGAAAAAACAAAACAAAAAAAACGAAAAAGGAACATCGACAAAACAAACCAAACACTGTGAAATGAGAATTACACAACCACATCACACAAAAATGGATATAAAATACAACAACGTCACAGAAAAACTCATGGTACCGATTAATCAAGCTCTAGTAATGATAACCTCAGCCCAAGAATATATCCTTAAACACCAGAGACCCCACATCTATGTGTGTGTGTGAGCATGCTGGTGCATATAAGGTTTCTCCATAAGAGTGTTCGATAGCTGGTGTGAGCAGACATCATCCGTCTCCCAGGAATCGATGCAGACATGAAGGAGATCGGAGCAAAGACGTCCAAAGGACCCCCAGAGCCCCAGGCGGCCCCAGGCGGACCCGGACGGGGCCGACCGCATCCCCCAAGAGAGGAGCAAAGGAGAACCCCAGGGGAATGTCCAGCGGCTACGATGCAGGGGACGGGGGGGTAACAGTGACGAGAGTTAAATAAGTCTTTTAAATAGATTATATTTTTATCAATCCAATTCTGTAAATACAGTGATTTGTTCCTTTTAGTGATACATTCGTTGCTCCAGATAATAGATCTGTGTGGGGAAAAGTTATGTGAGTAACATAGTTTCCAAGCCAACAATGCTTGTTGATAAAATGTGGACATTTTAACTGGTAACTTTGATATACTATAATTATAAGACAAGAAGAACTGAAGACCTCCAACATTCCTAAAAATGTTGTGTGGAATGAAGCGTCATAATGGTTCTGGAGTTTTTAAACATTCTTTTAGCCATTTCACCGTAAATGTATAATTCAGGTCCATGAAGTCCAAAAGGTTAAAACCACCACTTTGTAATCTGTTTGGCAGACGCAATGAAGCGTTATCTTCATTGCACATAACTCGCTAAATACTATGATTTTCACACCTTTTTTGTCTGCAAACAACAAACATTTAGCTATGATACAGGACAAATTGTTCGGCCTATTTCTATATTCATAGTTGGCTTAATAGTAATAGAATATTCTGATTTACTCATAAAATGTATGCAAAACACACACAATGCTATAAGATAGAGAAGCAGAAAGTACTACTCAGCTATTTTAATAATTTATATATACAGTATAATTCATGTGTAATATATATTGATAATAAATATAATAGATATAGATGTTACATAAGATAATATACAGATGAAATATCCTATATATAAAAAATAATAATGATAATTATATATAAAAATAATAATGATAATTATATATATATATATATATATATATATATATATATATATATATATATATATATATATATATATATATATATATATATATATATAGAGATGACTATCTATAAATATACTTCAATAGCAGCATTCTTGGGTCAGTTGTAATCTAATTTCTTGCCCCAGAGCAGCCAATGCGGAGTCTACTCTTTATTATGTCTATGATTTACTTCTGCTAAAGGTCCCACAAGGAGATTTTCACTAGAAACAGTGAGCACTCTTTACGTTCCGCCCCCAGATAAAAACGTTTTTCTCACAGATGCTTGATATTGTTTTGGCTCCTGTTCCACACTTATGGATTAGTTATATTTAGAAGTAATATTTAGCTAATTTTACATCGATTTTGGTCTCCAGATAAATTCAACTTACTTGAGTTATTAGGCTTGTTGGGGACACACAGCCATTGGGTGGCGCTAACCCACATTCTAGCTCTGACAGGAGGAGAAGAAGACCAGAGGTTATATAAGGCACCGCCACAGATTTTCACGCTCTCTCCAGTTCTGGCGTTCAGCCAAACAGCGCCAGGAGAGATCCAATCCTTCCTTCGCTGGCGAGGGAAAAGATGCGAGTTCTGAGAGGAACTCACTCCGAGGACGACAATACTGCTAATCAATCAGGTGAATCAAACCCAGTGTTTTGAGATAAACCCCACTGTTCCGCCCTGAGCCCTGCTTTCGGAACAGTTGCTGCCGTATGAAGCGAGCCGCTAACAGCTACCGAATGCCTCAGAACCGGGTCGAGACTGGAGCGTTACCCCACCGCGACAAAGCCTGGGACAAAGCTATCTTGAACCTGCAGAGAAGGTCCTGTGTCGGTGAACTGAGGTGCAGCTGATCACTGTTTAGCAAGCCGAAGAGGACGAAACGACGTTCCAAGCTAATGCTACCCGCGATTCAACAGCTATATTCCTCCCACTGCTAATGGACCGTAGCTGTGGCTAGCCTGCAGGCTAACGTTGTTTTGGCTTCGCCAATCATCCACGAAGCAACCTGGAGAACTTTAACCGTTCAATAAGGTCTGTCTGGGCAGAGGCGAGATTAGGTTAGTTTAAACAAGATTTAAGGGTTGTTTATTTTCACTGTGATTTGTTACTTTGTGTAAGATTTAATTTATTGTTTGGGTACAAACAGGTCAGTCGGCCTGGAGGTTTAAACAGTGATTTTCGAGGTTTCCGATGGAAAGTCGTTTTATATCCTGCAACCTAAGTTACTCAATCCGACAGTTTTTCGTTTGATGTTTAATAAATGATCCAGAGCGACTTTAAGCAGCGCCACGTGAGTTAGCTGTAAGCTACATGCTCTAGTGAACCATGTGGGCCCGCCATTGATGGTATTTTACTCATGAACAATAAAGACTGCCGTTAATGCTATTCAAAATAGAGATCGACTTTAAAACGGATAGTTTAAACACTAAACTAATCTTTTAAGTCATTTTGAGACCGCCTTCTTGGTAAGTCAAAATACTAAATTAGATCGACATAATTGGTACTGCCGTTAACGTCAACATAAAGTCTAAATATTAAATTAGATCAATCACTGCGGTGACCGATCTATTAAAGAGAATCAATTATCTAAAGGTTATTGATTTCTAATTCAGTTTAGTTTAAAACTAACTTAGCCTTATTCCCAACACTGTTCAATACAAGCCTTGGGCCTTGAGCAAACATATTCATTCTGAACTATGACATCATTATCAATTTATTGTTTGTTTCTATTTTTGTGCATTTTTATCACTTTTACTGTTTTACTTCTGAGTGTGAGTTTTATTATCGTTATTATTTTCTTAGTAGTTTAGTTGTGTTTTACTAGTTTGGTGAGTTTTTTGATTAAAGTATGTTAAATGAAAGTGAATTCTCGTTGTATTAAACTCTTGTATTTTGGAAAACTGTTGTTGTTATTTCACCTACATGTGTAGTAAGTTGCTGTTCAGGAACGCCAAGAACTTATTCCTTCATATATTGTTTAATTACCTCAGCCTTATCAGGCAGGTAATCATAAACATAAACTGAGACTGAACAATTTGGCTATTGGTATTCCTGGAATCCAGGTGGTGCCCCTAAACGAGGTAATTTTTACATAAAATTATTAATCTGATTAATAATTGCCCTAAGCAATTATTCATAATTATTCATAGCCAAAACCTACCTATCTGTGGCACAACAGGTTGAACTTAAATGTAACAATTCAATACTTTCACAAAAATGAATAAATAAAGAACAATGGATGAATAAGCTCTTAACATGTTACAGTATATCAATGAAAAACATATTGAGTGATGACAATTAAAATGCCTGCTGATAATAAAAAAATGCATTAATAATAATTAATAAATGTGTTCAATAAAGGTTAAATTTATAATTTTCCAATATTTTTCATTGAGTAATAAATCAAATTAATCATTAATAGTATAGAAACCCTCTGCACTGGCTACCTGTCCATTTTAGTATTGATTTCAAGGCGAGGCAATTTTATTTGTACAACACATTTTCACAAACAAGCCAATTCAAAGTGCTTTACATGATTAGAAGAAAAATAGCAAACTAGCAAAAAAAAAAAAAAAGAACAAAAACAAAGGACCTCTCACAGGTGTGGACTGACCTTCCTGAAGGGAAGACCAGAGTTCAGATATAGTTAATAACAATCTAAACATTCATCTATTCAATTTCACATTGAGTTGAAGGTTAGAGCTTTGAAGTTTTTTTCTTATATATAGTTTATGAGTTTATTTCAATTAAATCAGCTTTTATGTTTTTTTATGTATATTTGATTGCTGTTTAAGTTAATGATCGACAAGTACTGCTGCATGTTTTAGAACATATTTATGTAAACGGTTAATATTTCTGGTTTATTATGGTTAAACTTAAAACTTAATAACTTTAAGAGCCCTCCTATTCCTGGAATCAGAGCCTGATGTTCCTCCCTCTTCTTCCTGATCTCAAACACAGCTTGAAGCTGGGTGGAGCCAACATCTGAAGGTAGAAGCTGATTGGCTGCAGCCTCTCTGCACTGACACATGATTGGTAGATCAGAGCTCTGATAAGTTTTTGTTCTCAGGAAATGAAACTAACACAGTCACTGTGACTGAGAGCAGAAATGGAGCAGCTGAACAGAGAAACATTCTCCTGTTCCGTCTGTCTGGATCTACTGAAGGATCCGGTGACTCTTCCCTGTGGACACAGCTACTGTATGAACTGTATTAACAGTTTTTGGGATGAGAATGGGGAGAAGAAAAGCTACCACTGTCCTCAGTGCAGGCAGAGCTTCATGCCGAGGCCTGTCCTCCAGAAGAACACCCTGTTAGCAGCTTTAGTGGAGCAGCTGAAGAAGACTGGACTCCAAGCTGCTCCTGCTGATCACTGCTATGCTGGACCTGAAGATGTGGCCTGTTATGTCTGCACTGGGAGGAAGCTGAAAGCCACCAAGTCCTGTCTGGTCTGTCTGGTTTCCTACTGTAAGAATCACCTCCAAACTCACCATGATGTCCCTGGACTGAAGAAACACAAGCTGGTGGAGCCCTCCAAGAACCTCCAGGAGAACATCTGCTCTCGTCATGATGAGGTGATGAAGATGTTCTGCCGCACTGATCAGAAGTCTATCTGTATTATGTGTTTAATGGATGAACATAAAGGCCACGACACAATCCCAGCTGCAGCAGAAAGGACTGAGAGGCAGAGAGAGCTGGAGGAGAGACGAGGAGAAATCCAGCAGAGAATCCAGGACAGAGAGGAAGATGAGAAGCTGCTTCATCAGGAGGTGGAGGCCATCAATCAGTCTGCTGATAAAACAGTGGAGGACAGCCAGAAGATCTTCACCGAGCTGATCCGTCTCCTCCAGACACGAAGCTCTGATGTGAAGCAGCAGATCAGATCCCAGCAGGAAACTGAAGTGAGTCGAGTCAAAGAGCTTCAGGAGAAGCTGGAGCAGGAGATCAGTGAGCTGAAGAGGAAAGACGCTGAGCTGAAGCAGCTCTCAGACACAGAGGATCACAACCAGTTTCTCCACAACTACCCCTCACTGTCAGCACTCAGTGAGTCTACACACTCATCCAGCATCAACATCCGTCCTCTGAGACGCTTTGAGGACGTGACAGCAGCTGTGTCAGAGCTCAGAGATCAGCTACAGGACATCCTGAGAGACTCATGGACAAACATCTCACTGATGGTCTCTGAGGTGGACATTCTACTGTCAGAACCAGAACCAAAGAGCAGAACTGGGTTTTTAAGATATTCATGTGAAATCACAATGGATCCAAACACAGCATACAGTTATCTGCTACTATCAGAGGGGAACAAGAAGGTGACATGGATGAATAAACCTCAGACTGATTCTAGACATCCAGACAGATTCACTGATCGGCCTCAGGTTCTGAGTAGAGAGAGTCTGACTGGACGTTGTTACTGGGAGGTGGAGAAGAGAGGAGATGTTTTTGTATCAGTCGCATACAAGAATATCAGCAGAGGAGGAATAGGGGACGAATGTGTATTTGGATGTAATGACAAATCTTGGGCTTTAGTTTGTTCCTCAAGCAGTTATGGATTTGTTCACAAAAACATCAGGACCTTCATCTCAGGTCCAGTTCCCTCCAGAGTAGGAGTGTACCTGGATCACAGAGCAGGTATTCTGTCCTTCTACAGCGTCTCTAAAACCATGACTCTCCTCCACAGAGTCCAGACCACATTCACTCAGCTGCTACATGCTGGAGTTTTGGTTTGGTGGACTGGATCCTCTGCAGGGTTCTGTAAACCCAAGTAGATTTCCTCTCTCCTCCCTGATTGTTGATCTGGGTTCATGGTTCTGGTGTCTCTGCTCTGCTGTTCTCTTCTTCTATAGTTTTCTGCTTTAAATGTAGTTCTCTGTGTCTGTGTTCCAAGAGCCAGAAAGGATTTCACTGCTGATGTTTTCTTTCATTCTTATATGACACAGAAATATTTCTCCCCATTGAAATCTCACTTTCTCTGGGCTCTAATAGTTTAGCTTTATTATTTGTATTGGTGTATCTGGATGTTCTGGTTTCTCTTCCACTGTTCTGTACAACAAATGTTGTTCTTGTTTCAATCAGCCGAGATTGAAGTGAACTGAACTTTCTTCTGTTTTCTTTATTGTGATCCGGAGAAAAAAACTGAAACTAACATCAACTTAAAACTGATGCCGTTTTCTTCACAGTTCTTTTAGATCAGGCACATAAATGTCTGTTGTTCTGTCTCTTTGGCTTTGTTCAATAAAACATCTTGATTACAGAGAAATGTTGAGAGTTTTCTTTTTATTATAACAAAACTATTATATCTATATTTTGATTTCTTTTAAGTTTTCACAGCTCAGTTCCAATTAAGGCATAATTTTGAAATGGAAGGAAAATGAAACATGGGTTTCAAAAGTTATCACCTCAAATATATTTAAAGTGTGCATGCATTTGTATTCAGGAATCTTTAGTCTGATAACCATAAATAAAATCCAACACAGTTAATTGCCTTCAGAAATCACATATGATAATCATTTAATATTACAGTGGATCTATTGCAATTTAATCAAACTACAACTATTGTGTGATGACCTCTTCTTAGAAATCAGTGAGAAAACAACCATGTGGAAAAAAGAAACACAACAGCCTAGTGAAATAGTTGTGAAGTTCAAAGTAGACTTCTAAAACAAATATGTAAAACTTTACATAGAGAAATGCTCAATAAATCACTACAAATTAAAATATTATGGCACAACTGCAAACCATTTAGGATATGGATGTCCACCTGACTGGCAGGTAGTGCAATGAGAGCATTAATCAATATAGCATGATGCTTTGGGGCTGCTTTTCTGCAAAGGGGACAGGACGACAGATCTGTATTCAGGAAAGGACGAATGGGGCCATATATTCTTCTGGAATTGCGCCGCTCAAGGTGGCAGCATGTTGGAGTCGCTCTGTTACTTTGGTTCATTTTTTTATTTTTATTTTTACTTTAATTCTTCCATTTCTGGTAGAAACATTGTTTTTGTGGACAACTGTTCTCTCTGGTTTTGAATGCTGTGCAGCTGGAAGGATTTTTGCTGATACTTTTTTTTTGGACATTTGTTATGATGCATAACCATGGCAACAAGGTGGTTTACAACTGGCAGCAGCTGATTAACATCACAAAAGCTCAAATAATACCTCAACTACAGCCACAAAACCATGATGAGTTGAAAAGAAGACGCCATTGATCCAGAGCATCCTCTTCATCAGACTGTCATACAACTACAGAGCGTCTTCAGTCAGAGGCTTCTTCAGATCTGCAGAGCGCTACAGGAGATCATCCCTACCCACAGCCATCAGCACCTACAACACATCTTTGAAGGAACTTGCATAATGAGTTACAACAACATTTAATTTCCCTTTGGGATTAATAAAGTAATTTTGAATTTTGAATTGAACTGAATTTGTATAGTGAGATTGTGGGCAAAAACTTCCTTCCATCAGTGAGAGCATTGAAGAAGAAACATGGCTGGATCTTACCGCATGCCAATGATCCCAAACACATCGCCCGGGCAATGAAGGAATAGCTAGGTTAAAAAGCATTTCAAGGTTCTGGAGTGACCTAGCCAGTCTCCAGACCTCAGTCCAATAGAAAATCTGTGGAGGGAGTTGAAAGTCTTGCTGCCCAGCAACAGCCTCAAAACATCCCAGCTCTAGAGAAGATTTGCATGGAGGAATGGGCCAAAATACCAGCTACAGCGTCTTCTGCACAATTATACAAATTACAAATAATACAAGAGAAAACAAAGTCGCACTATATGCAGACGATGTTCTTTTATATCTTTCAAATCCAATCCAATCTATCAAGGCCCTTCTAGAATTGTTAACTACATTTGGTGCATATTCAGGATACAGATTAAATAAAGGTAAAACACAACTTATGAGTTTTAATTTCTGGCCCTCAGCATCGCTCAAGAATAAAATCTCAGTAGACTGGTCTCAGAAAGCAATTAGATACCTGGGTGTTTGGCTGACCGATTCCATCCATCCATCCATCCATTTTCTTCCGCTTATCCGGGGTCGGGTCGCGGGGGCAGCAGCCTAAGCAAAGAGACCCAGACTTCCCTCTCCCCAGCCACTTGTTCCAGCTCCTCGGGAGGAACCCCAAGGCGCTCCCAGGCCAGCCGAGAAACATAGTCCCTCCAGCGTGTCCTGGGCCTTCCCCTGGGCCTCCTCCCGGTGGGACGTGCCTGAAACACCTCACCAGGGAGGCGTCCAGGAGGCATCCTGACCAGATGCCCGAGCCACCTCAACTGACTCCTCTCGATGTGGAGAAGCAGCGGCTCTACTCTGAGCCCCCTCCGGATGACTGAGCTTCTCACCCTATCTCTAAGGGAGAGCCCAGACACTCTGCGGAGGAAACTCATTTCAGCCGCTTGTATCCGTGATCTCGTTCTTTCGGTCACCACCCAGAGTTCGTGACCATAGATGAGGGTAGGAACGTAGATCGACCGGTAAATCGAGAGCTTCGCCTTTTGGCTCAGCTCTCTCTTCACCACGACAGACCGGTAGAGCGCCCGCATAACTGCAGATGCCCCACCAATCCGTCTATCGATCTCCCGCTCCATTTTTCCCTCATTCGTGAACAAGACCCCCAGATACTTAAACTCCTCCACTTGGGGAAGGACCCCATCCCTGACCCGGAGGAGGCACCCCACCCTTTTCCGGCTCAAGACCATGGCCTCGGATTTGGAGGTGCTGATTCTCATCCCAGCCGCTTCACACTCGGCTGCGAACAGCTCCAGCGAAAGCTGTAGATCACGCTCCGATGAAGCCAACAGGACCACATCATCTGCAAAAAGCAGAGACCCGATCCTGAGGCCACCAAAACGGATCCCCGCAACGCCTTGGCTGCGCCTAGAAATCCTGTCCATAAAAGTTAGGAACAGGATCGGTGACAAAGGGCAACCTTGGCGGAGTCCAACTCTCACCGGAAACAAGCCCGACTTACTGCCGGCAATGCGAACCAAACTCTGGCACCGGTCGTACAGGGACCTAACAGCCCGTATCAAGGGGCCCGGTACCCCATACTCCCGGAGCACCCCCCACAGGGCCCCCCGAGGGACACGGTCGAACGCCTTCTCCAAGTCCACAAAACACATGTAGACCGGTTGGGCGAACTCCCACGCACCCTCCAGGACCCTGCTGAGGGTGTAGAGCTGGTCCAGTGTTCCACGGCCAGGACGAAAACCGCATTGTTCCTCCTGGATCCGAGGTTCGACTATCCGTCGGACCCTCCTCTCCAGAACCCCTGAATAGACCTTACCAGGGAGGCTCAGAAGTGTGATCCCCCTGTAGTTGGAACACACCCTGTGGTCCCCCTTTTTAAACAGGGGGACCACCACCCCGGTCTGCCAATCCAAGGGAACTGCCCCCGATGTCCACGCAATATTGCAGAGCCGCGTTAACCAACACAGCCCCACAACATCCAGAGCCTTGAGGAACTCCGGTCGAATCTCATCCACCCCCGGAGCCTTGCCACCGAGGAGCTTTTTAACGACCTCGGTGACCTCGGCACCAGAGATTGGAGAGCCCGACCCCAAGTCCCCAAACCCTGCTTCCAGATTGGAAGGCGTGCCGGTGGGATTGAGGAGGTCTTCGAAGTATTCCATCCACCGACCCAAAACGTCCCGCGTCGAGGTCAGCAGCACACCATCCCCACTGTAAACAGTGTTGGTGGCAGACCGCTTTCCCCCCCTGAGACGCCGGATGGTGGACCAGAATCGCTTCGAAGCCGTACGGAAGTCGTTTTCCATGGTCTCTCCAAACTCCTCCCACGCCCGAGTTTTTGCCTCAGCAACCATCCGAGCCGCATCCCGCTTGGCCTGTCGGTACCTATCAGCTGCTTCAGGGGTCCCACAAGCCAAAAAGACCCGGTAGGACTCCTTCTTCAGCCTGACAGCATCCCTTACCGCCGGTGTCCACCACCGGGTTCGGGGATTGCCGCCGCGACAGGCACCGACCACCTTGCGGCCACAGCTTCGGTCAGCCGCCTCGGCAATGGAGGCGCGGAACATGGTCCACTCGGACTCGATGTCCCCCGCCTCCCCCGGGACGTGTTCAAAGTTCTGCCGGAGGTGTGAGCTAAAGCTCCTTCTGACAGGAGACTCTGCCAGACGTTCCCAGCAGACCCTCACAACACGTTTAGGCCTTCCAGGTCTGTCCGGCGTCCTCCCCCACCATCGGAGCCGACTCACCACCAGGTAGTGGTCAGTGGACAGCTCTGCCCCTCTCTTCACCCGAGTGTCCAAAACATGCGGCCGCAGATCAGATGAGACGACAACCAAGTCGATCATTGAGCTGCGGCCTAAGGTGTCCTGGTGCCAAGTGCACATATGGACACCTTTATGCTTGAACATGGTGTTTGTTATGGACAATCCATGACGAGCACAGAAGTCCAATAACAAGACACCACTCGGGTTTAGATCGGGGGGGCCATTCCGCCCAACCACACCCCTCCAGGTCTCACTGTCATTGCCCACGTGAGCGTTGAAGTCCCCCAGCAGAACAAGGGAGTCCCCAGGAGGAGCACTCTCCAGCACCCCTTCCAAAGACTCCAAGAAGGGTGGGTAATCTAATCTGCTGTTTGGCGCGTAAGCACAAACAACAGTCAGGACCCGTCCCCCCACCCGAAGGCGGAGGGAGGCTACCCTCTCGTTCACCGGGGTAAACCCCAACGTACAGGCGCCGAGATGGGGGGCAACAAGTATGCCCACCCCAGCTCGGCGCCTCTCAGCGGGGGCAACCCCAGAGTGGAAGAGAGTCCAACCTCTCTCGAGGAGACGGGTTCCAGAGCCAGAGCCGTGCGCCGAGGTGAGTCCGACGATGTCCAGTCGGAACCTCTCAACCTCGCACACCAGCTCCGGCTCCTTCCCCACCAGAGAGGTGACGTTCCACGTCCCGAGAGCCAGCTTCTGCAGCCGAGGATCGGACCGCCAAGGTCCCCGCCTTTGGCCGCCGCCCATCCTGCACAGCACCCGACCCCTATGGCCCCTCCCACAGGTGGTGAGCTCATGGGAAGGGGGGCCCATGTTACCTCTTCGGGCTAAGCCCGACCGGGCCCCATGGGTAAAGGCCCGGCCACTAGGCGCTCGCCAACGTGCCCCACCTCCAGGCCTGGCTCCAGAGGGGGGCCCCGGTGACCCGCGTCTGGGCGAGGGAACACTGAGTCCATCTGTCGTTTTCTTCATAGGGGTCTTTTGGGCTGCACTTTGTCTGATCCCTCACCTAGAACCAAATTGCCATGGGTGACCCTACCAGGAGCAAAAGCCCCCGACAACATAGCTCCTAGGATCATTGGGACACTCAAACCCCTCCACCACGATAAGGTGGCAGCCCAGGGAGGAGCCTGACAGATATATACAGAAAAAACTTTAACATGTATATTAGACTTTAGTGTAAGAATTGAGACCATTAAGATGCCTGTATTGCCCAGATTGTTATATTTGTTTATGTCTCTGCCAATCAAAATCCCAGATTCTCAATTTCAGACAAATATCTCGCTTTATTTGGAAAGGGGCAGAGACCCTGAGTTAAATATAGTACATTAATGATTAGGAAAGAAAAAGCAGGGTTGCCCCTCACCAACATCTGGGATTATTACCGTTCAGACCAATTTAGAATAATAATATAATGGTGTGACAACACCTGTGAGGCCGAATGGAAAGCATTTGTGAAAACGTCTTGATACAAGCTCTGATAGGATATCAGAAACTAACAGCAGCCTGTCAGAAAGAATTAAACCCTTTAGTCTCTTTTACTCTAATGATATGGTTTAAAGTAGTGAAGAAATGTAATTTGAGTGACAAGGGTTCTTAATGGATGTTGTTTGATTCAGAATTTACACCTAATCAAACCGATTCACATTTTAGAAATTTGTTATAGAAAGAAATGACAGCACATTGCAAAATTCTGGACATTTAAGTTAACAACTTTTAAAATACTGCAACAAAAATAAGGACATTTGGCCGAGTGCAGATGAACCATGCAAAGGAACGCCATCAAATCAAAATCAAATCAAACTTTATTTATATCATACAAGAAGTTGCATCACAAAGTGCTTTACAGATTAAAATGACCCCACATAAAACCACCTTCCCTTCCCTCCCCCACAGATTTAAAAGCATGGTCACAGTTATACCCCCCTCCCCCCAACCCATCTCCCATGTACACACACAGTAAAAAGAAAAAGTAAAAATGGACATTGGGCCGAGTGAAGACAAACCATGCGAGTAAACGCCATCAGAGGAGCCATCTGCCCCGGCAGCGGTAGATTAACAGCAGCAGCCGAGGCACCGACACAGGGCACCCAGTGGAGGCAAGGCCAAGACCCCCACCTCCACCCAAGCTCCACCTGTAGAGCACCCAGGCAGCCACAGCCGACCACCGCTCCCGGGGCAGAGGGCTCCCACATAGGAAACACTGGAACGGGGATTAAGATAAATTAAAGTATAAAAATAAACTTTAAATTCATGTGCTAAGATTAAATAGTAAAATACTGATAAAAATGTAATAATATAAAACATGCAGAGCAATTAAACAAACAATAATAAATAATAAGCAGTTAAAAGCTAGGCTAAAAAGGTGAGTCTTGAGCCTGCTCTTAAAAACATGAACGTTCTCTGTGGCCCTGAGGTTCTCTGGCAGCCTGTTCCAGAGGTGAGGGCCATAAAACTGGAAAGACGCCTCGCCATGCTTGTGTGTCCTGACTTTAGGGGTGACAAGGAGACGGCTGCCAGAGGAGCGCAGAGACCGCCAAGGTTTATATGGTAAAAGCAGTTCAGAGAGATAAGAAGGTCCAAGACCATTAAGACACTTAAAAACCATTAAAAGAACCTTAAAGTCGATCCTGAAATGTACAGGGAGACAATGCAATGATTTTAAGACCGGTGTAATGTGTTCCCGCCTCCTGGTCTTCGTCAGGACATGTGCTGCTGAATTTTGTAGGCGTTGTAAACCTGATATACTCTTTTTGGGAAGACCAGAAAGCAGGGCATTACAGTAATAAATTCTACTGGTTATAAAAGCATCAGTGTCTCTGTGTTGGCCTGAGAGAGAATGGGGAGGACTCACTAAAGTAATAACTAAATTAAATATTCCCTCAACAGGTGGCACCCAAGTCCTCCCATATAAGGAATAATTAGACCAATAAATAATCTACTGATGATTGCTCAATATTACTTTCATATATGTCTGTTCAGCATCCATCTATTTTCAGATAACGTTTTAGATGTTAAAGATGACATGCCGCCCGCTCTAATGCAGGATTCCAGCTAATCTGTCGCACAGCATTTGCCATGCATTTTCTGCCTGAACAGCCCTTATAAATACCCACCTGCCTCATTTCAGCACCTGTTTTGAGTATTCAATTTGAACTTTTTTTTTTAAACGGAAGCAGCATTAATTATCTTATACATCTGTCTACCCTACCAAAATTGCTTTGGTTCAAAAAGTATTATCTTTCGACAACATCATCACGCAGGGTCACCAACTGTTGAGTAAAAATGAGGCGAGCCAGCTGATTCCTCTCAAGGTAATTTATTGAAAGAATGTGGACCGATCAATAATATGGCCACACAAGGGCATAGTTCAGAAGAGAAAAGGGTATGATTTCAAAGTCGGTATCAGTTTTATACAAAGACGTCTCAACAAGATCACAACAGTGAGTTAGTCCATAAGATGACATACAGTAATTCCGGAAAGTATTCACAGTGCATCTCTTTTTCCACATTTTATGTTACAGCCTTATTCCAAAATTAAAATATGTATTTCCTTCATCAAAATTAAAAAAACATAACACCCCATAATGATGTGAATTTTTGGGGAGGAGATTTTTGCAAATGTTCTAAAAATAAAAATACTGCAAAATTCCATGTACTCAAATTTGAGCTCAGGTCCATCCTGTTTCCACTCATCATCCTTGAGATGTTTCTGCAGCTTAAATGGTAAATGGCCTGTACTTGTAAAGCGCTTTATTTAGTCCTTGAGGACCTCAAAGCGCTTCACACTACATTCAGTCATTTACCCATTCAGGCACACATTCACACACTGGTGATGGCAAGCTACATTGTAGCCACAGCTGCCCTGGGGCACAATGACAGAAGCGAGGCTGCAGAACATTGGCACCACCGGGAAGTCTGACCACCACCAGTAGGCAGAAGGGTGAAGTGTTTTGCCCAAGGACACAACGACTGAGACGGACGGAGCGGGGGCTCAAATCGAACTGGCAACCCTCCGGTTACAGGACGAACTCCTCACTACTGAGCCACAGTCGTCTCAGCTTAATTGGAGTTCAGTTGATTGGACATGATTTGGAAAAAATACACAATTGTCTATATAAGGTCCCACGGTTGACAGTGCACGTCAGAGCACAAACCAAGCATGAAGTCAAAGGAATTGTCTGTAGACCTCCGAGACAGGAGGGTCTCAAGGCACAAATCTGGGGAAGGTTACAGAAAAACTTCTGCTGCTTTGAAGTTCTCAATTAGCACAGTGGCCTCCATCATCCGTAAGTGGAAGAAGTTCAAAACATCCAAGACTCTTCCTAGAGCTGGCTGGCCGTCTAAACTGAGTGATCGGGGGAGAAAGACTTTACTCAGAGAGGTGACCAAGAACCCAATGGTCACTTTGTCAGAGCTCCAGAATTCCTCTGTGGAGAGAGGAGAATCTTCTAGAAAAACAACCATCTCTGTAGCAATCCACCAATCGGGCCTGTATGTTAGTGTTCAGATGAAAGCCACTCCTTAGTAAAAGGCACATGGCAGCCTGCCTAGAGTTTGCCAAAAGGCAGCTGAAGGACTCTCAGACCATTAATAAAACATTCTGGTCTGATGAGAGAAAGATTGAGAGGAAGATTGAACTCTTTTCTGTGAATGACACTGCCACTGCTGAGTCACTGCTCACCAGGCCAATACCATCGCTACAGTGAAGCATGGTGGTGGCAGCTTCATGCTGCGGGAATGTTTTTCAGCAGCAGGACCTGGGAGATTAGTCAACCAGAGTACAGACTGGAATTTGATTGAACATCTCTGTAGAAATCTTTAAATGGCTGCTTCACATCCAACCTGATGGAGCTTAAGAGGTGCCGCAAAGAGGAAAAGACGAAACTATCCAAAGATCAAGACCATGGTTGTGGCATCATATTAAAAAAGACTTGAGGCTGCAACTGCAACATAGGTGCATCGACAACGTGTTGAGCGAAGGCTGTGAATATCTTTGTACATGTGATTTTGCAGTATTTTTATTTTTTAATAAATTTGCTAAAACATGTTGTGTGTGGGGAATTTTGAGGGGGGAAAAAATAACTTAATCCATTTTGGAATAAGGCTGTAACATAACAAAACGTGGGAAAAGTGATGCGCTGTGAATACTCTCTGGATGCACTGTACTGTAACCAGCTTCCTGTACTAAATACCCCATAGATGCATTAGGTCAACAATTAAGATTGTCAGGACAGTTGTGAACAATATGTTTCCCATACTCTCTAGTATGTGTGAAGTGTGAGTGTGAGCAGATAACCTGGCCAGAAAGCGGGAGTTTTAACATAAAATGTTTTATGTCGTCATGGCCAGTGTTGAGTACTAATGTGTTACATTTTGCCTAATTTCGTTTTTTTTTTTTTTTTTTAAGTGCACTTTTAGGAGTAGTTTTTCTGCACCATACATTTTACTTTTAGTTGAGTAATATAATTATGAGGTATTGCCATTCTTACTTAATTACATTTCTGGATACTACAACCTACTAATTTCACTGAATGAAAACAAGCATGTTTTAACCTAAAATGCACCAGACAACAACACAAGTCAACAGTTTATGTTTAAAGTGAGACCTCTACACAAGCTTTGTTGTTCTAATGTTATTTTCCATCTGCTGAGCCATTTATAAATCAAATTAATACACAGTAAACACTATAGGTTGTCAATGGAAGCACTTTACCCTGTTCTAACATGTACACATTACACATTGGAAGTATTAATAGTTTCTATAGTTTAATGTTGACATTTTTTTGATTTGCTGCTTTGTTTTTTTGCTGCTTAATTTGTGATTCAAGAATGGAGAAAGCATCTTAAACCGGGGACTGTGGACCATATGTGGTTTTTGTGCAGCAATCTCCGGATCAAATTAATGGCAGCGGCGAGTAGCAACATTTCAGGGAAATTAAATGGACATGATGAGAACATGATGGACATGGATATGATGAGAAAGAAACAAACTGAAGACAACCAGGTAAGTCAGATTAGTTCATTAGACAGAACTGTGACTGAACGTTGTGGAAGAGGTTTGAATATTTCCCCCCATCATAAAAGTGATGTGATTGTGATGTTTGTGAGTTCTCATGTGACGGACCAAATCACTTCTCTGTACGAAGGATTTATCACACACTTCACAGAGATACGTCTTCTCCCCCGTGTGAGTTTTCATGTGCCGAGGCATACTACTAAACTCGCTTAGCAACTTGCCGCACACCGTACAGGAAGACAGCTTCTCACGCTTGTGAGTTTTTAGGTGACGGGTCAGATCGCAACGTTGTCTGAAAGATTTATCACATGATTCACAGTTGTATGGCTTCTCTCCTGTGTGAACCTTCATGTGCATCGCCAACTTGTATTGTTGCTTAAAACCTTTGCCACAAGTCAGGCAGGGGAACGGCATCTCCCCTGTGTGAGATAAAATGTGGTTGGCCAAATCGCTACGCTTTCTAAAAGATTTAGCACACATTTCACAACAATGCGGTTTCTCACCAGTGTGAGTTTTCATGTGACAAGCCAAGTCACTTCTCTGTCTGAAAGATTTCTCACACAGCTGACAAGGGAAAGGCTTCTCGCCTGTGTGGGTTCTCATGTGATACCTCAAGGTAGTTTTCTGGATAAAACCTTTACCACAGACTAGACATTGGAAAGGCTTCTCCCCAGTGTGAGTTCTCATGTGGACAGTTAGGTCGGGTTGCCTGGGGAAACCTTTTCCACAAGTCAGACATAAAAATGGCTTCTCGGTTGCGTGAGTTCTCATGTGCGATATGAAGTACTTGAACCGACGAAAACGTCGGCCACACACTTCACAATCAGTAAAATCCGTTCTATAACCTCCTAGTTCTGAATTGTCCATAATGTCCTTGTGATTCCTGGATTCCTGATGTCCCCTCTCTGGCAGCAGATCTTCATCCCTACCTGATCCTGAGTCTCCCTGGTTGCCTCCTCGCTGATGCTGGTTCCCATCTTCAGGGCGGTTTGCAGAGAGGAGCTGGTTCTTGTTTAGTTCTGGTTCACTGTTGTCATTTTGCTCATTTTTAGGAGTCACCATAAAGGTCTCAGACTCCTGTTTCACCACAAACTGATCTTCATCCTGATCACTGCAGAGATCCTCGTCTTCCTCCTTAATCTGTACAACTACTGGTTCTTCCTGTTCCTCTTTCATCTGTACAGGTTCTGGTTCCTCCTTTGTCTGCATCACCTGCTGCAGTTCTGGTCCATTGTGGAGTATTTCATCATCAGGAGTCACCGTTGAGCTGTTGGTCTCCTGCTTCACTAAAAGCTGCCCTTCATTTTCAAAGACCCACAGTTCAAACTGTTCTTCTTTGATTGGACGAGGCTCTGGTTCTTCTTTTGTCTCAGTTATCTGCAGTGGTTCTGGTTCTTCCTTCATCTCCATGGCCTTTTGGCATCTCACAGTCAAGAACAGAGTTCCCCTCTTCCACCAAGAAGAAGTCAGCGAGAACCTCCCAGGGAAGAAGCAGACCTGGTGACGTGTAGGGCCTGGGGGGAATAAAGAACGGTAGAACTTTCAGGATTTTTTTTTTAGAACATGACCTGGAAATCAACAGGCACAGCTGGTTCTGGCGATGAAGCAATACGTGTTCAGGTTTCATTCACAGCTCAAATATTTGATTCAGGTTCTGTTTGTGCATTTTCATTTTTTTTACAACACATTTAACAGAGAGAAAAAGGAAACTGCAGCTCAGTGACCAGAACAAATAATAGATCAGCACCACTTCAGGAGGTTCTTCTCGTTGTACTCTTAAAGGAGGGGTGGCACGTTCATCTTATGCAGAAAGAGCAATTCTGAGGTCCAGTACATCAATAATTTTACCTGAAATAGATCTGTAAGTTCAATAAATGATTTATACTACCTATTCGAAATTTTGCACTCACAGCACGTCCGCACTGAACGCCTTGAAATTAGCTGCATGTCTCTTTAAGAGTCTTGGACACGCCCCCTTCAACACGCTGCCGTCATCGTCATCACAACGTTCTCCAGTCGCATGGGGACGAAGCGTTACAGTACTGTAGCATCGGTGCGCCGGACTTTTGGAAGACAGGCCTATCTTTTGGTTTACTACGACCACGCAGGACATGGTACAAGCGTATGCATTTGATCCCGTCTCTGACCCTGAAAGTGGAATATTGGATGAACCGGAGCGCGTTCAGCGGCTCGTTCAAGTCGTGTCTGCTAGCTAAAATATTGATGTTTCATTCACAAGAAAAATCGAACTTGTTACTTTCTCCCCCAAGTTATTAATATTGGTAGTAACAAAACTCCTTGTAAACATGAAGCCATCCGAATGCAATTCTGTTTTTTTTAATATACGTAGTATGGGTGCTACCTGATTGCTGCTGACGACGCTCTGCTTTAGTGCTCTGGGAGCGGGGGAGGGAGGGCTGTGGAGAGACGTGGGCGGTAATCAACATTTAGGGGCGTTGCTGGGAGGTTAGGGCGTTTCTAGGAGGACCCTGGCATTCAGTGCTCAACATGGCGGCTGCGAGAGTTTATAGATATAACTCAAACATACAGAAATTAACCTAAGAAACACTTTAGGCATGTTTTTAAGGAGGGAATGGCATGAGAATGTGATGAAAAGTTTTAAAACGTGGATTTTACATGCCACCCCTCCTTTGATAGCTTCAACTAAAGTCATGAGTCTGGGTTCATCTCTGAGGGGGATGAGTCCGCATGTAGATGGGAAGTTGATCATCTGCTGACATGGTGTATAGTAATAATAATAATAATAATGGCTTGCATTCATATAGCGCTTTTTGAGACCCTCAAAGCGCTTTACAACTCCATTATTCATTCACTCTTACATTCACACACTGGTGGAAGCGAGCTATGATTATAGCCACAGCTGCCCTGGGGCAGACTGACAGAAGCGAGGCTGCCATATTGCACCATCGGCCCCTCTGGCCAACACCAGTAGGCAAGGTAGGTAAAGTATCTTGCCCAAGGACACAACGACATGCAGCAGGTGGAAGCAGGAATTGAACCCACGATTTCTGGGTTCACAGGCCGACAGCTCTACCACTGAACTACAGTCGCCCTGTATGAACAACCTAGAGATGGTTGTAGACTTCATTATTGCCACCATCATCCGGTGTGACTCTGGAACCAACACTGTGGAATCGGTCCGCTTCCAGGGAGCCATCATCACCCAGGAACCTCAAGTGGGAGCTGAACACCAACTCTCTCAACAAAAAGGCTCGGCAGAGGATGAACTTCCTGCAACAGCTGAAGAAATTCAACCTGCTGAAGACAATCATGGCGCATTTCTACACCTCCATCATTGAGTCCATCCTAACCTCTTCTTCTGCTCTGCGACTGGCTTCATCAACACATCACAGCCCCCATGTGCTCCCAGGTTCATTTTAGCTTTTTAAAGCTTTTAAATTTTAAGCTAACCCCATCTTTCCACCGGATGTGTAAGAGGCGTGTAAGTCACTGGGACCGTTTCCACGGGGCGCGAATCGGACGCTTAACGTCTACGAAGCGTAAAACACAGCTGATAGACGCCATTATAGTCAGTGGGGCCGTTTCCACCAGGTGCAAATCGGCCGCGTCTCAGAAGCGTTGTGTTACGACCCTCTCCTAAATTTATGTGGCAGGTCTATTTTTTTTAACGCTCTACGCTTCTAAGACACGTCAATCTCAGCAGTTTAGATCGGGCCAGACAGGAAATCAAACGCGGAAGCAGTGCAAAGAATCCAGAAATTTTCTAAATAAAAAACACACGCAGATTTCCAATTGCTTGACTATGGAAAAACAAAACAAGACATGACTACCTGTGACCCCAGGGTTGAAGTCAGTCGGTCTGTGATTCCAATTTGTTGGTTTTTATCACGGACGACTTGAATTTATTACTTGGAAGTGGAGAATCATCCAGTTTATATGATACCAGTGATCATTTTTACGAGGACATGAAAAAGAAGAAGGCATGGACAGAAATATCTGCAGTTTGGGGAGTGGATGGTGAGTTTATGCTACATACTGACATATAATTTCATTTTTCCCCTGTATACTGGACTGTAAGTTATACAATTGCAATTCTCCTGTGATTCCGTGATCTCCTGGGACCAGCTGGGTGGAACGCTTAGGCGCCTGGTGGAAAGCAGGGCTAATCTACAACTATTTAGTCATGCATTACAATAATGCAACAATACATTTGTACTTTGCTTATTTTTGTCTGCTGTATTTTTTTATTACTGCACCAGAAGTCAAAACGAATTCCTTTATGTGAAAACATTTATGGGAATAAATCTCTTTCTGATTCTGAGGTTTTAACCTATCACCTTAAAAGGTCAAAATCTGTACATAAATCTGAATTTCATTTCATTAGGGATGTAAAGTCCTAGTCGACTGGTCGACTTATTGGTCGATGCGTTCTGAGTCGACCAAAATTCTGATTGGTCGATTTTATGCCGTGTTAATTTTTGAAATTTGATTGGACAAGAGACATTCTATGAGAGCTGATCGGTCCTGATGTTAGAGTAGGCTACAACAGCGCTGTCTCTCGTGTGATATTGCTTTAACAGTCTACAGGGAGATCGAAGAACGTCCACGTTATTCAACGTTCTGTGGCTTCAGTGCTTAATGTGTAAATCATTAGGTGCCGGAACGCAAAGTACATGACAGCGCAGGCATGACCAGAGACGCGCACAGGTCCCGGAACGCAGTAAATGGTAGCGGAAAAAAAGTGTAAAAACATGATGTGGGCCTTACAGGTCTGAATGTTTTAAATATTGTAATGTTCTCCGATAGATGCAGACAATGGTTGTAATCGAATGCTTTAATGCCGACTGCTGTTGGCCGCAATCACGCCGTACAAAACAGTAATCAAAAGAACTCTCACATAAACCGGTTGTCTGTCTGGCTCCATTTACAGACACACACCAGTTCCCCGTGCGCAGCCTGCAGAACAGTGCTGGATTTGGTCGGGTTTTTTATTTTTTTTATTTTATTGCTTAATGCGCAATTGCTCTGTGCCCACAGTCTTTGTTTTGAGCCCAATGCACAGCTTTATTCCGTTTGTACTTGTCTTGATCTGGCATGTTTAATAAAGATCATTTTACCTGAATTGCCTTGCCGTTAAGTGTAATTGCAGTAATCATGGTATATTATATTGCGCAGATGCACGTAATGCAAAGTGCTGTCAGAGCGCCCCCCCCCTACAAATTAGTCGATTTTTGGTCGGAATTTCAGGGTTTCAGTCGACCAAGAATTTCTTTGGTTGATTACAGGCCCACATTTCATTCATATAATGTAACTTTGTTAGTTTTCCTTTAGATGTTTGTATTTTTTGTTTCTTTTTGATCTTTTGTTGATCATTTCTCTCTGTTATTTCTGTTTTACTTTATTTTTCGCATCAGGATTATTCTGTTATACGATTTCTGCTTAGTGTTTATAACATTATTTTTTATCACCGTGAAGTGTTATTTCTTATTTACTCTGATTTTATTTTTAGTTACTACTCTGCACTAGTTTTCAATTGATTTTTTATTTATTTCATCGAGGATTATTCCTTGATTAGACGTCCTTCTGTTTCATTTGTCAACCTTTATTTTCCTTCTCTTTCTTATCTCTTCCCGCCATTCTGCTTCCACCTCCGTCCGCCCAGTCCCTCACACACCTGCATCTAATCATCTTGATGTAGCCTCACTCTATATTCTCTCTTTATAAGAAGATAAACTTGTTTTCTCAAAGATCTGTTGATTTTTGTATTGCTCATTGCTCAGATTTCAGGGTTTTATAAACGCTTACACAGTTTCTTCTCAAAGAGTTGTTTGTGGATGCGAGAGTTTCACATCATTGGTTTGCATTTAACTGAAAAACACACCTCAAAACAAATAGAAACGACACATTTTCAAAATCCAGTGATATGGTTTTGGACTGGAATTCACACTGAAATAAACCACAAATTCATTCTCTAGGATGTGCTGAGAGTGATTTTTAGGTTCCTCATTAGAAAACAAAATATTGGTTTTCAGTAGTTTCTGTCTGGGGTGGTTCAAGATGAAAAACATTTACGAGTCTGGCAAAGAAAGCTCACACAACGATGAAAGTTATTCATTTCAACTTGTTGGTTCGCAGCTTCACTGATTTTACACCATTGTCCATACAAGGTTCATACTTTGATGAGAATATTGTTTTTTCCCCAAAAATTCTACATGATGGTTTGTCTCTTTTTATTTGAGCTTATTTTCAACTAAGGGCAATTTGAAAACGATTAAATTACAGTGGAAATGTTGAGGCTTTTTACCATTGTTCCAATGTGCTGCAATTATTTTAGTTAGAAAATTCTATCTTTTGCTCATAACACAAGGCACCACACAAGCGCCTTGCATGGGATGGATTTGGGCAGATCAATCTGTGGGTTGCCCTTAACTGCATCTAAAAGGGGCCCACGTTGGAAAAAATATATGGGCCTCAATTCATGCATCCCTACACAAGATGTTAGTGTGTGAAATCTGGGGTGACAGTGGGCTGGCCCTGCCCACACCACCCCAAACACAGCCCACCAAACCCCACAGTGACCCGAACAGGCATGTTTGTTGAGTGAGCATTTTGACCAAATCATCATTTTCATACATATTTCACAAATCCAGGGTGTGTTGATTCAGCAGATCAGGTACTATGTGTCAGTGTGAGGGTCGATACATCCACAGGAAAGACAGACGTTTCATTTTCTCTCCCAGAGCTGCAGGAACAACATGAAAACCATTCTGTTCTTGCAGCTCTGGGTTGGGCGTTAGGGACACATTTTATGCTCAGAACTTTTTTCGTGTGTCTGAGGAATAAATAGAGGGTTGGTTGCAGTAGGAAGGACCTAAGGAGATTTCATAGGAGTTCTGCTTTTGAGTTTTTGCAAAGTATAAAATTTCCTGGCCGGATGGAATTTATTTTTGTTCTCACCACCTCAGGTATACAAAGTGAATAACTGTTTCAATTCATCAAACATATTTCAATTCAGAAAAGACCAAATTAAGTATGTTGAAAAAGTAACCCCTCCCCCTATCGCTAAATGAGGAAATAACCATGATTAATCAGTTTGCTCAACTTCAAATTACATCAGAAACATTATTTGCAATCTACCATTAATAAAATACTATTAAAATCAGGGGCACTCAAGTATTTACATAAGACTAGCAGATAAATATATGATAAATAATGAATATTCATCCTCTGTATCACACTTGAATGACTCTCATCCAGACCAGCATCCTGTCCCATAAAGTGTCAATTCCACCTTTTTTTAATGATGGCATGAAGCTGGCTTTAATGTAGGTTGGACAATGTTGAGGTTGGTACAGCAACACTTTGATCACAATACAAAGTGTTGTGTTTAGTAGAACTAAAATACAACATTCAAATTCAATAGGATGGCAAAATAGGGTAAGGACATTAAATGACAAATAGAAAACTAGGGGTGCACCGATCCCACTTTTTCAGTCCCGATACCGATACCTGGGCTTTGTGTATCTGTCCATACCCGATACCGATACTATTGTTGAATTAATAATAAACTGTATACCCTCCACCTTGTACCTTACTAGAAGAGACTAAAGGTACCAGACGTTACTAACTAAACATAACTAAGACTTATTTTTTTCCTTTTTGACCCCGCTCCTTATGTTTTGCTGAGGTACAGGAATTCAGCTCCTTAGCATAGTGGTTCTGGATGTGCTTGATTAAAGTGTTAGTGTTGTACTTTGCAGTAATACCACCTCCCCTCCAAACATTTACTTTGCAGACATTGCAAACAGCCGACAAACTAGTTGGCGGGGCAAGCGTGAAATATCTCCACCCAGCCGACCCTCTGGCTCCATGTTGCTTCTAGCATGCGACGCAAATGAAGCTGACGCATGAAATACGTTCTGCTGCGACGAAAATTTTTTTTTTAAAAACCTGGATCGGCCAGTGGATCTGTTCGTTTTTCCGATCCCCGAGCCAGCTATTTTGTCAGTATCACGGCCGATATCCGATCCTAATATCGGATCGGTGCACCCCTATATAATACATACCTGGCTGGTTGATCGATGCTTAGTGGTAGAAATTAGGATTTAACAGGTAATCTTATGCGCCTTCTAACCTTTTCTGCCACAATTTGTCAGGCTTCTTGCTTCACCATGGGTGAGGAGTTCGGAGCAGAAGACTGAGGAGGCAGCTTCGTTCTTTCTGGGCAAACGTCGGACCAGAATCGTGTCAAAAGAAAAATGCTGACTTTTCTGTGTCCGAACTGCAAGATGAAGAACAGGAGCGACTTTTCTCCAAAAACGACTTCAACCGCAGACAAAGTAATGTTAGCGTGTGCCCAGAGAGCGGCTCTGCTTCACCAGGGACCTGCAACCTTTATAATCCAAAGAGCCTTTTTTGTCCTTAGTCCGGAACTTCTCGGTATGCGCGTGTCTCCACTACATCGGGCCGCCCTGACAGGTCCGTTTCTGGGGCCATTTCAGAAACCAACGGAGAACCAGCCTTGGGGTATGTACTTGGAAATGGCCCTGTAGAGTTGCTGGGCGGGAGCTGTGGTTAAGTGATGCTGATTGGTTGTAACTCCGAGGAAAATGAGCAGACGTGGCCAAACAACCGGCTTTGTAAAACAGGAAGAGTTGCTGGTGAAGCAGTTTATAACAACATAGCAAAGAGAAATGCAGCAATAAGCCCTGCTTCTTCCATGTCAATCTCTGGTTATTCTCTCTGCTGCTGTGGCGCCTTTTGGCTCTGATCAGTTATGCTACTCACTGCCGAAACTGTCGTGAAATGCAGGCGTCTCAGCCAACTCCTTAAAGGGACAATTTTGTATGAAGACACGACAGCTCAGAGGAGCGGGCCGGCTGATTTACCCGGTCAGATTTTCCCACCATGGCACGAGGACTTTTGTCTTTATTTATGCTTGAACGATAAACAAGCCTCCAGTCACTAGGTGGCAGCAGTGCTCCAACTAATCGACAGACTGCCCATTCAACCCAGCAGAAGTACTCTGCACAGATACACGGTTGTACAGACTGATGGAGCAGCAGGGCTCTATGAAGTCCGCAATGTGGGAAAGAAGGACGGAATCGCGAAATTTAACAAACATAATGGAATACGCAATAAAACGCTGTTCCTGTAGTGTTTTGGTGGCTGCAACACCCGTCTGTTGCTACCTGGTTAGGCAGGGGTTTGGTTTGGCCCTCCTCTCCACACGGACAGAATAAGCGGGCTAGCCATGGCGAAAAACTCAATGAAACACAGACGTCCTCCAAATAAAAAATAAAATAAAAACAACTCGAAGCTTGCGCTTGGCTAGCGATGTTTGTGAATCGGGAGAACAACCCATCTATAAGTTCTGTGACCTCACGGACGGCGAGGTCTGCAGCAACATGAGAGTTAAACACAAAAACACTGAAACATGTCATGTAGTTCAGTGGAGTCTGGGACAAAGTTAGGAATTAAAAATGAACAAAGGTCCTGATCATTATGGAAGCGAGAATGAGGATTTACTGTTACAGGTCTCTTTATTAGACATATTTTAATGCAGAGTTCAACTAACGCATTTTTAAAGGGAGATTTTCTTTTATAAAATAGAACGAGCATTCTGTACATAATGTTTTAGTTATTTTAAAATGATTGGGAAAAGCTTTATAGGGGAATAGTAACTCAACTTGTCTATTCTTCCATCATGATTGACAGCCAAGATTGTGTTTGAGGTTTTTTGGGGGGCAAAGAAACCAACCAAAGTAAAATAAAAATCCTGAGCCAGAGTTTTTTTACACTGACCTGTTCCTGCTGTTATCAGTGTTTGATGTTGGCGCTGAGGTGGTTGTTGGTTATATTGGGGGTTTCTCAAACAAAGTGCAACAGAAGTAGGTTTGGGGGGGCTTTAAGAGGCCCCATCAAACAGGGCAACCCAGTTCCAGTCCAGCAGAGGTACCAACCTGCAGCTATTAGATGCATCCCTGCTTCAACACACCCGAGTTCCCTCGTCAGCATTCAGTTCTGCAGAGGTCTGGTAACGAGACATTCATCTGATTCAGGAGTGAAGGAGAAGGGAAGCATCTAAACGGTGCAGGAAAGTAGCTCTGGAGAACTGGGCTTGGGCATCGCAGGCACTGGATAGTCACCAATGGATCTCTAACACCACCTCCTCCTCACAGGATCAAGATTAAAAAAAAAAAAATGTTTTGTTCAATTCACCTGCTTCATAAGCTGCTGAAATGTTTTCCGTTCTGATAATTGTTCTACTGGTTAATTTCTCTGCCAGTTTAAGATGCTATAAATACACAGAAAAACACAATATTCGATAGAAACAAAGCACGAACACGACCTGTTCCCTGATCATATTCTCTGTATTCCAGTGTTGGTTCAATCAGAACCGATCAGCAAACATTACCTGGAGGTTCTGAGATGATCTGGGTTCTCCAGCTGGTCTGAGCCGATGATCGATCTCTTCCTCCTAATGAACGATGTTGTTGAATATTTCTCCAGCAGCAAATAGCCGCTCTCTGATCAGTTCTGATGATGAACCCGAGCTATTGTCGTCACTGCATACTCTGAAATAATCAGCTCACACAGCAGAAACCGTCTTCTAACTGACGATAAACACAAGGACGCCTGGAAGCTAACGCTGCTAGCGGCTGGTTGTTTACTTCCGCTGAAGGTCCCACACGGAGATTTACAGCAGAAACAGTCCCCTCGCTTTACGTTCCGCATCCAGCTACAGACGCGTTCAACTATTTTCAACTGTAACGATAAAAATGAAGTCAAGCTAAAATACAGACGATAATTTGAAAAATAAATATCTCAGGAGTTTATGTTATATGTTTTTCAAACTTTTCCTTTTGAGAAGATTGACTTTAAATGTAAGATTTTACTTTAAACTGTCCTGCTGAAAAACAGCAGCAATGAAGAAACAGAGCGAAAAAATAAAAACCAAGTGCGAAAACTTGGTTTGAAAGGTTTTTAATTGTATAAAGTTAAGTTTCAACTTGTTTTAACTATAATTTTGATTCGTCTTATATGCAAAATGTTTTATAACATTTATTTCAGTCAATGTTGAAATTTTCCCCTTATATTCATGTTTAAGTCCCAATATTTTTTTATGTTTCATTTTAGGCAGTAATTTTAATCCCATATTTTTGTTTTTTGAGGTTCTCCTCAAATTGTTTTGGAACCTGCAGAAGAAGAGTAAATCATTTTCATGTCATGTGCTGATGTAGGGTTAAGTACAATAATCTAATAGCTTTACATAGATTAGTACATAGAAATGTATCAAAGCTCATCATCCCACCTATCAATGTTATGGCTATTGATTGGACCTCCATTAAGGAACAAAATGACAGAAAATGATTAAATAAAAAGGTTTTGTTATGTCTGGAAACTACATTCAACATTTATTATTTAGCCTTCGATTAAATGAGGATTTCAGTATTTTTTTAAAGTATAGTATAAATACCATGAAAAGCAAAGTAACATTTCTTCTAAAAATATTTTATTCATAAAGTACAAAAGAATAAAATCATTTCAAACAGCAAGCTTGGTTCAAACACAAACGAATAAACATGATCAACTAACAGAAAACTTATTGAAACTTTAGGTTATAAAGCAACATTTTACAAATTAACTACATTAAAAACATCAACAAAACTAACATCCCATAAATAAAAAAAACAGAAAGAACAGAATTCAACAGTAAAATAATGCAAAGTCATGATTGGGAACAGTGTTCTTAAACCTCTGCCCATCAGGAGCCTGTTAAATACCAAGTCTGGGTTACTGTCACCTTCACTAAAAATTGAGTTTATCTGTCCAGTCAGAAATATCACAATTTAGTTGATTGCACTTTATCAGCAATGTTGACCAAAAGAAAAATTCATTTACATTATTTCATTAACAAACTTCTCCTGTGGTGTCCTTTGGCTTAAGCTAATGGATCAGCTAATGCAAAGTCCATAAAATGTATTATACAGATCAGTGGTTCTCAACCCCGGTCTTCAGGGTCCACTTTCCTTCATTCTTTTACTGGTGTGTGTCCAGCTCTGGTCCTCCAAGGCCAGTGTCCTGTATGTTTTAGATGTGTCCCTCCTCCAACAGCTGATTCCAATGGCCCAGACCTCCACAGGTCAAAGTTCTGAAGAGGTTCTGCTAATGAACAGTCATTTGATTCAGGTGTGTTGAACAGAACTAAACACGCAGGATGCCGGCCCTTGACAACTGTTTCAGAATTAAGTATTTAGAGGGCTCTGTCACTTTAATACGAATTAGCGGTTGCAGACCACGCCCACCAATCTTTTTACTAGGCTGCGGGTTTGCCACACAGGCAAATAGCTTGGAATTGGGGGTGGACTTTGGCAGGTGAAGGGCAGTTATATGCAAATTCTGCTGAATGTGACATCACAAAAAGGTACTATTTCAAACGGCTTGTAAAAGCACAAGATTTCTGATAGCAGGTGGTGGTTTTAATCATGTTTGGAGTGTCTACAGAGACAGCAAAGACCCAAATGGCAACACAAAAGGATGAAAAAAGTGAAATATGAATAATATGTCCCGTTTAAGCCTCTAAGGTCCACTTTACACAAGATCAACATGGTAAAAAAAGATTTTGTTGTGTTTTTGGCCTCTGGTTTCCATGGTAACAGCGTATTGGCTGTACAAAACGAGGCATTCGCCTAGAACGCTTTGAATGTTCCTTCAGTCAACTAAAGCTAGCTAAATATTGAGCTTTGTTTGAAAAATAAAAAAACAAAAGATTACAGTATTTACAGGCTTTTCAACCAATCAATCAAACTTCATTTTATAAATTCCTTTTTATACAAACATTGCAACACAAAGTACCATAAAAGTTTAAAATGACCCCACGTAATACACATGCCCATCCCTCCCCCAGATCTAAAAGCATGATCAAATTTATTCCCTGCTCCCCCCAACCCAACCCAACCCAACCCAACCCAACCCCTATGCGCACACAGACTCAATAGCAACATTAAAAAGGACATTGGGCTGAGTACAGATGAGCCAGGTAAGGTAAAGAAATGCCATCAAAGGAGCCATCTTCACCAGCAGCAGCACATCAACAGCAGTAGCCAAGGCACTGACCCAGGGCGCCCAGAGGAGGCAAGGCCGAGACCCCCACCTCCACCTGGAGAGCACCCAGGCAGCTACAGCCGACCACCGCTCCTGAGGCAGAGGGCTCTGACAGAGGAAACACTGGAAGAAAGATTAAAATAACAGGTTAAAATATAAAACTAAACAGTGGATAAATATGAGGACTAAGTAGTAAAACATGCAGAGCAGTTGAACAGACTATAATAAAATAAATAATCAGTTAAAGGTGAGTCTTGAGCCTGATCTTAAAAACATGAACATTCTGCGCGGCCCTGAGGTTCTCCAGCAGCCTGTTCCAGAGGTGAGGGCCGTAAAACAAGAAAGACGCCTCGCCATGACTGTGTGTCCTGATTTTAGAGATAACAAGGAGACGGCAACCAAAGGAGCGCAGACAGCGAAGGTTCAGATGGTAAAAGCATTTCTGAAAGATAAGAATGCCCAAGACCATTAAGACACATAAAAATCATTAAAGGTTGAATATGGAACAATTTAATAAAATGCTATATTTTTTGAAAAGTAATATTTTCAGGGGGCATTTAGAGGGGTGCAGAATGAAAGCACACCATTTCCTTACAAAATTATATTTGAGTTAAAATAAAAGAAAATAAAAATTTTGACGGGCACAATGTTGGCATTATATTTACATCTACCAGCCAATGGCGGGCGTCATTGCGGGTTGCCTGATAGAATAAATTGTCTGTTCGGCACAACAAGCCACTGTGGAAAATGGTGGAGTCGGCAGATCAAGCAGTAGCTTCAGAGCCACGGCGATTTCGTTATCCGTCTCAGAAGAGGAGTGACCAGAGAAGATCAAAAACCAGAGTGAGTTTAGGTGAAGCCTACAATAAATGGACCCAAATAAAAAAATTCTCATGGCATCAAAACGCACGCGGAAATGGTCACTGGACACGGTGCCAGCTGGTCACATCACGTATCAGCAGCGAACCTGGCATCCCGACAGCTGGAAAACTTGTTCTGTTACTGCAACTTCCACCTCCGCTCTCTAGATGTCACAATGGTGTTCGAGTTCCATATTCAACCTTTTAAAGAACCATAAAATCAATTTTAAAAATACGGAGAGCCAATGCAATGAGTTTAAAACAGGTGTAATGTGCTCCCGCCTCATGGTCTTCATCAGGACACGTACTGCTGAATTTTGTAGAAGTTGTAAACCTGATATACTCTTTATAGGAAGACAAGAAAGCAGGGCATTACAGTAATCAATTCTTCTGGTGATAAAAAGATTTTAACCTTAGTCTGTTCTGTTGAGCCAAATCATAACGGTTCCTATGTGAGGTTCCACACAACCACAGACTCGCCTGTAGGGCTGAGCAATTTATATCGATGTATCAATATTTTGCATTTATGAAGATTTAATTTATGAAATATGGAGAATATCAAAATAAAATTTTCACAACTGCATCTCTTGGATTTACGTAGTTCAGAGTGATGTCAACCCACCCAAAGCCTTCCATCTCGTTTGACAAGCTTGTTTTGTAGCAACTATTTAATTGAAGTTTGAGTTCAGGTTAACTCCTATTTGGGAATATAGAAATAAAAGCAAGTAAAAAAAAAAAATTCTGTCATTTGTATTTTCCTTTTATTTATTTATGCCCCTGCAGCCTGGCGGCCCTCGTCAGCCGATCCATGCTGGTGGGTGGGGCACCCTCAGGCCCTGGGCCCATGGCTGGATGCGCCCTGGCGTAGCCGGTTGCAGGCGGAGCCTGTGGGCTCGTCGCTGCGGTCCCCTGCATTGTAGCTCCTGGATGTTCCCCCAGGGCACTCCTCTGCTCCTCTCTTGGGGGTGTGGTCAGCCCTTTGTTGGCCCGCCTGGGGCTCCTTTGGGTTTCTATGGCTCTGATCTCCTTCGTGTCTGAGTCGATTCCTGGGAGGCGAATCGATAGCTTCTCACACCAGCTATTGAACACTCGTATGGGAAAAAAAAGGAAGCACCCATGCCAGGGTAGGTGGAGGGGGCCCACGGAAGGAGGGCCCAAGTCTTTTTGGGTACGCCCCTGGAAGTCTGGCGGACGGCCCTGGTGGCAGCCCCTGAGGACCTGGAGGTCTGGCGGACAGCCCGGATGGCGTCCTCTGGCTGGACGGCGGTCAGGAGGACGGCCTGGTGATCCTCCCATGAGGACCTGGAGATCGGGCGGAAAGCCCTTAGGTCCTCTTCTGAGGGTCAGGCAGCGGCTGAGGAAGAATCTGGAGGCTCGGACGCCGGCTGAGAAGAAGAATCTGGAGGCTCAGACGCCGGCTGAGAAGAAGAATCTGGAGGCTCGGACGCCGGCTGAGAAGAAGAATCTGGAGGCTGTGAAGAGGCTCCAGCGACGGGGATGGGTCCTCCTTGACCCTCCCTGGGAGGTCTAACGACGGGGACGGGTCCTTCTTGACCCTCCCTAGGAGCTCTAGCGAAGGGGATGGGTCCTCCATGACCCTCCCTGGGAGCTCTAGCGACGGGGACGGGTCCTCCATGACCCTCCCTGGGAGCTCTAGCGACGGTGACGGCAGCAGCTTGAGGGATGGAGAGGGGAGGCGCTGCTCGCCTCAAGCCTACGTGGACCAACGCCGGGAGGACAATAGGCCAGGCGGGTTCCGACATACGGGGAGTCTGAAAATAGTCCTTGGCTGACGCTCCAGTTTATCAGCTCCAACCATTCCTGGGTATGCTCTGCTGGGTCCATTTTAGGGCCGGATCATTCTGTCAGGGATGTGTGTGTGGAGTATGGACCCAAACGCAGAAGGAAGGTGCAGGAGGTTTATTAAAGGAGATGGAGATGATGACGACGACGACGACAGGAACAGAGAGACTGGACATCGGGCAGGAACGGAAAGGCAGGAAGACGACACACCATGGGGATGAAGACAATATAGTAATGATCCGGCCCTGAGTGAAGGGAAGTGATGGGTAATAAAGGCAGGAGGTGAGTAGGATCAGGTGTGAATGATTTGAGACAGGTGAAGACAATGAGGAGTGAATAGGGCAGCGTGACAAACCTAATATGCACCAGCATGCTCATACACACACACACACACAGGTGTAATTGGTACCATGAGCTTTTCAGTGGTGCTATTATTGTATTCATATATCTATTTGTGGGATGGGATTGTGTAGTTCTCGGTTTGCATTGTTTGATTTGTTTTGTTGTTTTTTTCCCTATCTCTACCAGGGAATGTTTAATATTGACAAAAATCGTTTTTTTAACATATTGTGATGCATATTGATATCAACTGATAATGAAACATATTGTGATAAAAGCTTTTTCCATATCGCACAGTCCTACTGACCTCTGTGAATTCTGAAGTGATCATTTAAATCGCTGAGCAGACTGAAAGCTTGATAACAAAACTGGCAAACATACACCTTAGGAACGTGAGTTCTAACATGAAGAACCAAGTTGGAATTTCGTACAAAGGATTCATCACGTACTTTACAAGAAAACGGCCTCTCTACCTTATGAACTTTCATGTGGGCCATTAATGAACATTTCATGGTGAAACCTTTGCCAGAAGTTGCACAAGAGAAAGTCTCTCACCTGTGTGAGTTCTGTTGTGAATAACCAGGGAATAGTGCTGCAGGAAAGATTTATCACAGAACTGACAAGAAAATGGCTTCTCACCTGTGTGAACTCTGGAGTGCCTGGTCAGGTGACCACGGTCAATGAAACACTTATTACACACTATACAAGAATACGTCATCTCACCTGTGTGAAGTCTGGAGTGCCTGGTCAGGTGACCACGATCAATGAAACGCTTATTACACACTATACAAGAATACGTCATCTCACCTGTGTGAACTCTGGAGTGCCTGGTCAGGTAACCACGGTCAATGAAACACTTATTACACACTATACAAGAAAACGGCTTCTCACCTGTGTGAACTTTGAGGTGGCTGGTCAGTTAACTATGGTGAGTGAAAGACTTATTAAACACTTTACAAGAAAACGGCTTCTCATTTGTGTGAACTCTGAAGTGCCTGGTCAGGTAACTATGGTGGGTGAAAGACATATTAGACACTATACAAGAAAATGGCTTCTCACCTGTGTGAAGTCTGAGGTGACAAGTGAAATAACTATGGAACCTAAACGATTTATCACACAAGACACAATGATATGGTTCAGGGTAGTTTGCAGAGAGAAGCTGGTTCTTGTTTGGTTCTGGTACACGGTTTACTGTTTGCTCATCAGCAGGAGACACCATAAGGGTTTCAGTCTCCTGCGGCAATTCAAGATGCACCTCATCCGAATCACGGTCAAAATACTCCAATTTTCCTTCAAACTGTAGAGGTACTAGCTCCTCTTCAATCTGTAAAGGTTCTGGCTCCTCCTCAATCTGTAGAGGTTCTGGCTCCTCTTCAATCTGTAGAGGTTCGGGTCCCTCTTCAATCTCAATTGTCTGCTGTGGTTCTGGTACATTGTGTAATATATCATACGCCGGAGTCCCCAGAGAGCTGTTGGTTTCCTGTGTCAATACACCCTGCACCACATCCTGATTACTGTGGAGATTCTCCAGTTCCTCTTCAATCTGTATAGGTTCTGGCTCATCTTTAATCTTTAGAGGCTCTGGTTCCTTTTCAATCTGTAGAGGTTCTGGTTCCTCTTTAATCTGTAGAGGTTCTGGCTCCTCTTTAATCTGTAGAGGTTCTGGTTCCTCTTTAATCTGTTGGTGTTCTGGTTCCTCTTTAATCTGTTGATAATCTGGTTCCTCTTTAATCTGTAGAAGTTCTGGTTCCTCTTTAATCTGTAGAGATTCTAGTTCCTCTTCAATCTGAATCATCTGCTGTGGTTCTGGTATGTTGTGGAATATTTCATACGCAGGAGCCCCCAGACAGCTGTTGGTCTCCTGCTTCACCACAACCTGCCCTTCATCCTGAAAGACCCACAGTCCAATGTGTTCTTTTTTGATTGATGGAGGGAAGGTTGTCTCACCCATTTCTATTATAGATACCCGTAACAACATAAAGAATACACAATATTTTAATAATTTCTGAATTTCTTCTTTAATTGCTTTTGAGCAAGTATATTTCTTTGCATTAAAGATTTTAGGCATTAGAGGCTTTGCGTAGGCAAGGCAATTTTATTTGTATAGCACACTTTCAACAAGAAGGTAATTCAAGGTGCTTTACATGATTAAGGGATAAAATAAAAATAGCAATAAAACACAGACAATGCATATTAAGTAAAAACAGCAATAAAGCATGAAGCACACTAAACATATGATACATGAAAACATTACTCAAAGGCAGCTGTAAGGTAAATATTACCCTAGAACATAGAACAGAAATGAGGAAAGACGCAGCTTCTGTGTTTTACTTGCGAATGAAGATTTCACAAGGGGGGTGAAAGACATTTGAACAAGCTTAGTGTCTTCTCCCAAACATGCTCAAATCCTTCTTCTTGCCACTTTAACGCAGCAGACAATTGCTTTCCTGTTTTGTTTCCGGTTTCTTTTTTATCTTTATTAGGTGCACTAAATGAACGCAAGATTTTTCTTCTAATTTGCCTTCAAAATCATATTTCTTTTTCCATTTACCAAGGTATTTTGTGCTTCCTTCATATTTTTCAGCCATGTTTGTAGGATCTCCTTCTAATTTGTATTTTTCATTACTGTTCCCCATTATTCAAGGTATATTTGGCTTAATCTGGAGCGAATGTGAAATACCGAAAGCCAACCTGAGAGACAAACTTCTAGACCAGACCTATTGTCTAAACCGGTTTCTCACTGGGGGTCCTATCCCAGTTGACTTCTCGTTTTAGACTCTCCAAATCACTTCCACCTGAATTTCTAATGAAGAGGGTTTAACTTAATTTAACTAACAACAGCCTTTTGTTATCACCGTCAGGTTTCCAGCTGCTGGGTCGTTTCAGTTAATCTCTTCCAGTCACACAATCACACATACACACCAAATAAATCCCACTATAACTTTGATTTAATCTTGTCCTGAACTTCGGACCAGGTTTTTTAGAGTTACTTAATCTTGTCCTGAACTTCGGGCCAGGTTTTTTAGAGCAACTTAATTTGTTTCTGAACTTCGGGCCAGAATTTTTAGTTACTTAATCTGTTCCTGAACTTCGTGCCAGGTTTTATTTAGAGTAACTTAATCTTTACCTAAACTTCTGGCTAGGTTTTTTAGTAACTTAATCTTTACCTAAACTTCTGGCTAGGTTTTTCTAGGACGACTGGACTTAAACCAGTCTCCTTTAGAGGACTTTTTAACCTCTAAACATTATTTTCAACCGGTGAAAACTTAGTTTAACCTCTAGAGTGTCTACACAATCACACTGCTCATCATACCTGCTTTCCTCAGTCTGTTCTGCACAAAGTTCGAATCCCGTCAATCCGGTCCGGCGGAGCTAATCGAGTCACACTGGCCAACACAGAATTTACTGTGGTGGGCTTTATTTTGCCAGACTAACCTGTAGGTATGCACAGCCTTCAGCTGACCTCAAACGGATCCGCAGGAACACAGGTATGTTGGCTCCGGCTCGAAGGACCAAGTTATGTTAGGTAAATATTACCCTAGAGCATAGAACAGAAATGAGGAAAGACACAGCTTCTGTGTTTTACTTGTGAATGAAGATTTCACAAGGGGGTGAAAGACATTTGAACAAGCTGAGTGTCTTCTCCCAAACATGCTCAAACCCTTGACCCACCGAGTTCACTCTCCCCCAAAGCTTTTATTACAAAACAGGGGTTTACAACAGGTCATAAACCACACCCACATTAGGCCTGTGGGTGTTAAAACAAAATAACAAAGTACATGTAAATTAGGCCTTCCAGACAACCCTCTGCTGTAACAATTTTTAAAGAATCTGTACCATTCTTACTTTCCTCAGTGTCTCAGAGTAACACAGTGGATGGCAGCAATTCTATCTCTAACCCTTCAGAAATTGATGGTCTGGTTCACAGCGTTACGTCCTCATTGCGTTTGGCATTAGATAGTGTAGCCCCCTTAAAAAAGAAAGTGGCTAGCCATAGGAGGCTGACTCCTTGGTTTAACGCAGAGTTGCGTACTTTAAAGCAGAATACTAGGAAGTTGGAGAGAAAATGGCGCTTTACACATCTAGAGGATTCCTATTTAACCTGGAATAACAGTCTACTGCTGTATAAAAAGACCCTTCGACAAGCTAGAACAGCATATTTTTCATCATTAATAGAGGCGAATAAAAACAATCCTAGGTTTCTTTTTAGTACAGTTGCCAAACTTACACAGAGTCATAGCTCTGTTGAGCAAACTATTCCCCCGGCTCTTAGCAGTGATGATTTTATGAGATTCTTCATAAATAAAATAAATTTTATTAAAAATAAAATCATTGGCACCCTCCCAAACATGAGTACTTCTTCCTCAGTAAATGAGTCAGTATCGGAAAGAACTGTAGAACCTCAGTATTGCTTAGGCTGTTTTGATTCAGTCGAGCTTTCAGAATTATCAAAAATATTAGCCTCATCTAAATCTTCAACTTGTATTTTGGACCCAATCTCAACCAAATTATTTAAAGAAGTGTTCCATTTGGTTCCTGGCCCCATTTTGGATATGATGAATCTATCCTTAGTAAACGGATACGTACCACAGGAATTTAAAATAGCTGTAATTAAACCTTTACTCAAGAAACCTTCCCTTGATCAAGATGACTTAGTGAATTACAGACCTATATCTAACCTTCCTTTCTTATCCAAAGTCCTTGAGAAAATAGTTGCTAATCAAGTCTGTGAACATCTAAACAGTAACGAGCTGTTTGAAGAGTTTCAGTCAGGTTTTAGATCTCATCATAGCACTGAAACAGCACTGGTGAAGGTTACTAATGATATTCTCATGGCCTCAGATAATGGACTGGTGTCTGTTCTGGTTTTGTTAGATCTCAGTGCTGCTTTTGACACAGTCGATCATAATATTCTCTTAGAAAGGCTTGAACATGTTGCAGGGATCAAAGGAACAGCACTAGGCTGGTTTAAATCATATTTGTCTGATAGATTCCAGTTTGTTCATCTAAATGATAAATCATCTTCACTCTCAAGGGTTACTTGTGGAGTTCCACAGGGTTCTGTGCTTGGACCAATTCTTTTCACCATATATATGCTTCCAATTGGTAGAATCATTAGACAGCATGGGATAAATTTCCACAGCTATGCCGATGATACACAACTATATTTATCCATAAATCCTGATGAACCCAGTCAGTTAGGTAGATTACAGGCATGTCTGGAAGACATAAAAGCATGGATGACCCTAAACTTTTTGCTTTTAAATTCTGACAAGACAGAAGTTGCTGTCTTTGGACCAGAAGTTCTTAAACAGAAACTGATTAGTCAATCACTTCATCTGGATGGCATTAAATTGTCCCCCAGTAATAACGTAAAGAACCTCGGCGTTATTTTTGACCAAGACTTGACATTTAAATCCCATATTAAACAGGTTTCTAGGATTTCTTTCTTTCACCTCCGGAATATTGCTAAAATTAGAAACATCCTGTCCAGGAGTGATGCTGAGAAACTAGTCCATGCATTTGTTACCTCAAGGCTGGACTACTGTAATTCTTTACTATCAGGAAGTCCACAAAATGCCATTAAAAGCCTTCAGTTGATCCAAAATGCGGCAGCAAGAGTTCTGATGAATATTAAAAAGAGAGATCACATTTCTCCTGTTTTAGCTTCCCTTCATTGGCTCCCTGTTAAATCCAGAATAGAATTTAAGATCCTTCTTCTTACATACAAAGCCCTTAATAATCAAGCTCCATCATACATCAGAGATCTAATTGTTCCATATGTTCCTAAAAGAGCACTTCGCTCTCAGACTGCAGGTTTACTTGTAGTTCCTAGGATCTCTAAAAGTAGAATGGGAGGCAGATCTTTTAGTTATCAGGCTCCTCTCCTGTGGAACCAGCTCCCAGCTTTAGTCCGTGAGGCAGACACTCTGTTTACTTTTAAGGCCAGGCTTAAAACTTTCCTTTTTGATAAAGCTTATAGTTAGAGTGGCTTAGGTCATCCTGAGCTATCTCTGTAGTTATGCTGCTATAGGCTTAGACTGCTGGAGGACAGACTTACCAATTTTCTTCACTCTGCTACTTCCTTTTCTCCTACGACTCTCCAGTTGTATTACAGTACATTCTGTTATTTCGACTGTTAACTTTGTTTTCTCTCAGTGTTTTTCTCCCCATCGAAGATACACCTGGTCTGGTATCCTGCTTGGCTGCAATGCCCTGTTGGACGGGGGTCATCGACTGGGATGATCCTCTCAGTAACTGAACATCCACTGTGTCCTGTTATCAACTTTTTACTTTCTGTAACATAGAAAGTTCTCTTATATCGGATCTTCTGTTCCTTCTGTGTTCTGCTCTGTCTTCTCAAACCCCCAGACGGTCGTGGCAGATGGCCGCTCCTACTGAGCCTGGTTCTGTTGGAGGTTTCTTCCTGTTAAAGGGGAGTTTTTCCTCTCCACTGTCGCTACATGCTTGCTCAGTATGAGGGATTGCTGAAGGATTGCTGTGGTTGGAAATCTGCCCAACCTCACGCCAATGACTGACGCAATCTGCTGGGATTCCTTAAATAGGAAACTTTTTAACTGATTGGAATGTTTGTATAATTGTATTGAAATGACTTCTTGTTAAGTGCCTTGAGATGACATCTGTTGTGAATTGGCGCTATATAAATAAACTGAATTGAATTGAATTGAATTGAACCCTCTCAATCAACTCCTAGAGAGTATTCATCACCCATATGAGGAATTAGCACAAACCTTTTTGTTATCCTAGACTCTGTGTTGTCAGTAAAGCATACAAATGGTCTTATTTAAACTTTACACAGCCAAAATACTGTAACTTAAACACTATCACAATTATCAATAATAATACATTTTTTCTAACAGCAGCTCTAAACAGATGGTTTTTAGTAGTGATTTAAAAGAACTCTGTGTTTCAGGAGCTTTGCAGTTGTCTGGAAGTTTGTTGAAAGCTGCTTCTCCATATTTGGTTCTGATTCTATGGATGTTGAGTAGACTGGAATTAGAGGACTTGAGTGGTCTGGGGGTTTGGTATAGTGACGGTAAATCTTCAAGATACTTTGGTGCCAGGCCATTTACTGATTTATAAAACAGTAAAAGTATTTTGAAGTCTATTCTCTGAGCTACAGGGAGCCAGTGTAAGAACTTTAGAACTGGGGTGATGTGCTCTACTTTCCTCATTCTAGTGAGGACACCGATTTGTTCGATGCATTTACTTAGGGTTTGGATGGGTTCAAAGTCACCTGGTGACGTTGTAATGTAGAGCTGAGTATCATCTGCATAGTTATGGCAGTTAATCTTATTGGTTGTTATAATCTGGGCTAGAGGGAGCATGTAGATATTAAATAAGAGGGGTCCCAGGATGGAGCCCTAGGGCACCCCACATGTGATTTCTGTTCGTTTTGATGAAAAGTTTCCAATTGAAACAAAGAAGTCCCTGTTCTTTAGGTAAGACACAAACCAGCCAAGTAGTGTTCCAGAGAGTCTGACCCAGCTCTCCAGTCATTCCAGTAGTATATCATGATCAACAGTGTCAAATGCTGCACTGAGGTCCAACAGAACCAGCACTGTGGTATGGAGGACTACGGGGGTCATTGGAAAAGCAATACAGCATTTTGACGAGGAGTGCTTAATTGTGAATTAAAAATATAGATTGCTAAATATAATTTCAAATTCAACAATTAATTTATACAAAGAAAAGACAAATTTGAAAAGCATTTTGTAATTACACATTTTAAATTGAAATACTAAAGAGGAATTGCAAATTGTATTTATTATTTGATTATTAAATACTGTGATTTGAAAACGTTTTTCAAATCCTATTAATAACCAAGTTCAACCAATCACAGCTGCTCTTCGAACGTAACTAGCTCTCTCATTGGTTAGACTGGAGCTGTGCAGCTCGGCAAGGTCCACCCAAATATGGCTGTCTAACCAATGAGAGAGCTGGTTACACTCGAGGAGCAGCTGTGATTGGTTGAACTTAGTTTTCAGTGTGCTCAGGGACCAGGAGGGTCACTCGAATGCTAAAAGGAGAGGGTAAACCATTTAGGAAATGCAATTGCAAAAAGGATTTGAAAATGAGAGCTGGAAAGAGAAAACGGATGTAGAAAAGGGAATAACTTTTTTAAATGTATGAAAAGGAAAGATATTTACAATCTCATTTATTAATTGTGTTATTTAATTCTCCATTTTGAAATAGGATTTGAAAAACGTTTTCAAATCACAGTATTTAATAATCAAATAATAAATACAATTTGCAATTCCTCTTTAGTATTTCAATTTAAAATGTGTAATTACAAAATGCTTTTCAAATTTGTCTTTTCTTTGTATAAATTAATTGTTGAATTTGAAATTATATTTAGCAATCTATATTTTTAATTCACAATTAAGCACTCCTCGTCAAAATGCTGTATTGCTTTTCCAATGACCCCCGTAGTCCTCCATACTGTGGTACTACCACAGTCTGTATTTATGCAGATGTCATTGAATACTTTAACGAGGGCAGTTTCAGTGCTATGGTGAGCACGGAAACCAGACAAAAAAATTTCATCGCGGTGGTCATTGTTAGGAAGCTATTTAACTGCTGAATCACAGCTTTTTCAATAATCTTACTGATGAATGGAAGATTTGAAATTGGCCTGTAATTCTGCATTAGCATGTTGTCCAGATTATTCTTTTTTAGCAGTGGTTTAATAACTGCTGTTTTTAATGCCTGGGGGAAGATATCTGACAGGAGGGATGAGTTCACTATTTGAATCAAATCAGACCCAATGACAGGGAAAACTTTCTTAAGGAAAACTGTGGGTAGGATATCAAGACAGCAAGAGGAGGAGCTTAATTGGTTATTTATTTCTTCAAAGTTTTTTTGGTTTAATTCATGGAATTCTGACATGTTCTCTACATTTGTGTTAATTTGGTATAACAATGGCAATGAGTTTGGTACTGAGGTACAGACTGACCGTCTAATTGTCAGAGTCTTTTTATTGAAAAAGCTAGCAAATTCATTGCAGGCCCTGGTAGAATTTAGTTCAGGGGCTACTGTCACTGGAGGATTAGTAAGTCTTTCCACTGTTGCAAACAGAGTCTGTGCATTATTAAAGAGTAACTAAACCCCAAAACAACTTTTTTTGCTTCTAAACTGTATTAATGGGTCTTTACCAATGCAATCTTTCAGTTTCTGGGGATTTTTTTACATTTTGGTGTAAACTTGTTTAATTCTACACTTTTTGGTCTAAAAACGTCTTAGTGCTGCCCTCTTAAGGTTGAACTGTGGCTACTGCATTTGAATTTTGTGATTGGTGGAGAGCGGTACATCTGTACGTCACAGGCATTGACTGTGTCACAGCCATTGACTGTAGCAGCCATGGTCTTACAGACACGCCCCGTGGGCTTGGGTATAAAACTATCAGAGATACCGGCCCCGTGGCGAGTTTTGAGTTGGATTGCGTTTTTCAGGTTACATTTATTATTATCACATTAGCACTTAGTTAGCATAGCTAACATACTGTTTTGAACGTTAGCCTCACCACTCAGAGACTGGACCCATCCTGTCTCTCTCTCCCTCAGAATCAGCGCCAGCCTCGGACAGCGCTGACTCAGCGCCCTAAGCCAGCGGCTCGAATTGATACGGCTCGGGGCTGCTGGGCTCCATAAAGCCTCTCTCTACTCCTCTATCTCCGGTGACGGCGGAGGAAATCTGCTGGTTCAGGGCGCCGAGCCAGCGCCGCCCGAGCTCGGGGCTGCTGAGGCAGAGGGAGACAGGAAGAGTCCAGTCTCTGAGTGGTGATGCTAACATAGGCTAACGTTACCCCTAACGTTCAAAACAGATGAATGTCGCAAAACTGCCAACGTCGCTTTGGTCACTGTCCATGTTTCAGTGTCACATTAATCGAGCTGTCACTGTCCTCCGGAACACACCCCCACGTTCCCCCCTCCGCTCATCCTCCACACTTGGCCACGCCCCTCCGTTCTTCCTGGCATCGCCCATTTTGTAGAATTTTTCAAATGTTGTCTGGGGGCGGGGTTATGATTTTTCATGGGGTTCAGTTACACTTTAATGTTTCTGTTAATGATTTCAGAGAAGAAAGTTTCCCTACCATCCTTTAAAGTTAACTGATATCTGTTCAGTTTCTCTTTGTAGATTTCAAATTGAACCTGGAGTCGAATTTTCCACCATTTTCTCTTGTCTCATCGAAATTCCCTTTTTCACTACGTACCAGTGGATCGCTTGTCCACGGAGACTTCTTTCTACCTGAGACTACTTTTACTTTAGTTGGAGCAATGGAATCAATGATGTCTGAGATTTTTGCGAGGAAATTATCTACCAGCTTATTTACTGAGTTGGAGTTGGGAGATGAGGGGGATGTGGTGGGAGGGTAAATACGTTTAAAGGTTTCAACTTAACTGTCCCCAAGAAAACCCTCTTATAGTTTTCTCACTGTGGCTAGATAGTTCAGCAGAGATGGTACTTTCGAAGAAAATACAGAAATGGCCAGATAATGCAGTATCAATTACCGAGATGTCGGATATATTTAAACCTTTGCTAATAATTTAGTCCAGAGTGTGTCCTCGATTGTGTTGGTTGTTTGACATGCTGGGTCAGCCCAAAGTAATGAAGAGTGTCACCTAATGTTTTTTCCAGTCTATCTTGGGGGTTGTCAGTATAGATGTTGGAGTCCTCCACAATGATTAATTGGTCATAATCGATAAATATTACTGAAAGAAGCTCACTGAAATCATTAAGTAAGTTAGAGTTACATTTTGGGGGTTTATATAAACTTAGAAATAAAGCTTTGTTAGACAGTGGATCGCTTGTCCACGGAGACTTCTTTCTACCTGAGACTACTTTCACTTTAGTTGGAGCAATGGAATCCATGATGTCTGAGATTTACGCAAGGAAATTATCTACCAACTTATTTACTGAGTTTGAGTTGGGAGATGAGGGGGATGTGGTGGAAGGATAAATACGTTTAAAGGTTTCTACTGAACTGTCCCCTAGAAAACGCTTTTTTATAGTGGTCTTACTGTGGCTGGATAATTTAGCAGAGATGGTACTTTCAAAGAAAATACAGAAATGGTCAGATAATGCAATATTAATTACAGAGATGTCAGAAATATTTAAACCTTTGCTGATAATTAAGTCCAGAGTGTGTCCTTTATTGTGTGTTGGTTGTTTGACATGCTGGATCAGTCCGAAGTTGTGGAGAGTATCATCTAATATTTTTGCTTGTCTATCTTGGGGGTTGTCGGTATGGATGTTAAAGTCCCCCACGATGATTAGTTGGTCATAGTCGATACATATTACAGAAAGAAGGTCATTGAAATCATTAAAGAAGTTAGAGTTAAGTTTTGGTGGTTTATATAAACTTAGAAATAAAGCTTTGTTAGGCTCATTTATCTGGGTGGCTTGGTATTCAAAAGAATCAAACGTGCCCAGGGTTACCTTTTTAAAGTTCATTGAGTTGTGAAAGATGGTGGCTACACCTCCACCTCGTCTGTTTTTTCTGTTCTCGCTTAAGAAATTGTAATTTGGAGGACTAGATTCTATTAATGAAGTTGTTTCGTTATTTTCATCTAACCAAATTTCTGATTAAAAAAAGGCGTGTAAATTATACTCAGTGATGAAGTCATTGATAAGAAAAGACTTCCCGGATAGAGATCTAATGTTTAATAAAGCTAACTTAAGTATTGTGATGATGGGCAGCTGAACATTCTGACAGGTTATCAATTTGAGATTTTGTTTAATATGAGGGCGTGTGGTTAACGGTTTATGTTTCCTGCTGCTGATAATCACTGATATAGCCTCAGGGGTGCCGGGTGAATTCTGGGAGACGGTAGGGGTGGATTTATTGCCCGGTTCCCTCAAATATCAAATATCTGTAATTATCAGTGGGGGGAAGCTCCCAGACTTATTGACACTAGTCCCAGGGGTTTGGTGTAGTCTAAGTTTAGGTGTTAATTGTGTCCCAAATTTGATTTGCTCATTCAGTCTGTCTGTAAAGTTTCTAAATGGAGACTCATTTGATGTGGCTGAGTCACAGGAAGATGAAGACTTAATCTCTGATGGTTGTTTATCTGTTCGGTCCTATGGTGTCATCATGACTTGCTGTTTTTGTTCTCTGATATCCATGGGCGCCTCAAGGTCAGCTTTTGGGAGCAAGTGTTTTGCTTTCTGATTTTGATAAGAAAAAATGTTTGCTGCTAAGAGCCTTACTCCGGCCTTGTTCAGATAGCGCATCCCTTCTTTGAACAGATGATTAGCACTTCCAAATACTTTGAAATTATTAATAAATGTGAACGACTTCTCAGCTGATTGTTTCTTCAACCATTTATGGAGCATGCGGAGTCTGCTAAATCTTTCATCATTCCCTTCAGGGACTGGTCCGCTGATGAGGATGTTTACGTTAAGTCCATCAAGTCTCTGTAGGAGATCAGAAAAGTCTCTCTTCAGAATCTCTGATTGTCTCATCACGATATCTGCTGATCCAGCGTGAATGACAAGCTTTTCCAAAGCAGGATGTTGGTCCAAGATTTTAGGGATTTTTTCTGATATTTCTCTCACTGTATTTTTGTAGCAGCTATAAACTCTGGTGTTCTTGCTACAAAAAGCCTCAATTCCATTAATTGATCCATCTTGTATGATAACAATCTTTGCTGGGGGGGCTCTTACTTTGTTATGTGTCCGTTTGATGCGGCTGGGTTTCTCCTGGTGGCTTTGACTGGTCCCGGGGGCTGCGTCATCTTTCGGGGAACTCAAGGCTGCGAATCTGTTTTTCAGCAGGATTCCAGGTGGAGAAATATCTCTTGTTTTTGGCTGAAACCTCTTTTGTTTACTTTTAGCAGAAGCGGCAGTTCTGGGTTCAGAGGTTTCTCTGTGCCGGAGTTTCTTTTGTTTTTTCTTCCTCAGAGAACAGGCTGGGGTGGATGATTCCATGCGTTTTAAAGCTGGCCAGTTTTCATTATAGTGCGGAGTAGTGCCGCTCAGACGCCTGTAGGGAGTCTCTGTGACACGGTTAGACCGATGTAACACCGGGCTGATAGGCTGTTCCCTGTTTGTATTCAACGGTAAAGTTGTGTCATTTTGTCCATAATAAGCGTGAAGATCAAAATTAATTTCCAGACGACGTAGCTTCGTTTCAATGCCCTCAATTCTGTGGAGCAGTTTTTCAAAATCCTCAGCTGAGCAAAAAACCATGTTGATAAGTCCATAAAAAAGTAATCCAAGAAGAGATCCGGTCCAATACAGAAACTCCAGGGGCTGGGTAGATAAAGTAACTAAGAAAAAGTTAAGAAAAGAAAATAAGAAAAGCAAACAGAAAATAAAATAAAGTGAATGGATCTGGAGAGAGACAGAGAGCAGCTGCTCCTCCTTCAGCAGTCGCAGATACAGCCTCAATCAGGGACCGAGAGAGAGAGAGGGAGGAAAGGAGAGGAAGGAAAAAGAAAGAAAGGCATGATCCGCTCAGGATAAAACAAACAGTTTCAAACACAGCAATTACCTTACAGCTCAAACTTATGCGTGCGGTGACGCAAAAATGATCAAACAGGTACAACGCTTAAAAACCCTTTAAACCAACAATGAACGCGCATCCATCTTTACCCATCCTGCTTCGCCAGGGCTCTAGGGCTACGTCATGAAATGGGCGGCACTCTAACGAAGGAGGCTGGATTTTGGCGATACCGAGCGGGTTGAATCAAAGTTTTAGAAAATAACTAATATTTCAAACTAAATTAGGACTACACAATTCCAAGGGTGATATTTTATCATCAGTTAGCCTATTGTTGACTGAAAGTTGTAAAATAGCATGATATAGATCCTTTAAGGCTCACTGAGCAACAGAATTAGCGTTGAGTTAAGGATTAATTACATTTTACAAAACTATAGGGGGAAGAAACTTACAAGACAATATTTGAAATGTCCATTTACATTAAGTACAAGTTGGCCAAACATAGACAAATCTTACCTGTCCAGGGTTAAACTAGCAACGTTGGCGTCTGTCTTCAAACTCTTCTCTGTTTTCAGCCGTCTCCATCTTGCAAAGGCATCTCCTATACAAATCCTTGTTTTATTTCGGACTTTGTCACGACATATTTCTGAATGATAATGAGGTCTTTTAGGTGTAATAACGTTAGACATTTTTTATCCAAAACACTTTTGTAGCTGCATCTGTAGTAACTAGAGCAGAGCTGGCAACCCCGATGCCGAAACACTACTGACTTCCTGATTGGTAGATAGGTGGAGGGCGGAGCTTCAGGCCAAAACACAAGATGACAACATCAACATCAGCTGAGGGCTGCAACTTCACTTTTTAAATGACAATATCCTGGCCGTACTACTGTTGCCAGTGATATAAGTATTTGAAATGAACATGATTTTTTAATGTCTAGTGACATATCAGGGCCATTTTATGATTAATTGAGATACATTTCTTACATACAGCTCCTTTAAGGATAAAGGCATCGAAACTATTCCGGTCCACATGGCAGTCCAGAAGATGGCAGTGATGCACCTCAAGTTGATCGCCAACCCCCATAAAGTCGGAAGAAGAAAAAAACACACGACTCATAAAGTGGGTGAAGAGCCAAGGAATGCTAGTGGCCAGCCTATCCATGCTAATGGATAGCAGAGAGAGTAGTCAATCAAGTGGGTGGCCAGCTTAGACATGTCTATCCGCTAGCCTATCCAGCGCTAGTCGCCAGCCTATCTAATGCAATCACTAGTGAGCTGTCTCCCTCTCAGTTGCCAGTGCCGGTCTCTCAGTTACCGATGCTGGCCCATCAATAGTCAGATTAGTTGCTGGCTTCGGAATGGATGTAGCCTCCTGCTACAGGAAAGTAGTCTTAATTTTGTCCCCAGTACTGCGCCATACCAAACCAGTTTGGGTTTACCATTTTCATCTGGGACCACACAAAAATAAAGTGGCAAATATTTGAATTAAAAATGCTTCAGGTTCAACAGGTTTCTTTTCTGTTAAATGGAAAACAGCAAACGCATTACGCCAGTATAGTCAGAATCTCTACCTATGGCTAAATGTATATAATTTCTACCTTATAACTTTTATATCGCGCACTACCACCTGGTACCAAGTGTGTCTACGAACCACTTGTGCTCGAACATTGAGTTTTTTTTCCAAAGAAACCCTTTGCCTCGAACAGAAGTCCAGCAACAAAACTTCAGTCGGGTTCAGATCAGGGAGGTCATTTTTCCAAATCCTGGCCCACCAGGTAACGCCGTCAATGTCCGCATGGCCATTGACATCCCTAAGGAGTAAAACTGAATCCGCAAGATGGAACTTTTTCACGGAAACCATCCAGAGACTCAATGACAGCTGGGTTAATCTGAACTGTTGTTTGGGAAATAAGCAAAGATTATAGTCAGGATCTTACTTCCTGTAAACTGAAGTTGTAAAAAGACCCTCTTGTGCTCACTTGGGAAAATTTGTCGCACTCAGCCAGGAGCTTGTGAGTTCCCCTAGACCCGCCCAACAACTTATATGTTCCATATATATTTTAATAAGATTATTAAAAAGTCTTCTTAAGACGACAAACTATATTACTACACCGACTGAAAGATTTCTCACAAAAGTAACGGTACACAAAAAAAAATAAAAAATCAGGATTCGGAACATATTTCAATCAATCAAACTTTATTTATAAAGTGCTTTGCAAACAAAGATTGCAACTCAAAGTGCTTTACAGATTAAAAATGACCCCACATAAACCACATTCCCATCCCTACCCCACAGATTTAAAAGAAGAATTTTCAAGAAGTCAGGCAGACGAGAGGTTTTTAAATTGTGTGAGTTCTCACATGACGAGCAAAATCACTACGACGGCTGAAATATTTATTACATATTTCACAACGACACGGTTTCTCACCTTTGTGAGTTCTTGCATGACGGGTATAATCACTTCTCTGTCTGAAAGATTTATCACATATTTCACAGTGATGTGGTTTCTCGCCTGTGTGGGTTCTCTGGTGTCAAGCCAAATCACTTCTCTGTCTGAATGATTTTCACACATATCACAGGAGTAAGGTTTTCCCCCCCCCCGAGTGGGCTCTCATGTGATAGGTCAACGTTGTTTTCTGGATAAAACCTTTGCCACACACCACACATCGGAAAGGCTTCTCACCTGTATGAGTTCGCACGTGCACAGTCAATGAAGACTGGCTGGAAAAGTCTTTCCCACAAGTCAAACATGAAAATGGCTTCTCGCCTATGTGAGTCCTTGTGTGAACAGTCAAGGCGTATTGGCTGCTGAAATCTTTCCCACAACTCTGACATGAAAATTGCTTTTCACTCACGTGAATTCTCAAATGAGCAGTTAAGGACCTGCGATGACTAAAGCATTTACCACATATTTCACAGCAAGACACATCCCTTTTGTGTCTTTTTAGCTTTGAAGTGTCCACATTGTCCGTGCAATTGGTGTCCTGGCGTCTCGTTTTTGGCTTTGGATCTCTAGCTCTACTTGATCCTGAGTTGTTCTGGTTGCTTCCTGGTTGCTGATGTTGGTTCTCACCTTCAGGGCGGTTTGCTGAAAGCTGGTTCTTGTTTGGCTCTGGTTCACTGTTCTTTTTTTGCTCATTAGTAGGCGTTACCATGAAGGTTTCAGGCTCCTGCTTCATGTCAGGCTGCTCTTTATCCCGATCTCTGCAGACATCCTCGTGTTCCTCTTTAATCTTTCGAGGTTCTGGCTCCTCCTTTGCCTTCACGCTCTGCTGCCGTTCTGGAAGATGGAGGAACATTTCCTCATAACCAGGAATCACCTTAGAGATGTTGTTCTCCTGCTTCACTAAGAGTTGTGCTTCATCCCGATTACAGCTGAGGTCATGCTTTTCCTCTTTAATCTGCACCGGTTCCGACTCCTCTTTTGTCTTCAGCTGCTGTTCTGGTTCCTTCAGTTCCCCCTTTGTTTCTACAGTGTCTGATCTATTTGGATCAACAATGGAGTTCTTCTCTGCATGTATGAGAACGTGATCATCAAGAACTTTCCAAGCAGTCACAGACATTGCGCCGTGGAAGATCTGGGGGAATGGAGAACAGTAGAAGAACATTAATTATAACATTTCTGTGAAATGCACAGGGTCTGGATTAAAAAACACTCCAAGTTAAACTTCAAAATTATGTTTTCTGCATCACAAGTTAGAATCCTTGGATGGACCTCATATACACTTTTACAAGGCCATATGAAGAGGATGTACATGTGCAAATAACCTAGCATTAATAAGTCCTTTATATGTGGAAATAAAATGATCGAAACTGAGACCCAGTCTTTGCCTTCAAATTACTTCTTGAAAGGAAACAAATACAAATTCTTTAACCAATCAGAAAGAAGATGGGTATAAACATCCATACAGTTCCCAGAAACGATAGATCAGGCAAAATGGCTGTTTTTAAAGTTTATTAGGAATAATCTAACCAGGTAATTCCCATCATCAGTCGTGCCAAAAACTTCCACAGAGCCTCTAAGAACCCGTCCTCTCTCTACCAAAACCTTCAGGATGATGGTCGCACATCACTTCCACTCTGTCCACCAGCCTGGAGCTAGTCTCGTAAGTCGTTTTGAAACTTCCCCTTTTAGTTTGCCAAAATACTAAAATTAGATGAATCCCTGCGGTAACTGATCCATAAAATCAAATCAATTTTTCCAAAAGGTTATTGATTTCTAATTCATCAAATTATTTAATGAAACATTACTTCCTCCATATCATGTTTTGTCTTTTCATCTGCTTTGCATTGTTAACTGGTTGTTTGAACACAAACCAACAGGTGCTAATTAGTCTCAGACTCATCATAATTGGTTTCAAACTAACTTCCCAAAGTCTTATATACGAGCCCTGGTCTTTAAGCATACACATTTATACTGGACTGTGACATCACTATCAATTTACTGCGACTACTTCTATGCATATTGGTAAATTTATACTGTTTTTACCTTTGGATATGTTATCTGGTGCCTACGTCTGTCTCTATGCTGTCGCTACCTGCAGACTGATTGCAACAGTGGCAGTTAGTGTGAGATGCGTTCAGCGAGGATGGGAGGCGGAGCAAAAGGGGAAAGAACAGAGACAGATGGGGAGGAGATTAGACATACGGGTATATTTATATTGATATAAACAATATTGGGTCATCCTGTGCATTTTTTTTTTTACTCTAGATATTGTCCACCCATACAGGCAGATATTTATAAACATTAAGTGAGACTGAACTATTTGGTTATTATTATTACTTTTATTATTTTCCTGAATCCCAGGATGGTGTCACGACATGGTCATTTTGACTTGAATGACTAATTTTATTAATAATTGCCTCCTAGCAAGTATCCATAGTTATTCATAGCCAAAACAAACCTTTTGTCACACAACAAATGAGTCTTAATGGGAAGAAGTTCTGCAGACTTTGAGGTTTATTGATTTCATTAGGCTCCCCCTAATTAATCTCCCCCAAGAAAACAAAACGTGTCGTCATTGTCTGCCTTTCAGCATAGCTGAAAATGCAACATGGAACATTAAAGACGGCTCCAGTAGATGGAGAATAAAGCAGCTACTGTCTAGGGAGAGTCCTCGTACCAGCCCTTTAAAATGAACATCCAATAATTCCCACTGGATCGCCGACTTCCTCTGCTGGAATGGATATGCTGGCATTAGCATCGGAGAAGCTAATTCCCCACCGAATTAGAGACATACTTTGTTTTTTCAATTTCAATTCAGTTTATTTATATAGCGCCGCTTTACTACCGATGTCATCTCAAGGCACGTTGCAAGAAAAGTCATTTTAATTTTTTGAAGAAAATGTTATCATACAAAATGGTTGACATACATTGGCATGTGTTCATTAAGTCACAGTAGTCCAACATGAATGATAATAATCAAACATAAAACATACACAGTATTATTGTAGAGCTAACATTGTGTATATACGTTTTATATTTAATACTTATGCCTGATGTCATGGGATAACAGCATCTTTTACCAGACTCATTTCCAGACTCATTTCTGCAATAAAGTTCCCCGTTTCAAGAAGCTCCTCCGTTTCCTCTTCACACAGCAACATCTCCAACAGTTATGGCCTACACATTTGTTTGAGGCGGCTCTTTGTTTTTTGTTTTTTTTTGGTAGCGGACCCCAGTTAAGCTGATGTAAAGTTATATTTACGTTTTAATCAGCGGTCCTTATTTGGATTACCTTACAGTTAGAAGAGTTGAATCCAACAACTGCTGGTTTACTAGCAATGGAGATAGAGTGGGGTGAGCTGTACCTGTTTTTACCAAAAGGCCATGACGGTAATATTTCCAAATAAAATAGGTGTATATTTATTTCAGGAAGTGGTTCACCATTGGGAACAATCACTGAAATATAGTATTTTCTGGAGAGAAAAAAACTTGCCCCCAGCGTGAGGTATGTTAAACCTTTGAAGAGAATGCAAGGATTAATTAATAAAGTATATTTTGATGTTATATAAAAATTTAATTTTAATCTTTTTTGTCTTTTTAAGTTTATTTAAAGTTATTTTACTACAATCCAAACCCAACCTTCTAAAACCCTATTGTGCCACAAGAACACCTCAAAAGTCAATTTTCTTAAAGGGACATACCACCCCCTAAGTGAAATTTAGTCTGTCGCCATCTTCCGCAGAGTTAGAGAAGTGAGAAAAAGCATTTTGTAATCAGCCCAGTCATTATCCTAATCTTGCAGCAGTGTGTTTGCTTTAGCTTAGCATAAATAATAGAATTCGGAGGAACTAGCATTTCGTGTGCAAAAGTCATGCAAATTACTCAACAATGATCCCAATTATTCCTGGTGTACCTCAATAATCATATCGATTGCAAATGCAAATAATAATTAGTATGAAGGAATTAGTGGAGCAGATTTAGACTTGGGACTACATTACGACAAAGCACCGCTGTAAGCCGCCACCGCCGTACTTCGTTCAGAATCTGTACTAAAAGGGACAGGACTGCCGTATTCTTCAGACGAAGCACCATCTTTCTAGTACAAAACTGCATTTTTTCTTTGTAGTCCGCTGGTGTGAAATGCTCCTCGCAAACCAAATATTGATTCTTTTTCTCCATGGGTGTTGTTGGAGGAATTCCCAGAGTAGAAAGCCGTTGTCTTCTTTGTTCCACATTAGATGGTTTTCTGTGAAACTCCGTGTTGCTGTTTGTCTTCGTCTTGTTTTCACAACCCTTTGCTACACAAGAACCATTTTTTTGCATTAGACTTATAACGTACTGAAATTACGGCAGGAAAAACTCTGTGCAGCTCGCACATTTATGTTTAGGGAAGTAGCCGTCTTTTCCGGGCGCTGCATCATATCCTTGAGCCTTGCAGCGGCGGCTTACAGCGGCGCTTTGTCGTAATGTAGTCCCTTCCTTCATATTGCTTATTATTTTCATTTGGAATTGATAGGATTATTGAGGTCACCAGGAATAATTGGGGTCATTATTGAGTAATTTTCACGACTTTTGCACATGAAATGCTAGCTGTTTCCATTCACTTCCATTGTTTATGCTAAGCTAAAGCAAACGGACTGCTGCCAGATTAGGAGAATCACTGGTCTGATTACAAAATGCTTTTTCTCACTTATCTAACTCTGGGGAAGAGGGAGACAGACAAAATTTCACTTAGGGGTGGAATATCCCTTTATACAAGCCCGTGTGCCACAATAAAACATGTATAGAACAAAATAAAATTAAAATGAAGACTAAATTGACGTCAATTCCCCTCACATATCTGGTCTACTACATAACATCCACTTGTCGATGCTACAGGGTTATCCACATTTCCTCAGCACATCTTCTCTACAGAGAAAGTGAAGATGGGCTTTCCATTAACCTCACCTAAGAAACTCTGCACTGATGTTGGCACCATCAACCTTCTTCTAATTGTAGGATTTGCTTTTGCCTGCAAAGTTCCCAATGACAGAGCACAGCAGACGGATCTTTGTCACCATTATCATTCTGGACACCTGAACTCTCATGGTCAGTGGTCCCGTTAAACAGGGTGGAAACGTCGCTCTCTTTAGAAACTGCACTAAAAACATATGTGAAATGACTTCAACCGTGCCTATACTGTATAACCGTTCAATGATACAAAAAATCCCTTCATCATAGAAATTATTTTTTTTACTTAAATGTGCCTTCCTCTCCTGCACTGAGGCACTTTTCTTTGCAGGATCAGTAAAATGGCTGCCTCTTCACAAATGTGTGTGGTCAATATAACTCCACTCACTGCTACTAGGACAGCAGGGGGCGCTCTTTGTGTGGACGTATTTCTTTTTCGTTTTAAAGTGCCCCTGGCATGAAATTCCCCGCGACGTTTGGGCCTTTTTTAGTCACACTCTAAGTACCTTAATACTGTATCAAAGGATCGTTTGCTGTAACTCAGCCTTGTTGTAGAATTGCAGCCCCTACCAGGAGGCCCTTCTTTTAGCATTAGCAGAGAACGACCGAGTTCTGGTGGGCGGGGCCCAAGCCATGTGCCTCTATTGTCAATTGAGTCTCTAACGTCCGCATCTGATAAAACATTGACAGACGTGCATTTGCGCACCACAAATCGCCCAAATTCCAATATTACCCTATGTATGAAATGTAATTAGGTTTAGGCCTAATTATATTGTGTGTTGAAGAATAATCTGTTTACAAATTACAGGCCTAATCAAATATTTGATCATCCATCCGTCCTCATTACGTCTCTAGCTTCACCGCGACAGTAATGGCTCAGTTATCGGCTACTATAACTATGTAATGACGTTTCAATTTGATCCGGAATCTGATCCGGACGGCGAAGCGCCTGAGGAGGAACCAGAAAGATAGAGGACGTCTTCCACAGGTGATCCAGACAGACGTGCTGCACGGAGGGGAGGGGCTGTCTGTGTGCGTGAGAGAGACGCGTGAGTGACAGAGAGACGAAGAGAGAGCAGGGAACAAATACGCTGCGTGTTTTAAATAGCGTGAAAAAGAAAAACAAAATGCAATATGTGACGGTCGGTGTTGATTTCTTATTTTTTCTTTGGTCGGTGTTGAATCTGTGGCGGTCGGAGTTTAATCTGTGGCGCACCGCCACAGATTAAACTCCGACCGCCACAGATTCGTCATGTTTGGGAAACACTGGTATAAAACAGCTGAAGGACATTATTGCGGAAATATAGGCTACTTACTTGTATAGGGATATTTGCTGGTTTACGGAGGGTTGGTATTGATCCTGGTAAAAGTTTAAGACGATCTGCGAATCCACTGCTGTATTGTCCCAAGTTAAAACATTCGTCAGAGAAATGTTTGCCACAAACGACCAGGCGCTTCGGGAGTCGGTCAGGTACATTCCCTGCATAAATAAAGTCCATCCAAAGCTTTTCAGTGGGGAGGAAGAGGGGAGGACAGTGTCGATGCGGTCTGGACTCCATGCTGTCGGTTTGTTGTTTGCCTTTTACCGTAGCTCTCGTTGTTTAGGTCGTAATACCCACGGCGGGGGGGGGGACTTGGAGAGTGTAGTTCGGAGAAGAGGGTAATTGGCTGGAACTCAATTACGTCATATTGCCGAACTGCAAAACAGCCCGTTTCTGAGTGCCAATGTCATTATGTAGGCAGACATACCCGGGGACAAAGGAAACACTAATCACTCATTTTAACCCCTTAGGGGAACATAGGCAGGCTGGGGAAACTAAAAAAATATGACCAAAAAACTCAAAAAAATTGTGATTTCGTGCCAGGGGCACTTTAAAGCAGACATCGCCTGTTACTAAAATGAATAACTCCAACCTATCATAATCTTTCACACCTTTAAAATAAATTCTTGTCAAAAAAAATTTTTTTTTAAAGGTGCTTTTCTGACTCATTCAGTAAAACCCGTATTGTCCCGCGAGAGTGCATGCGATATTTCGGCGTTCATTATAATAATGCAAATGAGGATTGCGTTGATTAGTTGTAGGAAGGAGGGGGGATGACGCTCCACCGCAAAACTCTCCAAATAAAACAACATGGCGCACGTTATGAATGAACCCGACCTCGCCGCGACCTACGGAGTCCAACCATTTATGAACGAGCCCGACTCCGAACCAGAGCTGGAAAGTGAAGATGTCGAAAAGGTGGATGGACGTCTACAGTAAGATGTATCGGAATGGTAAAGGCAACCATTTGATCAATAACGTGATAAAACGCTTGTCGTTAGTTTCTACAAAAAAGGTTTGCCTTCTTATAAAGTCGATTATTACAATAACAGCGATGTAGTTTTCTTCAGTAATGTGGGCGGGGCTCGGCTGAGAGGGGCGGGGCGAGCTCCAGCAGCGTTGGTCCGCTATGTTTGTAAATGTTAAAATCCTGCAGTTTTTACGTAAAACCGGCACAAAAATCAAAACCACGTTTATGAGGGCGCATGCACGTGAAGTGGTTAGAGAAGTCAATGGTAAACAAATGCTGCACTTTTGAATATTGGCATACTGCCCGGTGTAAAATCATTAGAAAAGCAAATTATCCATGTTTTCACATGGGAAAAAAAAAAAATTTTTCAGGTGATGACCCCTTTAAGCTATGGCTCTAACGCAAACATCAAAATTGTTAAACAAGATCACTGGGACTTCTCGCATTATAAAAAGTAGAATATGTGTAAAACAATATCTGCAATTGCGCAGTGAATTTACAGGGTTAAAACACATGATTGATACTCTTTAAAGTTACAATTCAATAATGACTTATTCAGTAAAATGTTCATCATTGAAGCATCAGGCAAGAATGGGCTTGTTTAAAGGTACAACAACACGAGAATTAAAAGGGTTTAGGATTTTTGGGAAGGGACGAACTGACCCCGGACCCTCGGAATAATCCAGAGGTAAACAAAACACGGACACGTCCAGCTTCCTCCGCGGCATCAACTAGTCCCCTGATCATATTCTCTGTATTCCAGTGTTGGTTCATCCAGAACCGATCAGCAAACATTACCTGGAGGTTCTGAGATGATCTGGGTTCTCCAGCAGTCTGAGCTGATGATCGATCTCTTCCTCCTAATGAACGATGTTGTTGAATATTTCTCCAGCAGCAGCAGAAGTTTGTCGCTCTTCTGATCAGTTCTATCTGATGATGAACCCGAGTCATTGTTGTTACTCCAGACACTAAAATATTCATCTCTCACAGCAGAAACCGTATTTTCACTGATGATAAACACAAAAAAGCCTGGAAACTAACGCTGCTAGCGCCTGGTTGTTTACTTCCGCTGATGGTCCCTCACGGAGATTTACACCAGAAACAGGGACCACAATTTGAGTTCCGTCTCCAGCTTCGAACATGTATTTCATTCCAGATGTTTGTTTTTTTTAACTGTTATTTTGTTGTTGATTTTACTGTCTAAAGAAACTCAATTTAACTCAAATATTATCATTACAACTACAGTGAAATCTTATAAATTAATTCTTCATTTTTTATTAAAAGCCCCTAGATTTCACACAAAACTATTAGACATAAAAAATATAGAAAGAGTATGACTTAAAACTGCTAAATATTAAGATTAAGAAAATAAATTTGTAAATGGTGTTATTAAATGGACAACACAATAATTTATATTGAAAATATGAATGCATATTTATGATTTCTAAGATTTTAGTGCCAAGTCCAACTTGGTTGACCAGATGTCCTTCTTAATACCTGGTTTTATGGACAATTTTAACATTTTCTGGGGCAGGAGTCAATTGTTTGGTCCAGATGGACTACATCTTAATAGACAGGGTGCCCGCATGCTGTCAATGAGCCTGGCATGCCCTCGCCCCCCCCCCCCCTGTCTACCACACCAGCCCCAGCTGCACCTGCCCTCCATGCCCCTTCTGCCACATCCTGATGTGCAGCTGGTCCCTGCTCCTATGAACTCAGTTCTGATTTTAACAGTAATTCACATATCGGACTTGGACCTTGCCCTAAATCATCTATACTCGTTATTATCAGCAGAGAGCGGACAAATAATAAAAAACGTAGCAAATGCAACTCTAATAATCTCAAACAGTTACCAAAAGTCCTACACCCAGTAGATCATACAGTCACTCCATCTCCAACCACTATTAATATGGCACTTTTAAATGTCCGCTCTCTGCTGAATAAAACTTTTATAATAAATGACCTAATTTTAGATCATAATATACATTGTTTATTTTTAACAGAAACATGGCTGAGTACAGATGCCCCTGTTGTTCTTACAGAGGCCTCCCCACCAAATTTTAACTTCACTTATTCCACGAGGAGTTGCAAAAGGGAAGGCGGAACTGCTTTTATTAGTTCATCAACGCTTTCTCCCAAACCTGTTTTATTTGATAATTTTAGTTCTTTTGAATATAATGCAACTGTTTTTAGCACTCCTCAGATTTTATGTGCCACAGTTTACAGGCCTCCTAAAAAAGAGTGCACTTTTTATTCAAGAATTTTCAGAGTTTTTATCAATTTTGTACAACTCCTTTGAAAGGATCATTTTAGCTGGTGATTTTAATCTTCACATGGATAACCTTTTAGACCCTTTATCAACAGAATTTTTAAATATTTTGAGTTATATGGATTTTAGTCAGCATGTCATGCAGCCAACTCACAACAGAGGACACACCCTGGACTTGGTCATCCCGCATGGCCTGTCCACCCGTGTGTCCTCTGTTGTTGACTTGGCTGTCTCTGACCATTACTGCGTGTTTTTTAACATCACCAGTTTTATCCAGCAGGAGACCTCTGTGAGAACTGTCAGGAAGCGCCATCTAACCCCTGAAGTGGCTGCAGGTTTTCTAGAAGTTTTCCAAAAGTTTCCTCCTACTCTCTTACCTGCCCCCTGGGATTTTATCGCCAGTGATTTTAACAGAAGACTTCAGTCCGCTCTTGACCTGCTGGCTCCACTTAGAGTGAAACGCTCACATTCAAAACTTGCAGCGCCATGGAGAAATAACAATCTTAAAAAACTGAAGAGGGACTGCAGGGCGGCAGAGAGAAAATGGAGAAAAAATAAAACCACGATAAACCATCAATTATACACAGAACTTCTGAAATCCTATAATAATGCTGTAAGAAATTCAAGAAATGCTTACTTTGCAAAAATCATATCAGACAATAAAAATTGTCCTAAAATTCTTTTTTCCACTATTGATAAAATTTTTAACTGTACTACTAATGCATTTCAGAAAACCCCCTCAAACAATCTTTGTGAGGAGTTCGCAGACCACTTCAGAGGGAAGGTAGACACCATCAGATGTAATATTTTATCTTCTCAGTGTAACATGGTTTTAGACAAATCTGAATGTGTGTCTCTACCAGAGGAAACGCTGGACAGTTTTGTCCTGGTAGAAGCTGGGACTCTTGATCAAGTTTTCTCCTCAGTGAGGCCCACCACATGTGTTTTGGACCCGATTCCCACTTCCTTTTTTAAGCAATTTTATGAATCTTTTAGGGATGAGATTTTAACCGTGATGAATTGCTCCCTTCAGACGGGGGTCTTTCCTGCCGCCTTTAAAGGGGCGGAAGTGAAGCCCCTGCTGAAGAAGAGCAATTTAGATTTTAATGATTTTAATAATTTTAGACCAGTATCTAACTTAACATTTTTAAGCAAGGTTTTAGAAAAGCTTGTTTTAATTCAACTTAATGATTTTATTAATGAGCACAATGTCCTGGAGAAATTTCAGTCTGGTTTTAGGGTGAACCACAGCACAGAGACGGCCCTTCTGAAGATTTTAAATGATTTTAGATTAAACTATGATGCACAGAAGGTGACAGTGTTGGTTCTACTGGATCTAAGCGCTGCCTTCGATACAGTAGACCACACTATTCTTTTAACCCGTTTAAAACAGATCGGCCTCTCTGGTGCTGTTCACAAATGGTTTACATCCTATCTCAAAGACAGGACTTTTATGGTAAGTTTAGATACCTGCTCTTCTAGGGTCCATAGGATTACATGTGGTGTGCCCCAGGGTTCCATTTTAGGCCCAGTGCTTTTTAACCTTTATATTCTCCCTCTTGGCAGCGTCATCAGGAGACATGGAGTTAACTTTCACAGTTATGCTGATGATACACAGTTAAACATCTCCATGTCTCCCGATGACACACGGCCAATGGATGCACTTTTTAACTGCATTTTAGACATTAAATCCTGGATGGCAGAAAACTTTCTCCAGCTCAACCAGGACAAAACTGAAGTTTTAGTCATCGGTCCTGAGGCTCAGAGAGAGAAACTTTTACCAAAACTACAATCACTGTCTTTTAATCCCTCTTTACAAGTGAAGAATCTGGGCGTGATTTTTGACTCTGAGCTGACTTTTATTCCTCACATAAAAAATATCACTAAAAATAGGTTTTTATCAACTAAAGAACATCGCCAGAGTCCGCCCCATTCTCTCTCGGGCCAATACGGAGACACTGATGCTTTTATCTCCAGTAGGATAGATTACTGTAATGCCCTGCTTTCTGGTCTTCCCAAAAAGAGTATATCAGGTTTACAGCTTTTACAAAATTCAGCTGCATGTGTCCTGACGAAGACCAGGAGGCGGGAGCACATTACACCGGTCTTAAAATCATTGCATTGGCTCCCCGTACATTTCAGGATCGACTTTAAGGTTCTTTTAATGGTTTTTAAGTGTCTTAATGGTCTTGGGCCTTCTTATCTCTCTGAACTGCTTTTACCATATAAACCTTGGCGGTCTCTGCGCTCCTCTGGCAGCCGTCTCCTGGTCACCCCAAAAGTCAAGACACACAAGCATGGCGAGGCGTCTTTCCAGTTTTATGGCCCTCACCTCTGGAACAGGCTGCCAGAGGACCTCAGGGCTGCAGAGAACGTTCATGTTTTTAAGAGCAGGCTCAAGACTCACCTTTTTAGCTTAGCTTTTAACTGATTATTATTTATCACTGTTTGTTTAATTGCTCTGGATGTTTTATATGATTATATTTTTATCAGTTTTACTATTTAATCTTAGCACATTAATTTACCGTTTCTTTTTATACTTTAATTTATCTTAATCCCAAAATGACCAAAAGTACACTGTTAAAACACTTTTTAAAACCCAAATTAAATAAAATGCAAGCAACAAAACTACTGAGAAAACACTTGAATCTGTAAGAAATAAAACAGAAGTTCTGCATCCATAACATCCGAAAAAAAGACTTTTCTAGAGTTTGACCTCCTGCACAGAGAAGCTAAAATCCTCATAGCTTTTTATTCAGGGGTGGGAACAACAGGAAGACCTGGGTCAGAAGAGCTTATAAATCTAAACTTTGTGGAAAAAAGAAAAAAATATTGCTGAGGTGAGTTGGAATGAAAACGAGAAGATTTTTTGTAATAAGATTTTAATTTATTCAGGTTGGTGTTGTATATAAATAGTTATAACTTGTCCACCCTGGTAAAAGTTTTAATCAAAAAATAAATAAAAGTAGTAGAAGTTCAATTCAATTCAAAAATACTTTTTTGATCCCAGAGAAAAATTAAGTGTTGTTGTAGCTCATACAATGAATTCTTTAAGGAGTTGTTGTATATAGTGAAAGCTGTAGGCAGGAAGGATTTCCTGTAGCGGTCTGTGTTGCAGCGAAACTGAAGAAGCCTCTGACTGAAGATGCTCTGTTGTTGTATGACAGTCTCATGAAGAGGATGCTCAGGTTTGTCCATTTTATGAAGAATCCTTCTTTGCATTATCATCTCCAGATTTTCCACAGTCGTCCCAATAACAGAACCAGCCTTCTTTATCAGGTTGTTTAGCCTTTTTAAGTCCCTGGCTCTGATGCTGCTACCCCAACAGATGACGGCTGAAGAGATTACACTCTCCACGACAGACTTGTAGAAGATCTGCAGCATCTTGCTGCAAACCTTGAAGGACCTAAGCTTCCTCAAGAAGTCCAGTCTGCTCTGTCCCTTCTTGTAGACGGCTTCACTGTTCAGTCTCCAGTCCAGTCTGTTGTCAAGGTGAACTCCGAGGTATTTATATTCCTCAACCACCTCCACTTCTTCTCCCATGATGGAAACCGTGTTTGACTTATCCCTGTTTCTTCTGAAATCTACAATCATCTCCTTTGTTTTGTTCACATTCAAGCTGAGACGATTGTTTCCACACCATGTCACAAAGCGGTCCACCTGGGGCCTGTACCATGAAAGTGGCTCGGCTTTGATCGGTGTTCGTTGCCATGGTATCTTACGCTGCACGGCTAACCTGCTCCGGGGCAGGTTATGTTCTGGATTCGCGATCTCAGACTGAAGTTTGACCAATCAGCTGTGAGCAAAGAAACATATATGTGACGTAACTAATTCCCAGCGTCTGCTCTCTGTTGCAATGGCTTCACCTTTTCTCCCTAATCCTGTGGACATCTCCGCGCAAATTGTTAGACGAGCACTTCGTAGAGAACGAGTTTTTAGGGACAGACAAAATCCATTTGACTTTCCTGATGCGTACTTGTATGAAAGATACAGATTTTCCGCGGAAGGAATGTCTTATCTCTGTGAGCTTCTTGAGCCGCACATAACAAATGTGACTCATCGAAACCATGCCCTGACTGTACCGCAAATGATATGTATTGCGTTGCGTTTTTTTTCAAGTGGTACATACTTGTATGCGGTCGGGGATGCAGAGAATCTAGGGAAAACCACAGTCTGCCGAACCATTCGAAAGGTGCTTCTCGCTCTGCAGGGGTACATCAATAGCTTCATTGTGTTCCCTGGACATTTATCGACCATGTCCATAAAAGAGGGCTTTTATAAAATCGCCGGTAAGATATCTTGATAGGGTGACATCTCATGAACAAATTCAACATTTCAGACTTTTTTTTTTTTTTTTTTAAAGCATATTTCACACTTAGAAATCTATTATACAGTAATCTGCAGCAGCTACCTGTTAAGAATGATTTTAAATATATGTAGTTTATTCCTATGATAGGATTCCCTAGAGTCATAGGAGCAATAGACTGCACACATGTTGCAATCTCCACAGCTTTTGGAGAACATGAGGCAGATTATGTGAACAGAAAGTCCTTTCACAGCCTTAATGTTCAGGTAGGGTTGCTATATAGCCTTTGTGAAGTTTTCTTTGCATTTAGATCAATATTTAAATAAATAGTAACTAACAGAACAATAATTTAATG